>OX596269.1:6788662-7388662 GCA_951394255.1 Polyploca ridens | reverse complement strand
ACATACAAAATTGTACATCCCCTAATGCTACTCCATGAACCTTTCATGACCTAATGTAGGTGATTACTGGCCTATTTATTTATTTATTGTAATAATTAAACATATTCTTGACTTTACCTTAGTTTACTGAGTGTTGTCATCTCTTCGGGTATAGTTTTCAGTTCATTGCCTCTCGCACCAAATGTATCCAGTTTCTCCAGCTTACCAATCTCCTTGGGTATCTCCCGCAGCTCTATTTTGTTACACCAGAACGCTTCAAGATTCTCCAATTCACCAATTTCCGGAATCAACACTTTTAATGGATTGTAACTTATATTCAGATTCACTAAGTTTTTCAAGTTTCCTATTTCAGGTGGAAGCGAACTTAAGTTATTGTAATCAAGGGTCAATGTTGTTAAATTCAATAACTGCGTTATATCTACCGGTAATGCTGTTATTTTATTCCTATGCAGGTAAAGGTGCTCGACATCAGAACATGTATACAGAAGGTCTGGAATTTCGACGATTTCAAACGCGTTTAAAGTGAGACGAGATTTCTTTTTCACGACAGCTTGTTCTATAAGAGCTAATATGTGATTTTCACGAATAAATTTTAGTATTGCACTCATTTTTGTGTCTATTTTTGGTTACATTGCATTTTACTATTGCGTTTTTGAATTTATTTTTTGGAAAAGTGACAAACATATGACATTGACAAATGAATAATAAAACTATATTTTCATTACCAAACAAGTATTGCTTTTCTGCTCTTTAATGTATAAGGATACAAGAGATCAAATACATTTGATGCTCTAACTGGATGGCCAACGGTGCTGGAACGCACGTAACGTAAGTCACGAATGGTCACGAACTGAATAATAATACAACACGTAAAAATTGTATTTCTACCAAAAAAACTGTAAAAAAAAACTAAAGGAATTTACAAGGATATTTGTATAGCACTACGTGAATTTATTTAAACGGTAGAATATGTGATTAATTTTGTTTGTCAAGTGATTGTAAGTACATACATTTTAACGATTGCTCTCGTAAACCTTGGATAAAATGGAACGTGAACACAGTATTGATTTTTCGCGGTAATTGTAAAAATGGCCGGGCAAATCAACGATTCTTAGATAAATACAAAATTACGAATTGAAAGTCATGAGTGAATAAAGTGTAATCATTTATACCATAAAAACCAAAAAACTTACAAACTCCTGAAACGAATGCCTAATTAAACATGGTTTTGCATACTTGTAGGATTTTATTTATAGTAATTTTATTAGAACAAAGTTTTATCGTGGATATCAATGGTAAGTAGATTAAATAAAGAAATAAATCGTAGAAATGTCACCATCGTAGTCGATTATCTTTAAATGATAGCCCCATGATGGGCTATCATGGGGCATATGTTAATTTAAAAATAAAAAAAACGTATTGGGAGTCATACAACGCGTTGAAATTGAAACCTGTGATCCTCCCTATCATAGATGCAAACCCAAAGATTTTGAAAAGATGAGGGTTTAAAAAAAATCTAAGTATATCTTCATTACTAATATGTAATTTTTATAGCATTTCAACAAAATAAAACATTGCACCACCCGCGAAGATTGAAGGTCGATGACAGCTTCTTCAAAACCCAGAAGCAGCCAGCATATCGGTCCTTCCAGCCAGTCTCCATCAAGTACCACAAGGCAACTTACCCAAGAGCTGATGATAGAGCGGACTACGATATAACTTCATATGACACAGAATATGGAGGAGTTGTATCGAACTTCACATCTTCCATGTATGATGATAACCCTCAATTATATCCTAATCCTGAAATATTGTCTAGGAGTAATCAAGGTAATATAGGAAAGTTTTTTTTACTGTTTATTGGGCTGTGTTTGACCGCAATCTTACCATGATATATGTGGCCGAAGTTGGTAAGCACACAAACCCTAGAAGGAACTGGCTCTCAAGTGCAGCTGTCGGAACACACCGATAGGTACTTGGCGATAGATTTTCAACTTAGGATGGTAGCCAGGCAGGTGGGTACTACAAGATAACCTACCACCGTGCTAAGGTCTCCTCACGATGTTTTCGTTCACCTAAGGCTCAAGCTCAAACCTGGGACCTTTGTCATTGCATCCGACGCGGACGTCACTACCACTGAGATATCATCGCCTTAAAATTTAGGATTTTATGAATGAATAGCTTCTTATTTTTCTACAGTTGTGAGTAAAACCACCGAAACTAAAGCTTCGGAGTCGGAGATGGAAATGCCTGATGATGCACTTGCTGACGCTGATCTCAAGGAGCACAATATCATTGATAGCGTCACATATCTTTATGGGTTTAACAGTTGCCATGGCGTTAGGAATGAGTGGACGATATTGGTAAGATTTTTGATAATTTTAAAACGTACATTAAGGCTGTCAATCTCACGCACGACACCACATTGTTCGTACAATAGGTTACTCTAATTTTGAGATGGTGATCTCAAGTTTAGCGAATAATGATGATTCTATTGTGTGTGTCCTAAGTTTGACATTAATCTTGTAGATCTTCATAACAAGCGGCATTGCTGTAGTACTTCTGGCAGGAACTGTAATGTGGTTGATATGGAGCGAGTATGCGGCTGAATTCCGACGCACCAGCAAGCTGTACCCAATCAATATCAACTTGTGTTGCTGCCTTGGTGCTTGCACTTTGATATATATACAAGCTGTTATGGTAAAGTATTTTATTACTGACATAATTTTTTTTGGTTGTCAATACAATTCAGAGTTTACTTCAATAACACTACCAAGTCGTAAAGATTTATCGGATAAAATTAATTTAAAGACTTTTTCCTAAACAAGATTGTCCTAGTGTTTATTGGTAGCTTAAGTAAGTCATGCTCACTTTAAGGCTTTTGCTTGCGGCGGCGTCGTGTGACGGGTCGCTCACTTCCCTCCAATATGGCGAGGAGGGCGGTGGCTGCCACACGCGTCATACTTGTGAACAGGTGCTGCTTGTTGGGGCTGGTCTGCGCCGAGTTTGCCATTTATTTACTTATTAAATATCGATTCAGTGTACTTTGTAGTTTTGCCGCCGCGCCGGGGCATGCAATTGTTGTCAGTGCGATTAGAATGTTAATATTATGTTATTAATCTAAGCTTGTTTTGAAAAGAGTAATTGCTGTGTTTATTGCCGGCTCTTCTCAGCAAATGCAACCTTCCAAACCGGTATTAGAGACAGACTTTTCATAAGTGCCTGCGAAGGTCTATTTGAATATATGATTTAGAATTTTTGAATAGCAATAGATAGAATGACGTTGTATGGTATAACAAGATGGACTTTACGTTTTACCAGCCACTTAATTATCTAGCCAATATTACCCAGGGTGTGTCCTCACCGTCTCAATGCGAGCGCATCGCCCTCCTGTTGCACTACACACACGTTTCATGTGCGATGTGGATAGTTGCATTAGCTGCAGCTGTTGCAGAGTATTGCGTCTGTGACTCACTCATACCGCTCAAATATAACTATCTGCTCGCTTATGGGGTGCCTGCTGTTGTTGTCATGGTAAGTGAATTATTTCCTCTCGATATGTACCTACTAGTTTTCAAGTATCGGACGGGCCAGTTGGCGCAGTTGGTTAAGGTTCACCTTACGCGCCGCAGGTCGTGGGTTCGATTCCCATACAGGACATGCATTTGTGTGCATGAACATGTCTGTATGTCCTGAGTCTGGGTGTAATTATGTATATTAAGTATGTATTAACAAACAAAAAATAGTATATGTATTTTATCAGTTATCTGGTTGCCATAGTACAAGCTCTGCTTAGTTTGGGATCAGATGACCGTGTGTGAGGAACGTCCCAGGATATTTATTTATTTATTTATCTATTACCTAGGCATGAGGAGTTGGTATATGAACAAAAGACACTGATTAATAATAATACTGACCAATCACTGCATCTAAATGTTTAATGTGTCCTTGTCTTAGCCAATCAGAGCGCATGTGTCCTTGATTTAGCCAATCAGAGCGGGAAAATTGTCGGAATAGATTTCAAACAAAATGAACGTCATTGCGCTTCTTTGGGTTATATTGTTCGATGAGACAGACCATGTATTGCAGTGTTTATGTTATCTAAACTTGTTTTCAGTTCAACTACGCCCTATCAATGGAACATTACGAAACCAAACACTACTGTTGGATGTCCATAGAAAAAGGCATGGTTATGGGTTTCATGATACCTGGTATGATTCTAATTCTGATCAACACGGGAATTATCATCTTGGGCTTGCAAAGCGTTAATAGGAAACAATCAGAAATGCTTACAGCGAAGATTCAGGAGTTGGTTGATCATCACATTGCTAATTGGCCTAAAACTGAAATCATTTTGGAGGACAAAAACGGCAGTATTGATACCTTGGACAATATTTACACGCCGGGAAGTAGTAGAAAGAATACGGACAGCTCTGATACTTTGGATAAAGATTACAATTTGAGTGAGGATGATTGCCATTACGTGAATATCACTATACCAGGTGACGGGAACGGTGAAAACGGAAGTGAGGTGAGAGTTGCTAGTGTATAGCGATATGGTAGGATTAGTAGTATTTTGTCCCTTTAGTCCAAACATTCACCCTTACAATTGTGTGCTCTCACATCGTGGGTTCGAAACCAAAATTGAACTTATGTTTTTGGTGAATGCAAACATGTGAAGAATAATTTCTATCAAGCTATAATTAGAGTAGTAAGGTACTTAGTAGGAACCCCTTCGCTGGCTACCTCCTAATTCAAATTGCGAATCACTATAAGGTCCTACCAGTGTATTCCAGCAGTAAAGTTACTCTTGAGGGCCAGTTGCCATTTTGGCTTTGTAAAGGTCGACAACATATTGGCGATTCATCTGGTATTCATGTTTAAATAGATGATGCTGACGGTTCATAATGTGGACCATCTGTTTGCTTGCTAATACCTATAAAGAAATAAACCACCGTTTTTATAAAATAAGGTACCTATCAACAATTTTTCTAGCAAAACATCCAAGCCAAGGTGATCGCAGACAAAGGCCTAATAAACATGCTGTACATGGATAATATGTCTTGGAAATGGAGTTGGAACACCGAAGGTAACGAATTGAAGACCTACCTGCACCTGTGCTTGGTGTTGGAACCGTTCTTCGCGATTAACTGGGTGATGGGAGTGGTGGCTATTGAGAACGCTGCACATTGGTCTACCCCGACGATTTATTTGATTCTAGTTGTAGCGATGGTAAGTAATTAACATTTATAGGTTTTATACACTAAAATGTCCAACGAACTTACTTATACAACTGCGTTATTTCAAAGTGTGGAAAGGTTAATATAATATTTTTTTCTAAACAAGACTATGTAAGTAATGTATGTTTAGTGACTAAAACTGTGAGTGAAAATTACAGTGACCTGCGAGTGCAGTCTTCTATAATTTCAGCAGATAAGTCCCTCTGTTAAACCATGGACGAATAGATAGTTAAACTCAAGGTCTCAGTATACCTCTACCATGAGTTTTCGACGCTAACGTAATCTACACTCGCTAGCGACTACGTTAAATATTTTGTATGACACGCACCGCCTCTAGTGGACACATTTGGAAGCATTTCATACAAAATGTTTCACCGTAGTCGCTAGCAAGTGTATATAGATTACGTTAGCGTAGGAAACTCAAGGTAGGTGTACAGGGAGCCAATTCTCACGCAATCGAAGTTGATCCCTCGATCGAATAAAGTACGAATTCGAACTTTTATCGATTGTAAGTCACGTTACGTTATTCTGGCAATTTCGAGGCCGGCATATTTAGAAGGAAAACCAGTTGACTCGAGCTTTGATTGGTTGGGACCGTTCGAATTGACTCCGCCCCTCGAAATTTTACAGTCGAATAGGACTCGAACCGTAAGTTCGATTCGAAGGTTATTTCGAAGGATGCGAGCTGGTCTTATCTTCTTCTAAAATGTATTTCAATTTTCAGTATGTGTACCTTACGGCTACAATTTGCACAACTCTACCGATAGTTCGCAACAAGAGTACCACACAACCGTGCTGCGACGAAATCGTTACAGAGGCTACTCTTACTAGGACAAGGTATATTATCAAAACTTATTTATGCTAACACTAACATCATTGGTGTTGCCAAACATAATTGGTAGGTTTGGTAGGAATCGCGGAGGATATAAAAAACATGCAAGTGCTAGATACTTATCACGAGGTTAATTCCCCATCCGCTTTGTGTGTGTGTGTACCGTGTCTACTATTTCACCCAGCCTTAGAGAATTTCTAAAATCTCTAAGCCCTCAGCATATATTTTATAATTTATATAGCATTTAAACGTATCTGAAATGGGTCCAGAAGGAATCTGGTTCTAAACTTCCTAACATCACGATGCTATTCTTCATCTAGGGTACCTTACTCCTATCGTACACACGGCTACATATCTATCCAATTTCCAGTATAAGCTGACCTCTCATTTACATAAAATCTTTACAATTCGAGATCAGCTTATACTGGATATTTATAGCTTGATGTGTAGCCGTGTGTACATAGCGATACTCTTCCAGTTCACTTCGGTTTTCTAAAACTATCATTCATCATCATCAGCATATAATGTCCCACTGCTGAGCACAGTACCCCGTGTGTAAAGACATTTCTCTATAGGAATTGGCACAGCGCCTCTAGCGGAATACTCATGGTACTAATTTCTCCCATAATAATTTATAGTTAACGCAAACACGTTTGTAAGCGTTTACTCACGTCAATTCTTTACACTCAGTCAGGGTACAGGCCTCCTGCACACAAATGTGAGTGAAAAGGTAATTATTGATACATTCTCATACTCTATTTAACAGGACAACAGACAGCATCCCCCTTTTGGATCCATCTATTCAGCAGCCGATCGTGACTCCTGCCCCGGCCGACACCATAAGCACAATCAGCATTTAAATCACGACTATAATGATGATATCAAACGGTCTCAATTCAATTGCAGTCGACATTGGTGCGACTTTAAATATCATGGCAATACGGTTTTAAATCGTGTTGTTATGAAAATTAAATTCAAATTAAGATCATTGGAAGATTCCAGATAATGATCGTATGATAATAAGGTTTTAAGCGAGTATTGCTTTCGAAAACATGCTTTTTACGTGTCTGAAAGCAATTTTCTATACTCTTTTAAATAAAGTAACTTTTTCGCGACCCCATAGTATGTAAATGGATTATAGCATTATTTATGTAGGTATATATTTTATGCCTTTTGCACAGTTATATGATAACCAAGATATGTATAATAAGTTGACAGTTTTAAAGCGAGCAACTTGAACTTTCTAATTAAGGCACTCGTACCTTACTTTACCCACCGCTTTTTTATGATTGTACACAAATTATTACTTGGAACATATCTAAAAAAATCTGATCTTTAAAAAGTGATTTTAATAATAGGTAAGTAAATTGATATTTAAAAACTTTTAGTTTTAGCGAGTAGATAAAAGAAAATTATAAAAGTTAAACTTTAATTGAATTTTGTCTCTGATTTGGTAGACAAATAAAACTTAGTTTAAGAGTTATGGAATGTTAACGCTTTTATCCTACCATGTAGTTAAATGTGATTTAAAACAATAAAAACGAGACGATTTTTATCAATAGCACTCAAAGTAATCTTAGAGTTTTTATTTTTAACATACCTAAATGGTCACGTTCTGAATTTGTACTCCATATCCGTAAACCCACGACCACATAACACAAACTGAAATTGAGTATTGCCCACAGACATATAATATTTATAAGGTATTGCCAGATTCTAACGCAAACTGCTCTCGTGATTTTATTGTTTTAAATAAAATGTATACAACTGATAAAATATACATAGATTTTCTAAGAAATTTTCTACTATCTAATAAAAAACTGACTTCCTTCACAGCATAATTCTATTCTAGTTGTATGGTTATTCATCACTTAATGTAATCTAAGTGAACGTTTGTTCAATTATTGATATTAATACCTAAAAATGTTAGATAAGTCTTACTTCTAGGAAAGGTCAGATCCATACATTAGTTTTATGTAGGTAATTATATAAAATTATATTTTCGTTACTTATACATGAAAAAAAAATGTCTTTCTTCGTCTTATGTATTGAATTGAGCTAATTGTTTGCAGGATTTTTAAAATAAGTTTAACTGTTTTTGATGAACCGGTTGTAAAGGTATCTAATCAGAACAGCGAGCAGTCATTACTACGAAGTAATGACATCTCGCTGAATCAGAAATACATTGACTGATATGCCACAAGTCCAAGTCAAGTCTAAAAGAATCTTAAGAAATTCGCCTTCTATATATTTACTAAGAAATGGCTCGTTATTATAGCGGCAATAGAATACACATTCTGTGAAAATTTCAACCACCTCTATTAGATACGGTTCAAGAGATAGAGTACACTGACAGACGGATGTACGGACTGCGGAGGTTTAGTAATACGCGTACCAAGCATTTTTTAAGGGTCAGGCAGACAGAAGTAAATAAACGCAGTTACTTAGTAGTTATTACCTTGTCTCAATCTTAACCTGCGATTCATCGAAACTGCATTGTTTCGCGCGGTAATTTTTAAATTAATATCTAATTATTTATGTTACTTAATAAACCTGAATTTTTAACTTCAATCCAGGACCAGGGTGGGGCAGATGCCTCACCTTGGGTACGCCCATGGTTGGCACCCCTTGAGTAATTAGCAGTCATCTGGTTCATAGAATATTTATTTTACACACAAAATGGCGACTATCTGCCATCTTGTATTTTCAGAATATTTTTGTATGTAGGTACTAATTATATTTTAAAGCTTGTTGCAAGGACTATAAAGTTTAAAACTGCGTAAAACCGTGGGTGGTAGCTGATGTAAGATTCCTTTGTGATAGTTGATCGATAGTGAAAATTGTTGTTAAATAAATGTTTTAACTCACTTATTTCTTTCATTCAATTACAGTATCTTTTCAGACCGTAGTGTAAATTATCACAACCAGTCGACTGATATATCAACTGTATGTTGATATATCAGTCGACTCACACAGTCTAGAAACTCTATGTCGGTATACAAGCATATGTTCTGCCTGGTGGAAAGCGGTTACCGTAGCCTTATAGACGCTTGCAACACACGAGGCATCGCTAAGCCGTTACCGCCCTTCCCCGCTCCCCGATGAGCTCTGGCAACCTTACTCACGCGCACACAATATTATTTGGCTGCGGTATTCTGTAAGTAAGGTGGATGTCGAGCTGCTCTCGAGGTAAAAATAGGGGAACACAGTTAAAACCGTGGAGCAGAAAGTTATTTATATATTGTACAAATAAAACAACTAATATTCACTTATATCGAGTGTATTTCTGGATATTGGTTACAAAATTCTTATCCAACGCCGCCAGTTTATCCTAGCAGTGGTTACAAGCTTACAACGTCAGCAAGTTGAATCTCAAACGAAAACTAGGCGATCGTATAAAACCGTACATCTTTTATATTACATTCTAAATAGTATAAAAGCCGACCGGCGTTCGCTATCCTGTATTTTATATTAAATAAAAAAAAAGTCTTACGCATCGTCGCTGAATAAATTTAGTTTGAGCTTAACTTACTCTTTAGTTATTTTATAGGAAAAAAATATATAATTAGTATAATTTAAATTATTACATAAAGATCCCTTATTTGCTATAGTAGAGGTGTCGCTTAGCGGCCGTCTGAAATATTTTGACTGTACAAAAATTCCCGACATCACCAAACGAAACACGACCAGAATCACGCTCCGTCCAATGCCATTGTCATATAGACCGCTCAAGTTGTAATCGACTGCAAAAGCTTAAGGATTGAAATGATATATAAAAAGAACCCAATGCGAAACTGGGCGCGGGTGACACCGATCCCTCCAACCTCTCGAAATACTGACTAAAACTTGAATAGGTTGAGTTTAGAGGACAAAGTTAGGGTGGGATGGGCCGGTGCGACCACGCGCGTCGGTCGTAGCGATTGTGGGTTAAATGCTTCATTTATTGGCGGTCGGTGGCGCGAAGCTTCTCTTCGACAGCCTCTTGAGAGGCCTCGGAGAGGTCGGTCGCTTGGATGTACTTCTGTACGCCGACCAGTGACTTCTTCAACGCGTCGAAAGAGCTGTGGAAATGAAACATTTCTGTAAGTGCTTTGAATTACGCCATACTAAAGTGAACTAGTTTTCCCAACATGTATTACACTATCCAAAACTTGCTACTAACTGTCGATGTTACAATATAAGTAGCATTATATATATTTTTTATACTACTTTGGTAGCAAACAAGCATACGGCCCGCCTGATGGTAAGCGGTTACCGCAGCCTATGGACGCTTGCATCACCAGGGGTGTTACTCGCGCGTTGCCGACCCTGCAGAAATCTCTTCATACCCTTTTTGAAGAACCCCATGCTGTACTCCATTGGGAGCTGTTGAACCACGGCGGGGAGCTCATTCCACAATCTGAGCGTCTGGTCGAATATGGTTTACTAATTTGATTTTGTAATTTCCTCATCCAAATAGTAAAATAAACTTTTGAATATGCATAGTGTTGATTGATATTGGGTCGGTCACTAAAACCATGAATTTATTTCGCCAAATATAAAATGAGAACTATGTAGTGTGTCATACAGGGTGTCCTGTAAATAGTGACCCAAATGATAACCATCAAAAGCGGAGGTTTTGCCCAAAGAGTAGAATTGTTGCAAAAAAAGAAAAAAAGAAATACAACTATTTCTAAAACCATGAGACTTATACTAGAATTATTATTCATTTTCTGATAGGGCACAATCTCGGTTTTCTAGGGTTATCGTATGGTCCGACCGCTACTTACGGGACATTCTGTATATATCAAAAAGACCATCGGCACGTAATAAAAGGAATAAAGGTTTGGTGACACTGAAAAATCATGCAAAATAGCAGGAAAACGCCCATAAAGCCGTAATCGTTTATATGATTCATGATATTGAATTCATATTGTTATAACTTATATTTACATCATGTTCTGATTAAAGACTTGCAACAATACAAGATAACTAGGTCTATAATTTTTTCATGGTAAGTGATGTTTTGGCTCTCAAGTGCAGCTGTCGGAACACACCAGTGCTTGGCATTTTCAACTTGAGGGTGGTAACCAGGTAGGTACTACAAAGTACCCTATTGAGCTGTTTTCCTTCACCAAAAGTTAAAGCTAATTATTATGTTCAAACTCAGGACTATGACCTTTTGGCCGCAGGGCGTGGCTTTCCATTTCCATTGCTATCGCGGTTCTACATTATCACATAGAGACAAGAGGTTTTAATATTAACACTGTACAATCTAGTTTGTACGGTTTATATCTACGGACCATGGTAGCTTCATAATTAAGAAATTGTTATTTATGGATGCTTACCTAGAGTACAACATCTTCTTCTTAACCTTGGCGGTGTCTGGGCACCAGGACATGAGGAACAGCTTCTGTTTCTTGCTCGCCTCCGACGTGCCTTGGCACTGGTGCGTGTATTCAAAGTCAAACAGCCCATATCTGGAAGTTAACAATGTTGCATCAGTCACAATGCTTTGTTTTACTATCAAGCTATGTGCTTGCTTTTGATATGAGGGAGATAAAGATTACAGGTATTGGTCTGCGGTACTCTATTTTGTATGGCATTGTTTGGTGCGAGTGCAAAAATGCGCCATGTTTTGAATTGATACTACTTGCGGGGGTTAGTGTAGTACTTTTTTCAAACTATGTCGTGTCAAAGTTTGCTGGTTTAATTTTTCTAAACCATTCAATCGAGTATCATTATTTTTGACAAAATTAACGATGTTCTGTTTGATTTGTGACTACGATTTGATTTGAAAATTGGGAAATTTGTGATCACAGTGCCCAAAGACATAGTCTACTAGGGTATCGATATTCAATTCTTTGAAAATATGGCTTTTATAACTTTTGCACAGTGCCCAAGACAGTATACGGTGCAAATTAAAAATTTTGGACAATCTGACTATATTGGTTATGTTTTTCCAAAAGGAGTTAGAAGATTTTTGTTTTTTTTTTGTGGCATCTATCATGTGCTATTTAGTTTTTTTTTTAATGGCGGCGCACGATGAAACATAATACACATCGATTGTTGACACTCATACAAACAACATCTGCAGAAAAAGATTGAATATTGACTAATTCAATAACCATGAAGAATTTATTATTAAGTGATTTTTTCGCGCATTCTATGGTGCTAGAATAGCTAGATGGATTTATTATATACTACCGAAAAGTATACCAAAATCTTCAAACGCTATTTTATTTACTAACCCCATTCATAATAAAGTTATCAAACGTTGATTAGCTAATATTCTGAAGTCTTTATACAGGTGACATTTGGTGATCGAAAGAGTGAGACGGGGCACACTATTATACTGATTTAGTTAAAAAGCTATTATGAGTAGGGGGGTAAATGTGTACCAACCTGCACTCCCCAGTGCCTCCCTTCTGTAAGTCCTCGAGGAACTGGTCGTACTCCTCGGTGCGTGTGCCCACGGTCTCCACGTCGATCTGTTTCTCGTCGCGGATGTAAAACACCACGTAGCGGTGCTTCTTGTCCTTCTTTATCTCCTCGTACGTCGTTTTGCACGCGTCTGATACTGTCACACCTGACGCCTGGAAGGTGGTAAGGGTTTCATTAGGAACAGCATTATTGTTTCAAAGACTATACTAGCCCGTGGCTAGGCGTAGATAGACACTATCAAAAGAATCATGGCGAGATTTGTACAAAAAAATAAAGATATTGATCCTTGATGCCTAAGGAATAACTTGAGGCATTTAAAATATTTTAGATCACCGGGATAAAAATGCGACTTTATATGAATTTCTATGCCATGCCGGCGAATCGCGACCAAAACACATTATGTTATTGGTTTTAAATTATTTCAAGTATATTAATATGTTGCTGGTAATGTAATGTCAACATTGGAAGTGATTCAAAACTCTCTAAAATATATATTTTTTTTGTACAAATCAATGTATGGATCTCGCCATGATTCTTTTTTGTTGGGGGTCCCATCTACCCGACTGCGGCGAAACCCAAACGCATATTTGCTTACACACGTTCGGGGCCTCTGTATTCCGGGGCCCCTTATCTTTGATATGAATATCCTACGCCCCTGTGACTAGCTTATCTTTATTGAGTACTTGTCCACTATATTTTTTTATTGACACCATGTCTCTCATGATGATAGGATTCAAATAAAAGCACGCATATCATATTGGTTCAAGCGTTTAGAAGTTATGATGGGAAAACAGACAAACATACATACAAGAACTTTGAAAACATTAATTAATCAGGTGCTATAATGAGGTTGATACAAAAACTAACTATGATAGTAAAGAATATTCCATAGATTGTGGAAAATCCTCGCGAGATGCAAAGCCAGCCACACATGGCTCGGAGGTCAATAACGCTAAACAATATCTTAAAGAAAAATCTGTCGCGGTTACTTTGGCTACTGCTCAGAGGGATTCAAGATAACCTAAAGAAATAGAAATTAGAATGCCGCATAACCGCACCGCAGAGTTCATAAACCAGTAATGCTAAGTTACAGTTCTAAACTGCATATTCATGGCAATAGCATTGGGAGTAGGGTTGCCATTCGTCCGGGTTTCCCCGGATTTGTCCTAGTTTAGAGGGTGTCCGGATAGCGTCCGGGCGGGGTTTCATTTTGTTCGGGTTTAAAGTCACAACAATCAAAACTATTTCATGTCCAAGTTTCAAGTTACAAAATCCGGGGCTTTCACGCTTCTTGTCCTGGTTGCCAGATTTTAGAGATGGCAACACTAATTGGGAGGAATAATTATATCCTCGCGGGTTACTCGAAAAAAAAAATGCAATATAATGCTAATGTCGACCCCGCGGTTTCACCCGCTTTATCGAGGATCTTATGTTTTCCTGGTCTCAAAACTATCCTAAATGTTAATCCAGAACATTTTCTATCCGTCTGCCAAATTTCATGACAATCCGTTCAGCAGCATTCGTGATTAGTTTCAAATCTTCACAATTATAACATTAGTGGGATAAACACGTTTATTATATAATATTTTAAATGCATCAGCCTTGTAATTCTTGAAAATAGCACGAAATGAGTGGTGACGGCAGCTGGCCACGCTATATAACATGAGCACGTATTTAGAACTGACATATAAACAAATTCGCCTCGTAACGCCGACTCGAGGAGACAAAACTGTACATTGGCATTCAATTCAGGTCTTATACTTGACCCATTTGATAAGATTTGGGACAATTGCGGAGATCTATGGGTCGTTCATGATGTCAAGTTTGTAAAGACAACCAGCTTTTATATAACTGCGTGCAGCACAATGCGCCCTTATAACTCATGATTGCTAGTGAAGTTAATAATTAGCAGCCAGCATTGATTTTTCGGTGACACAAAACATTATAGCTGGTGCCAGCGCATGTAAATTAAACTTAAAACCTTGCTTTGATCAAAAGATTCTGGAATAAAGTACCTATTATCATTGATATTGATATAATCTTTACAACTTGTCAGGCGCACATTCTCAAACATTGAAAGAAACAAACAGGAGCTTTTCTATTCGCATGGCATTCACTTCTAAGGTGAAATAGAGATGTATTAGCAACATCTTTCCTAGCCCACTTTATGCCTTATCTAAGCTTACAAGAATGAGATGCATCGAAATAATAAAATGCGCACGTGTGGTGGAGTTCATGCATGAGCTATATTTAGCAGCAGTTATACAGCTACGGCCAATGTCTCTAAACGCAGGCAGGTCTATTTATAATATACCATGCGGGAGAAGATCGACTTTTAGATTCCTTCAACTGTAGTTTACATTTTTAGAGTACATACAACTCGATTTGGTAAATGTCGAACCAAGTGGTGGTAGGGCTGAGGTGATATTTTGTCGAGGAATCGAGCAATGTTGTCAAGAAAAAGGAACAAGTTGTAATTGACCTCCAAAGAGGATGTACTATGGAAACGAGATAACTGATATACATAATACCACGCACATTTGACGGGAATAGAACACACGACCTGTGGCGTGGCAAACATGGTATCTAACCTCCATGCCAACTGGCCAAAAAGGTGACAAGTGAAGTCAGATGTTTAAAATTATTGATGATTCACTAAAAAGAGTAATCAGTGTAAAACATGCTGAAATCCACTTCCAATTAATTTTCATTGCTGCAAATCTAGATTTACAACAATCATTCATTCAGTGAATGGTTCACTCATTCAATAGCTAACATCTGCGCATTGGTCCAACGTAAAGCGAAATAATAGAAACATTGAATACTTCTGTGACCCCCAATATAATGATAAGATGACATTCCTCGTGAGTCATTTACTGGCGGTGTAAAAATAAATAAAAATAAACTCTATGTAGACGTGATAAGAAGTCTGTGTGATCGACCTTTTAATCAATGGAAGTCAAAAGGTGAACACGAATGCGGTGCCGTGTGAAAGGTTTCTGATCTTTGTGACATGACATTTGGCTCGGTAATTTTAAATCAAGCCGGCTTATTTCTGGTCCAAATACTTTAGATTTTTTTTGGGTAAAAGTGCTTTAGCGTCCAAAATTCTGTCTAGATTTGACAAATCTTCAGTTCGGAATAAATAGAGATATTCTTCCAATTTGAAGATACGCGTAGGAGGGTATTTTTAGTGGGAACTATTCCAAACAGAAAAAGGGAATCTTGGCGGACAGCCGACGAAAATAGTGAGCATCCAGCTAGATAAATGACAACAGATGGACATAAAGAAACCTTCAGATTCACAGATAATGTTGTCATTAGGTGTGACAATTCGTCAGCAAAATCCGGTTTAGCCGTCATTCCGATGTTGATCAAGTTATTCGCATAATCATCAGACAGGCAGTGAAATGTTTGCTATCATAAGCAGACTGAGTCAAAAATTCTACGAACATAATATATTCATGTTTCCTGTTACTACATTCGTAATTTTAGACGTAATGTGTACCAACCATTTTATAAAATCCATACAGATACTGTCTTATGGTTTAGTATGTCAGCCCTTTGAACATTTTATGTATGTTCTAGAATATATTACATTTTATTTAGGAACAATAAGACTGTACGTCAAGTATTCGACGGATGACATATCTTCATGATGGTGCATCGTCTTAAAGAACGCTTTATAAAATGTGGCTCATTACATATTCCGCACCATTCCGCACATGCAACCTATACAAATTGGTGAAGCGGACTCTTTAGAAATCTCGTCCACTGACTCATACATTGCTAATAATACGAACAATCGTCTTAGATATAAAATATCTATTTTAGTATCCTCCTCAATCTTTTTTTGATGCCATTAATACGGCCGTTTGTAATCTTTAGCGAATTAACGTCACGCGGCTTTTGTGACATCGGTACTAAATCTAAAACAGTGGAAATTTTGCGTGGTTAGTTATGGATTGTGAATTCCAACGTTGTAAATCTGATTGACTGTTTTATGATGGTTGCAATGCTTAAGAGATAGCTTTCCTGCCGTTCTTAGCAGTTACAATATAAAATCGAATTCACTTTAAGCTCAAGAAAAAGGAGAACTTCAGAAGCTTATTCTAATGATTAATCTTTGAATCATTCAGAACTCCCCAGTCCAACTTCTCCCAGTTATTATATTTTATAATTTGTAGGCTATATAAGTTTACAAAGAGATATGCCTCTGACTCTCAAACTAGGAAAAAACCTGTGTTTTGAGTCAATCAGTGGATTCTCGCTCCGAATACTTTACAACACAACGGACTGGACGTGCCAGATTAATTCATTACATTCTTTTATATTTTTTAATCAATTAAAATTTACCTACTAAACTACTTATCTTAAAATAAACCTTATTTAAGTATGTTATAATTAAAATCATTTATACCACTTCTATTGTCTTGGTATGTTTCAGATATTAACCGATATAACTACAGACTGCAGTATTTTTACCGCATCGAGGCATTATAGCCCCATGGCGGTATGCGAGCTATCTGTGGAAGGTATTGGAATTTCTATTATGGAGTCGATGAAACTTATTGTTCCATACCAGTTCTGATATTAATTCCAAGGTGTAAGTGATATTACATCAAAGGAATTACGAATTTACGACGTAGGACCAAGTCTTGTCTCTTTTGGAGCCATCGGTCATAATGTCAATGCAGTTTAACAAATAATTTTCACAAAAATAAATTTAAACGTCCTCAAACGGGAATTTGGTCTTAAAATAGTACAACAATCCCCATTATACGACGGTTTGGCCTCCACGTGTTGTAGTTTCTACATTCGACACATTTTTGTGTTCAGGTGGTTCATTTGAGTATTCCTGAAACTATCATTTAGTTTTACTACTATTAGTAAAATTGAGGATTGGTGTCTTCTAGAAGCAGAGTGCATGTATCTTCTCTTATCATCTTCATAAGTTTCAGGCTAAATAGTCGTCCTCCAATTAAATTGAAAACTTAGCCTTCATAATTACAGCGTTCGAGTATTAGAAAGTGTTTTACGATCTAGTAATCACATTAAAGCTCAGAAGTGTATTACTAGACTCATAAAACTATTTTATAATTTTACTAGCAGGTTTAACCTAATTTTTCATGTATGTTGATTAACTCATTCTCTCAGAAATACCAGGGTTTCTTGAGTTTATCCGTTATGATCTGAAGCTTTAGCAAAGACTTGTCTTCATTGCATCTATCCTTCATGTATTGCGATACTAGCACTCGCTTCAATGACGAGCGTTGTAATGACGCCAAACGCTGCCAACAAAAATAGTGTACTGAGATTAATTTATTGTCTACAAGAACAAGGTTGTATCTGTTTTGATATATTTTACTAGCTATATATCCTGAAGCGTGACGACTTTCTATATTTACATTAGACTACACTAAGAAGCGAGATACTGCATGATAGGTCTTAATAATGAAGATTTGTTGAGAAAACAGATATTATCTTATTTTATTGTAAAGCATAGTGGAATAAAATTAATTAATTGTAATTGTTCAGGTTGTTTCACGGCTGACAGAAAATAGGCTAGATTACTGGAGAAAAAAAAACTATTATTCCGTAATTTTAGACTTTTTTTTATTCAACTTAGTTAGCGGTTACCGCAGCGTATGGACTCTTGCAACACCAGGGGTGTCACTCGCGCGTTGCCGACCCTGCAGAAATCTCTTAACACCCTTTTTGAAGAACCCCATGCTGTACTCCATTGGGAAAACCACGGCGGGGAGTTCATTCCACAATCTGAGCCTTATTATTTATTATGAGCCGTATTTTTCCTTCTGTCAATTAAACAAAAAAAATACGAAGATATGGTGTGTTTGAAGTTCCGCGTGACCTCACGTTGTGGTACACTTTTTTCTCAAAAGTTACGACGCCCACTCCCGCGTTTGTTCCCACAACTTTGACGCGCTTTATCTTTGTCAAATTTTAATGATTTGGTAAAGCAAAAAATACGTGTCCAATATTTTTTGATAATCTAACTGACGTACCAGATAGTTTTTTTTTATACAGTTGTCAGCCCTATTCCAAACGCTGGAGGAGTTGGGAATTTAGGAAATGCCTATGCTCAATTGAGTGGACAAGTGTAATGAAGGATTTAGTAGAAGTAAGTAGTACACGTGACAATCCAAATTCACAAATTGTAGTTCAATCATTAAGGCTAATAGCCAGGACAGAACAACAATTCAAGTACATACCATTGAATTTATTCACAAGTTTGTTTAACTTTGATAGTATGGACACCTGATAACGATTAGATATCCATAATCATCACTTATGAATGATAGCAAAACGTTTTGCAGAAATAATCTATGAATGCTTTGTTAGGTGCGTGAAAATTTAAGGTAGATTTAATTTATGAATGGAAGAATTGACGTTGAGTCGGGGCCTTCCTTGCTTCTATTCCGCTACATAATAGTAACTTTTTAATGTTATTGCTGCTGATTTTTAACTAGTTCTAATGTGAATATATTTTCTATATTTTGAATCCCGTTAAGACGGGGACTAAGCTCAATTTCACAAAAATGGGTTTCTTTGAGACGCGAGTATGACGCAACCCAATGAAAATACCTCACACAAAAAATAATGTGGACAGACAAGGGCCTGAAGAAAAATGTTAACCGAATAGAATATTGAAAAGTGCTTTGTATTCCCCACAAAAAAATCGTAAACTAGTGCATAAAAATAAACTTTGGCGTCGTAATTCTCTGTATTTTCAGCGACAACAACTAATTTTTTTTTGAGAATATGTTAGATACTGCATTATATTGAAATGTTAACCGGATAATTATTAAATTTAATGAGTATTTTCTGTATAATCTAAAGAAAACGCAAAAATAAATATCCAAGCGGCAACTAGTCATATTGTCAAAACAAATATGATTTACAATTTTCAACCCTATTCCACGCTGTCTAAATGTAGCAATAGCTTACGCGGTTGTTCTTTAGTCGTCGGGCAACGCTCGACCTGCATGGTTGGTACCGGACGCTTTGTGTCGATTTTTTTTATAAGCATTTGAGTATTGCTCTATACAGATAGCAATAGAACACATATTCGTATGCCCTGAGTGCAAGCGTCCTTGGTCGAACGTCTTGGCGATAGCCGCATAACCATAGTATACATACAACAAAAACAAACATGAAGATAAATCAACTAATCCCAAGAATCTTATATCTATGGATATTTCATTACCTTATTATATCTGAAGACGAAAAATTTCACCTTTATTACGTCACACATACATTCTTTTTCAGTGACAACCATTGAATTATTACGCTATTCAATGGTGACAACGTTGTTAGCTATTTCAGGACAAACTTGGGACATATACATTTTATTATGTAGTTAGTTGACTTTCTACCACCTACTACTTTTAATTATATAGTCAACACAAATATGATTTACAATCTTCAACCCGTATTTTTGCGATTTGGAGTGGACAAACCCAAAAGTTAAAATTAGAAGTCATTGAAAGGGATGACAATTTCTGGAATCATAAAATGAAACATGAGTTGGTTCGATTTTATATGAACTGCCTTCTCCCAGAGATAGTGGACCCCAGACATACACGTGGCATGCCTATACACGATGGTATTGTATCAGTAATGCAAAGCAGTTTACTATTCGGGCAGATACAGAATAAAATTCAGTCAAGATTTCTAGATTTTTCTGAATTTAATACATCAGTAGCACGGAATCTTTGCCAAGCGCTTATCTCCTAAAAGCAGTGTTTCTCATTAATGTTTTTAGGCTCGTTGATGCGCTTGTAGTGTACCTAACTTGATTAGCCGTTCTTAATCGATCGACAAAGATAAGCAATTGCTGATGTGGACGGTATCCGGATGGGTGACCGTCTAGTGGTATTTCAACTCGAGCATTTTCCGTGCTTTAGGAGGCACGTTCTCGTAGAATCGAGGTTCTTTTTTATGCATGCGGTCTACCTTCCGTTCCGTCTTTGCACGCTCCATATTCACGGTCGCCAGATCTCGTAGAATCGAGGTTCTTTTTTATGCGTGCGGTCTACCTATGGTCTCATCTGAAGACTTTAAAGAAAACTCATAGGTAGAGGGTTGAAGGAAATTTACTAATTAATTACTATTACAAAAAATTATGTACAAAATGACGTGGAAAAATCGATAGAGTGACAAAACAAAAAGCTTTGTCAAATAAAGTTTAAATTATTATTTTTCTGTAGGGTATGAAACCTCTACACACGTAAAGCCGTTGTTCTCGGCTATCACTAAATTGTGTAAGTCGTTATGCTAGTTGGAGATCTCTTAGGCGGCTTGGAAACTCCAACGAAGTTGAACACTAGCCTATCTCCACCAATTTGCAGTGGCCATGCATGGTGGAATATCTGTCCATTCTTTTCAGTAGTATTCCTGTTACCTTTATTCTTATTTCACTCAGCAGTGATTATGTGCTGATGATGATGATGTTTGTTATGATTACTTCTGAATAGAGATTTAATGGTACTCTACGAAATGTCAATACGCTATACACGTTGATATCTCTAATATGTATGTATGTACTATCAATCTTCCCCATACCGTCATATTATGTAAAAAAAAACATCACAGAAAATTACCAAGAACTTATTAAAATATTATATTTCCTTGCCATTTAACGTTAAATGTATCTGTTTACACCAAAATCCTAAGGTTAAATTACACCCGAAGGTGAGGATTATTTTTACCAATGATTGTCCGAAACGTGTCTTCAGACGTCGAGCACAAACCGCTGGCTGAAAGCGGCCGTGATTCTGTAAAGCTTGCTAAGATAGTACAATACAAGTTCTCATAGAATTACGTAAACGCGATAGTTACGTCAATTCTTTGCAAACTTTACACTCGGGGTACTGATGCCTACGTATGTGTGTATCGGCGAAGATTTGGCTGCGTTCAGTAAAAAATATATAACGGTTGTATCAATGTCCCCCTATTCCCTCTAATGGGAAATTAAATTTAAAGTCGCGGCAACTCACATACATAAAATATGGCAGCTTTAAAACTTGATTATATCATGGATTATTAGTAATCCTATCTCTTCGGTAGGTATGTAAAAAGGAGAATGACCATTTTCTAAGGGGAATTCCACTTCGAAAATGTTTGTGTCACAATGATTTATTTTTTATTTTGTAGAAAAAATACTATATTTTCATAATCAGTAAACAGTTTTAATTTTCTGACCCGGGTTTAAGAGCTTTTTTCTTTTTTCTGATGCAGAATTTAAGATTATAAAATGCAAAAAATGGCTATTTACATAGTTTGTTTTAGTAATTCAATGGTTTAGAATTAGTAAGTCGGTAATCTTAAGGTTTTTTAATGGAGGCCACTAAAAAATACAATTTGTGTTTATTGTGATGTTTTGCAAAAGATTAAACGTAGGTATGCTAGACTTTTTGGCGGGATCTTGCAAAGTCACATAGCGTCTTCGTTTTATTTCCATAAATTCCTGTAATTTCAGGTTAATGCATATTATCAGTGGTGTTTTATCCAATAAAGATCAATCTATGTGCACACAAGTTCAGTGAAATTAATTATGTATATTGTGACTTTTCAAGTTATCTCAAAAGGTCCGTGAGAAGTTTTAGTACAATGACAACTATTTTACTAAAATATATCTGTTACGGACGGTGACTGATAGTGCGGACTATATGAAAATGATTTATTTAGTGACCAGAACTAAAATATAACTTGACACTGGCAAAAATAAGTCCTCATAAAAAAGATTTGGTAGCCAAACTTACCTATTCAAAATATAACTCGACACTGGCAAAAATAAGTCCTCGTAAAAAAGATTTGGTTGCCAAACTTACCTATTTATAATATAACTCGACACTGGCAAAAATGAGTCCTCATAAAAAAGATTCGGTTGCCAAACTTACCTATTTATAATATAACATGACAGTAGCAAAAATAAGTACTCATAAAATGGATTTGGTTGCCAAACTTAAAATTAAGAAGATTTTATTTATATGAGAATATTATCTAATATCACTCTCGTAATTTCGTTTCATCATTACTAGCGTTATTCATCAGAAAAAGCTATATAGACCGTATTTAACTACGACAAACCTAATTTAACACCTGGCAACATTCGATATTAATAAAACTGTGATTCGAATGGCGTACGGTTTCAAATATCTGTGGTGCGGAAGGCGTACCTACAGGTGTAAAGGAGTTCAAGCGAATATATTATTAATGCTGTTTTTAATCCTCGGGATAGAAAAATATTAATATTTTGTGAATGAACATAATAAAATAAGACTTGATTTTTGAATCATATTTAATTGAGACACGCGATGACACAATAGTGGGCCCAAATATGGTCAATCTCCTTTGGTTTATATACCTTTTTATCTATAAAATAATTTTTTACACGTTTTGTAACAAAACGTCATTTTCAATCATATTTAACCGGGAGCACATTTCAGCGGAGGGTGCAATACGAATTGTGAGCAGTTTGCTCAGTAGTGGTGAACAGTTTAAGTTACATATATTAGGTCATTACATATGAAATTGGCGTTTTGTACGGGAGGAATATAAAGTCAATTTTTATTTTGTAAAATATATTTAATAAATCAAAGTATGCACCGTTGTTATCTATGCACTTTTGCCATCCCATAGGTAGTTTATTGATCCCTTTACTAAAAAACCATGGGGGCGAGAATTAATAAACTCTTTGAAGGCGGTTTGGACTGCCGCATCGGAGTTGAATTTTTTTCCTTGTAAAAAGTTTTCCAAATTCCGGAAAAAATGGTAATCTGTTGGAGCAAGGTCCGGGGAGTACGGTGGATGTCACAAACATTCCAATTGTAGCTCATCTAACTTAGCGGTTGTTTGTTGTGCAGTGTGTGGTCTTGGGTTGTCGTGAAGCAGCAGTGGCCTAGAGCGATTGACCAATCTCGGTTGTTTAGCAGCTAGTTCTTTCTTCATGGTTTGCAGTTGCTGACAATAGATATCTGCCGTAATCGTTTGGCCAGATTTTAGAAACCTGTAGTGAACGACAACGGCGCTAGTCCACCAAACACTCAAAAGTAACTTTTTCTGAGTCAATTTTCGTTTAAGGCAGGATTTGGCTGGGTCTCCAAGGTTCAGCCATTGCGACGAGCGCTTCCGATTATCGTACAGTATCCACTTTTCATCACAAGTAATGATTCGATTTAAAATCCCTTCATTATTGAGTCGGTTGAGCAAAGTAACACAGCAGTTGACGCGTGTTTGCAAGTTCGATTCACTCAATTCATGAGGTACCCATCGTTCAAGTTTTTTTACTTTCCCGATTTGCTTCATGTGGATTAATACAGTTTTATCACTTACCCCGAAGCCTGCAGCTATCTCTGAAGTGCTTTATAATGGATCCGCTTCCACAATAGCCTTTAATTCTTCATTTTCCACTTTGGTCTTCGGCCGTCCACGGGGTTGGTTCTGAAGGTCGGCTTTTCCGGAACGAAAACGTTGAAACCAAAAACGTACAGGGAATTAATATGGCTTACCGATGTACCTGCGCAGAAGATACATTTTCAAAGTGCGGGAAACGCTATTGGCCGACAGCTGCCGTCATGTTAGCGCGCGCCGTGCCATACTTTCTTTTCTGTGCGAACGAAGATTCACGACGCGCCATATAAGTTGAGTAATACTGTAACGTGCTTTCTTTTGCGACACCAGCGCCGTACACATAATTAATCTTTCGAGCTGTTTCTGCAGCACTGGTGCCACGGCAGAACTCGTACTCGTAAATATACCGATATTTCATGTTTTCCATTGTGCGGTAATAAGCGACGCCAAAGAAAAAAATAATGAGGAAAATTTATAAATTTGAATTTGGAATTCTTAACCAAAGAGGAGATATTTGAGATCAAAGTGGTCAGTACGACAAAACGCTAATTTCATATGTAAGGACCTAAATAATTTATACTGTTATGAAAATAAATAGATAGATTATTATATGTCTAATATCAATGATATTTTTTTTTGAAAATTGTTCATCGTCTCATATTATGTATCAACATGTCAATACATTAAGAAATCCGTATCTATTCTGATTTCCTTACATATACTATGCAATTTTCCAAAAGTACACACACATCAGTCATTCCACATTCTAGGTTGTGTGAGTGCATTCGTCGTTTGAAATCGTGAGCTGTCCGCGCCTTAAGTATGACTACAAGATTGGGTTATTATAATCAAAAGCAATTCTATTACTTAATTCTAATACGCACAGTTTTACAATACTATTACCATGCTCAAAAAGTCCATCTCTATTCATGGGACAGTTTTGACACATGGCTTACGGAGGGGATCACCCCTCCGCATCAGCCTATAAACGCCGATCCAGTAGACAGAAATAATCCTGACAGATCCGAATGATAATACATTGGTCTGTACATTTTTAGAAGAATTTGAATGACTTCCAATGTAGAGAGTAACACTACCACCAAATGTGTGTTACATTTAAATATTCTAGAATAAAAATATCAGTTTTCGCTTCAACAGTCTATATGGTTCTAAAATTGTAGTATCTTTCTAGCTTCTATGATTCTTAGGCAGTTAATTAATGTCTGATAAGCTTGAAAGATTAGTTGCATTACTGGCATTGTTACAGGAATGTTAGTCCCGTTTTGGTCGTTGACCGTTCTAGATACCTACTAACATCTGATACTACCGAAAAAACTCGCTTCTACAATTTGATGCATTTTCGATACTAGAGTATTTTAGTTCGTAGTAAAAACGGTCCCGCAGCTCCTAGAGTACTTAAATTCTAACATAACATTCATAATTTATTCTATACATCACTAAATGAGTCAGCAATAAACCGGAAAAGATACTACTAATACCAATTTAGACATTGAAAATCATCGTTTGTGTAAAGTAATAATAAATCAGGAAAATGATTCTATACACGCGTCATAGTGGATTTCTGAATTGAGTAGAAGTTAACACGCGCTGGGCAATGGCTACCCGCCAACGTTGTAGGAGGCTCATGAAGTGAAGCTGGAGAATGATATGGATTTTTTGTTGATGATATTTTATAAATGCTTGCAACACCAGGAGTATCACACGCGCGTTGCCGACCCTGCAAAAATCTCTTCACTCCTTGAAGAACCCCATGCTAGTCCCTTGGGAGAAACACGGCGGGGTACTCATTCCACAATTCAAAGCAATGACAGTTTGATGGCGTAGGCAGTGTTTGTTGTAAAGGAGTTGCAGTAAAGATAACACATGAACCCTAGTAGAAGATTTAAAGCTGATTTCGACGAGTTTCTGGACTTATATTGTAGAATCTGTACGTTCGGTTAGTTATCTATCTTATACTAGTTATATAGTATAACTTAGTTACCTATCTAGTATGAAAACTCAGCGTGCCAACTTTTCCTACCTACATGATAAAATGAAAGAGCCCCATATTGATTCGGTTCACTACCCTTACTACATTTGTTAATGGTTAACTATTTGGCTTTTTTATGTTTTCAATGACACGACTTGCCTCTTGCGCGTCTATCCAAGTCGCACTGAAGTAGTAGCGCGACACGCTTGTATGGCCAGCCTGCGGTATCGTATGGAGCCTTCTTTAAACCTGTATTATTCAGCTGTAACTGCAGGCGGCTGAGCAGTGTCTTTAGTGAAGCAAGTCACGAATAACGTTGCTCATGAGAGCATAATCCCGGCTAAATAGGTCTGCAAATTGATCCACTTAAGATATAATTTCAATCAATAGCTATAATAGCTGATATCCTTTCGAAAAACTGTTGAAAGGGTAAATGACCTCACTATACAGTCAGTCGGTTAAATATGCGTCACTGAGTGAGTCAGTCAGGTGATGTAGAATGACCGTGCCGTGTCGATACGTTTCATGAAAGCCAAGGGCGACGAGTGACGTTCTTTTAACTAGACTGTATTATGTAAATGGGTGGGCTGGGATATAGAATTACAAGGAAGGAGCCGGCTTTCATACGGGCAGTGGCTGACCGCTGCTGGACTCGAGACAATCGAGCAGGACCAACATTATTTTTTTAAAGCTCTCAGCACAAATGCCATTCCACTTATTCGAGCCCAAGCTGAGTTTTCTGTAAGCTCACGTTCGTTTATGGTCTTGCAACTTTGTGAAGTTAGCAGAACTGGTTTATTTCTTATTTAATTCGCGACAAATTCTGGCTTTACGGATAACAATTTATTTCATATTAGTATTAATTGGTATTATTTACTTCAGTGATCAGGCGTTGACTGTTATATTCGCAAAATTACGATGACCTTTTGAGCCACATCTTTGACAAATAACTAAGAATAATTTTGACGTCAAATTGAATTTCTTGTAGGAAACAGACACTATGCAACACAGTTACCTGTAATAATGACTATTTAGCATCAATTAGCATAGCACAGAGAAAGTCTAGACTAAAACAGGTCCAAGTAAAACTAAGATGAATCACTAGTGTAAATGACTCATACTTGACAGAATGAATTGCTTGTTTTATAATGGAATGGCGTCCATATATGGTCTGTAAACTATACTATGTTTCAATGTCATTTGTATAGTATGACTTTTGAATATTGTAACTGTAAATATACAACTGTAGTAAACAATACAAATCTGAAGCATTCAGCAATTGGGATGCTTTCATTGGATATTTTTGTTTGAATAAAATACATCATGGTTAAAATATGATGCGGCATATAGTGTTAAGACCCCTGAAGGAAACTGGCCCTCAAGTGCTTCTACATTGGCTCTCAAGTTTGTATACTGATAGGTATGGACACAGAGGATTGTATGTATGGAGCAGCGTTGCCAGTTTTTTTCTCGGGCAAAGCGGGATTTTGTAACCTCTTGAGTAAAAAAAGCGGGATTCTATCGCCGAAAGCAGGACATAGGTACTAAAAAAACCGGCCAAGTGCGAGTCGGACTCGCGCACCAAGGGTTCCGTAGAAACTTGTAGGTACGTAAATAGTTCATTGATCATGGGAATCAAGTCTCGAAGATTTTTCCCCGTTTTCCAGATTATGTCGTAAAATAATCGATTTTTTTTTGTGATGTAACTTCCCGCTTTTCGGATGTCTTCCTTTACTTGTGCTGAATGGAATTGGTTCTTGCCTTATGATTCAATTTTCTTTATCGAGTAATCCTCGAAAAGCGGGACAGCCTGACCCACGCGGGACATTTAATTTTGGGCTAAAAATCGGGACGTCTGGCAACGCTGGTATGGAGACAGATTTTTGATAGGCATCTGGGCAGTGTCATCTAGCTATAATATTGAAAAACAGATAGGACACTTATATGCACTTTTCTTTAGCACAGAGAGGTTCATGCCTCATTTTCATGAATATGTATTTGAATCTAAGAAGGATGAAGGCATATAGGTATTTTGCTGTTTGAAGATGATATGGTGCTCTGTCAGTGCTTTTCTCCTGGATTGTAGTCTCAGAGTACTGGATTGGTAGTAATTTGGAATGTTCATAAGTGCCTTGTCACAGCCTTAATGGAATGACGTTTGAGAATGCTATGGAGTTTATGTACATGTGTTATCTCTGAAGAGTATGACTAGAAATTCCAGATGACATTCCTTGTGATAAGATTAAAAACTGGAAAAAACAAAAATAATATGAAACTAAATAAAAATATTTCTCAAATCTATTTCTTATACTACTCAGGTATGAATTATGTATATGGCCCACCTGATGGTAAGCGGTCGACATAGCCTATTGACGCTTGCAACACCAGGGGTATCACTAGTGTGTTGCCGACCCTGCAAAAATCGCTTTACATCCTTATTGAAGAACCACATGCTAAACTCCATTGGGAAAACTACTAACTAGGCTGTAAATTACCTTAATAGGTACCTATTTAAAATGACAAATAGATAGTCTCAAATAGACTAGACTACAAATACGCTTGTGGTTGATTTTGTGGTTATTACAACAGAAATAACTTAAGGAACTGCATATATGCCAGGAAAGTACGATCACCGAAGTTGGTAACTGGTTTTCCATATGGTAACCTTATTAATGGTGATTAACTAGATATTTAGGTATTGATATGACTTCCTCAAAGTGCTTTTATATTAGCTGTGTGATTCATATGAGGTTAATGAAGATAATAAACACGATTCAGTACATTTAGCATGTCCCATTAACTTGACTAGAAGTACAAAAGAGTCTGGTAAAAATTGTCTCAGCAATAAAAAGAGTTGCAAAATGATCATGTATAGCAACAAAATATTACTAAAATAGCCAAATTGTAACAGTCAGTTGGCTAAGGTGTTAATCCCACAGCTGTCAGGAGTTAATTTCAGTATAAATCAGTATTATAAAGTAAAATGTATGTTCTTTGAGAATTCCCACACTATTTGCTACTGAACTTGCTACGGACCAAGACTTACTCTTGATACAGAAAATTTATAGAAAAATATTAGTTTAAAACTTCTGCGAAGTATCTCAATAATATAAATTGTTTATTTCAATCAGCAATTGTTTCAGAAATTGAAACATATCTGAAGATAAGACAATCATGTTTATGGCATATTTTGATCAAAATGTTGACAATTTGATCAGTTGCAGACAAGGGTTTCTTACCAATATCTAGTGAAATTCCATTTGATTACTCTGAAATAATATTCACAATATTTCGTGAAACCTAGCTCTATCATAGTATTCCTTTATTATATTGAAATGAACATTAACCATTGAGAAATTTAATAAAATACCATGTGTCACCGAACTCATGTTATTTGAAATATACTATAGGAAGTATTATTTAAAAATTCACTGGAACTTATGAACAGCAACTTATTGGGTTCCAAACAACATAAGCAGTGTTAAAATAATAGGTATTTCAAAATGCCACAGTACTCATTACAGGCTGAATCATACATGTATATTGTTCTATGATAAGACAAATCCTTCTGATAAATTCTACTTGATATATTATGCATTCTAATTGGATCTTACTCATTTGCAATAAGGACTGTATTCGCTTGTGTCTAACATCGATTGATATAGTTAGTTTTTAGGCAGATCTTTTGGCCTTGACATTGCGGGGCCAATACCCTCAGCGAGTTGACAAATGACCCATTTCAGCATGTTTCATACACGTACAGGTGATTGTTTTACCCGAAATAGACACGAAATGTATGCGACAGGCAGCAGCGACCGCTACGCTATGCCTTATATGGTCAAACCGAAGTGCGATTGCGCGAGCCGACGATGCATTCCCTATAAAGTTCGTTGCCCCCTGTGCTCTACACACCACTGATAACTCATCAAACCAACACCAAATTGCCAGAAACGGATATGTACCATACATCACCCCATACGGCCCTCCTAGCTCGTCAAAAAAGGCGTTGCATGAATAACCTTTAGAGTGTAGATGAAATCCAATACCGGCCTAACGACGTACCACATTCACACCTCACGTAAATGCTGTAGAATGGCGCATCCCTGGCATTGTGCAAAACACAACACGTGGCATAAAATCACTGAACGGTGACAACGATTTTTACGAAAAGGCGTGCGAACTCCGCGGTGGGCTGTGCAAAATATGGCGGCACCGGTCACAGAAGAACGAATTTCCTTGCAAATGCGGCATTCCGTTTAATATTTCACAATAACCACAATAGAAAAACACAACGCGGCCGTGAAACACTGTAATTTATTTTCTTCACTTACCATTTTTTGATGTTATACACGTAAAAATTCCACTAAAAACTTCACCGACACCACGACTACGACGACCGGAACGATACTGTTCGGAATGTTGGCCAACAGTTTTTTACGACAACCAATCAGCGCATGTGTCAAAATGGATGCCGTACTCAACACAATGTCTTGCAAAATTATAAATTATTTTTTAACCTTTATCAACTATTAGGAACTTCAATAAACAAACTTATTGTTTAAAAAAATATTAAATAAAATTATTATTTTATAAAAAAATATATTAGTACGTGAGCGACCGACAGCAAGACGACAACATTCTAAAAAATCGACTATATCTCTGCTGCGTTACGTGAAATTTTATACCAGTAGGGTAAAATATATGCTCTTGATAAATAAATACCACTCGCGGTCGTGGTAAGATTAGATAGGAGAATACATCACCCTCGTCTATGAAAAGATAAAAATAAATAATATGCAATACCGCTCGGCAAGTGACTCACTGATGACGACAGTGCGTTAGCCAATCAGAATTTAGTATTGAACAAATGCCCATATACGGGCTGGCGGAAACAGCTATGAAATTGCGAATGATTATTTAAAAATTGGCGCGATATTTTCGCATGGTCATCAGATTTTTCAAAAAAGTTTTTAATCATGCAGTAATCCCGTCACCCAAACAAAAAAAGGTGTTATTTTATTGTCTGGAATAGATCTTGCTGATAACGACTGGTGCATTCCATAAATTTCCATTGGCGAGTGAGCTATATTGCATAATATTATTTGCTTTTGGTAATGTTAGAAAAAGAAAAATGCTAAATTGGTGAGTACCTAGAGATAAAAAGGATAGTGATTTAACTCCACTTTAGCCATCGCATGGCGATCGTGTATATTATTATATTAAGTATACAAACTTTACCGGAATATAAAGTAGCCTCTCCATATCATAGGCTATCTGTATGCTAAATTTCATTGCGATCGGTCAAGCGGATTGGGCGTGAAAAGGTAGCAAAGTACTTTACTTTGGCATGTATAACGAATGTAGCGATATCTATCAGCAATACAAAGAAGTTCAGACAACCAATGGATAGATAGGTGGCGCCACAATGTATGATAGCTTTTGGATAGCTTAGAGCAGTGTTTTTCAATCTTATTGATTTCACGATCCCTTTACAGGTTGAAAAATTCTGGCGACCCCCTTGCCAGACAGACAAAGAAGTGTAAATTATAAGACTAAGATAATGATTTTCTTTAGTTTGGTACCTTTACTTATTAGACCGACCCCCCTAGGGATCGCGACCCACAGATTGAAAAACACTGGCTTAGAGAATTTAGACCAAATTTAGACTACTAAGATAGTTGCGAGAAAATGACACTTATTATCACAACATAGAAACCTACATCCAGTGGCGTAGCTACCTAGGGGCAGTGCCCCGGGGCCCTCAAGCTCAGAGGGCCCCTCGGTCTCTGACTTACAAACTATAAATTGAACACAGACATATAGAAGTAGACGAAGCATTCGCTAATAATTGCATAGCAAATTACACCTACATAGGAAGTGTAGTAATTACAGACCCGAACTAAGGCCGGTAAAGATTTAACTTACGTACTTACATGAATGAGTGGCTGGCGGCGCCTGATACTTCGCATAAAACAAGTAGTTGTTGACCCTTCATACGGATTATCATGACGGACATGATGGAGGTACATGCTACGATCTGTCTTTTCTCAATGCGTGAGTGTAGTCTTGCTACAGGTGTAAAAATGAGATGGCTCATTTAAATAGTTTAGTTGGGGCCGTAGTTTATTTTTTGCCCCAGGGCCTTTGGTTACCTAGCTACTACGCCACTGCCTACATCGTACTTCATCCCACAGAGTAACATTTTTATGTCTGAGACTTCATCCTATGATCGAAGAATAATATCTACCGAAGGTAGTGCTAGTAGTCGAGCGAACAGTTGGACCGCGGTCACTATAATCTCCTATAATATACCCCCTGGTAGGTTTGATGGCCAAAATGCCTGAAAGTCTTCCCTTTTCTTTTGATTTTACCACCTCACTCCTCCGTACCAACTTTTAATAAATGATTTTACTTAGAATATGGTTTGTTTATGAGGTATAGTTTACAGTAATCTCAAGTTACTTTTTTATCCTACGAAAATACTGGAAAACGGTCAACGCAAATAAATTAAAAATATTTTATTTATATTTATTAAAATAAAACTCAATATTATAATACTTAAATGTATTTCTTACAAATAACAAAATGTAACTAAAATTATTTATACATGAATTTTACTCCAGTATTTAAAATTAAGCATTACCAACATACTTATGGTATCGCTTATACATCCCATACATATTAGTCATGGTCATTTGACCTGGTGACCCAGCTAAAGCTCGTTTCAAAAACGCCATGGCGTAAGTGGAGTCCGAAGCTTGTATGAGCAAAGCCACCGAGTTTTCCAAGTGTTGTCTAACCATCCGCGAGGGGGCGTTGCGTTCGAGGTTCGAGCAAATATCGGCTACTGTGTACGCGGCGATTCTTGATACTTGCTTCTTACGTTTTGATATTGATTGGGTTAATCTGAAATTAGGAATACAAGATATTGGTGCCGATTCTGTTGTAGATCGCCCTAAACTAATATTAGTCACATCACATCTCTTTCTTACAAACATTATTGACAAAGGATAGAACATATTTAGAGCTGCCAAATTATTCTTTGCGTAAATATGTAAACGGCAAAGACGTAATTAGTTATTTTAGGTTAGGCTACTACATTTATGTTGAAAACAAACAATTAAACTAATATGACAGGCATGACTAAACTTCTGATATCCTTTTCTTATGTTCTTTGTTAGAAAGAGATATAATGAGACTAAATTAGTTTAGTTGTAAACAACAGCCTCAACACCATTTTATATTATAAGCGTTACACTAAAATAGATATCTGTACATACTATTTAGTGGAAATATCCCACTAATAAAATAAATGTGAAAGTAAGTATGTTTGTTACTACTCAGCTCCGTAACGGCTGAACAGATTTTATGTAATTTGGTCTTGGGGGCTAAAAAGGAAGCTAAAGCAATAATGCTACGGAATTCATTTTTTCGATTTCTCGACAAATCCTACGTAATTCCAATACTTTTTGGTAAAATAGTTAAACATCATGTACAATTCAATTCATTAAAAGACTCGGAATTGGTGAATTACTTAAGTTCTGCTGTAAATTCGTAAAAATGAATTCCGTTAGCAATATTGCTTAGCTTTCTTTTTATGGGGCCTTATCTTACTCAAAGTCAAAAAAGGTTACTTATCCCAGAAAACGGGTGAAACCGCGGGGGACAGCTAGTTTAAGGAGATTGGCGCCAGAATTATAACTTGAGGATTGGTAGCCAGCCATTCATTACTCAGTATTTTTTCCTTAAAGTGCCACTATCGCTAAGAATTTCTGTTTTTTTCTTACTGTGTATAGGCCTGTGTTTGTCCACAATTTCACCATGGTAAGTGATGATGTGGCTGAAGGTGGTAAGCACACAAAGCCTAGAAGGAACTGGCTCTCAAGTGCAGCCGTCGGAACATAATGGTAGATAGGGGCTTAGCGACAGATTTTCAACTTGAGGTAGGGTTGCCACTTGTCATCCACCCGGGTTTCCCCGGATTTGTATTATAGGGCGTCCGGAGAGCATCCGGGCAAGGTTTAATTTTTTGTGTAGCTTTAAAAGTTTTCAAGTCACAACAATCAAAAATATTTTTTATTTTACTGGGTAATTAAAAAAAAAGCACTGTCAGCATGCCCGGGTTCGAAGTTCCAAAATCCGGGGCATTCACGCTTCTTACCCTGGTTGCCAGATTTAAGAGATGGTAACCCTAACTTGAGGGAACACTGTGCTTTGGTTTCCTCACCGAAAGCTCATTGCAGGATTCGAACCCGGGATCTTCGTTTCGACATTCGACTTCACTACCACTGCGCTATATAAACGTTGACTTACTTCTCGATTGAGTGTGCAATTTCAGCAAGTTTCTCATCAATAGATCTTTCCAGCTGCACTTGGGATGTAGATCTTTCGCAAAGTGATGTTATAAGTGTTCTATAGCATTGCATGTAGCACGGCCATCTGGGAATATAAACAATAAATAAATATCCTGGGACATTCCTCATACGGTCATCTGATCCCAAACTAAGCAGAGCTTGTACTATGGAGACCAGATAACTGTTTGTATTTACAAACAACAAGTAGCATATGTATTATAGATATGTTACTTTTTGTTTGTAAATACATACTACATACATCAGTGTTTTTCAATCTTATTGTTTTCCGACCCCCTTACAGGTTGAAAAATTCTGGCGACCCCCTTCCCAGACAGACAAAGAATTTATAAATTAAAAGACTACGATAATGATTTTCTTTATTTTGATACCTTTACTTATTAGTCTGCAAGAAGACGCGAGAGGTTTGCAACTACGTAAGAGGCAAGTTGGACGCCCGCTTGCGCGAAGTCTACCTTGCCTTTTTCCTTCTGCCGGCGATCCCCCGCGAGACTAAGGTTTCGCGACCCACAGATTGAAAAACACTGCTGAAAGGACGGTGACCATTTCTGCCCTCATCCTGAATAGCATGACCAGCAAATTCATATTTTGAAGTATCATTGAGTACATTAATAGAAACTAGATGTTTGATGATAATCTAAAACTAATTAAAGCTGCAGTTATAGATTGCGAAATAAAATATATATTATTTGTAATTCCGGTTGCATATCCGGATTAGTATTTTTTTTATTTTGCTGTCTTCCAAATCCAAATTGATTAATTACCTGATAACGCTAATTATTAATTGATATATAGGATATTGGCAATGTCAGTGATCCGACGCTTCAACAATATGAGCAATACTATAATATCACTAAGAAAGTAAGTAAGTAATCGAAATGCTGTGCATTTCAAATATTTTTCCATTGCCAATTTTTGAAAAGATTTCAGGAGAATTTAGTTTTCAGAAGAAATCTAAAGCTATCTAGAAAGAAATAAAGAATAAATGTATTTATCTATCTGGAAAATCTGATTGTTTTTTTATCACTTTTGTCACGAACTTTATTGTCAATCATCACGTCACCTATCACTTATGTCAACAGATTCATGTTTTTAAATGATTATATATACAAAAATCTGCTGCTTTAAATGAAAAACGGCGAACAAATTCAAAAATACTGGTATTGTATGGTTTATAATCCACCATACGTGGCTTTTGGTCACGGCAGTTTTTGAACTAGGCATGCCTCCATATTAAAACGGTCATCGCCTTTGGCATGTTGATTTTTTTATCCTTGGTTAGTCATCATTACTATGATCCATACCTATCTTCCATAATCTCCTCTCTTGATAGAAGCAAACTGTTCAATATTGCTATAGATCCTTCGAATATCCTGAAGAACGCCTGCCAAGACACTTCGCACCTTACATTCACGGTGTTACAGCCCAAAGTGTAATGCAGGAGGTGTTGCAGCTCGAATATACCGTCCAGAAATTTGTAGTCGATAGTTATCTGAAATAAGTAATATTTTGTACTAAATATATTTGTTAATTCGAGAAGACATTCCATAATTATATGCGTTAAATCATATAGTTAGAATATTATTTAGCGACTGTACTAAAGTACGGCCCGTGAGCACGCGTACGGTCTAAATGCCTTGAAACGTAGTGCGCGTACAGTAGTACCCAACTTATATGGCGTGTCGTGAATCTTTGTTCGCACAGAAAAGAAAGTATGGCCCCGAAGACTAACGAAAGAATGCTTAAAACTTACAATCAACCTTAGATCACTACTATAAGGTTCATAATACACTGCAGCTGTTAGTTGGGTCTCACTCGCGCGTGAGGCCCCTCCGCACGGCGCGCGCTAACATGGCGGCAGCTGCCGACCAATAGCGTTTCCCGCGCTTTGAAAATGTATCTTCTGCGCAGGTACATCGGTAAGCCATATTAGTTGGGTACTACTGTACGTCTTTTTAAAACAAGCTTTTATTAGTATTGGATTTACAATGAATACTGTACTACTGTGTTTCGCTCACAAGTCAATTCATTTCATACCCATATCATAAAGGTTAATGTGGAAATTATAAATCGCCATTTTGTGGCGGGCGCCATAATGGAATAAAAATGGCGGCATTTAGGCAATCGTGCATTGTCACGAAAACCAAACGTGCGTGCCAAATTTCAGTTCAATCGATAACTGGGAAGTGGGTCAAATTTAACTTGCTAGATTCGATTACGACACCGGACAGGTGAAACTAAATAAAACTTGTAATAATAAAAAAAGTTTACCTTTTTCCCCGCCAAAATGACATCAGACAGCGAATCCAAATCAATTTTCAATATTTCACAAATTATATCATCTACTTTTACAATTCTAACCACACTCTCGTTTTCATTGGTGACTTCAACTCTCTTCTTTTTAATGGCAACACCGTCGTACCCAGCTTCATAGTGTTGCCATATCCAAAGGCGTATATTTTTACTATTTTGGTACATATGTTTGCATAGCGCGGAGCATTTTGGACCGACAATATTGGCTTTTAGACAATTATTCCACAAGTATTTTGATACTTTATGCGATGTCAGATCCGAGTTTGTAGCGTCTTTTATTATTAGTGATGGTTTCTGAAATCATAGTAAAATAAACTAAGTCTAATTTTGATTAGGAAGGTTGCTAAGTAATGCCGGCAATAATCTCGACAATACTCATTTAAAAACAAGCATAGATTCATTACATAATTAGTAAATAGCAGACTCAAACACACCAGCCTCCACAAGCAGCAACTGGTCACAAGTAAGACGCGTGTGGCAGCCACCGCCCTCTTCGCCATATCAGAGGGGAGTGGGTTATCAGCATATTTAGTCGAGAAGAAGTATTTCGGAAAAGTTGTGTTTTTAAATGAAATGTTGATACTTTTTAGTACTGGTTTCCACTGCGTGTTGTTACTACTTTCGCTTACTGCAAACAGTATGTTTGTGGCCAAACAAAACCACAGAAAAACTTTATGGTGGTGCGAGAGCGAATGAGTGGACTGTATTTAGCGTGCCCAAAGTATAAGGCATGGCTGGCTGTCCTATGTGAACCGAAACATATACCTACTTCTTCCTCAAATGCAGTTAGGAGAGAAGGTTAGAATGAGAGGGAAAGGGCAAGAAAAGTCTATTATAAAATGTACATACCTTTAAAACCGCCAAATTATCCAAATCAGTAACAAAATGATTCACAAAACAGTCCACTGAAGATAACTCGCAAATAAATTTAAGAGTTACACTTATGTCTTCTAAACACACATTACTGACTTTCTCTTTATGATCAAATATCAAAATTAGCCGTGTTTTAATACATTGCCATATTTGTAGTAACAATTTATCTTTTTCATGGAGCAGGGGATGTGTTTCTAGCTTCTTTATGTATCTTAGTACGACGTTTATTAGTTGTACGGCTGATTCAATATGGTGGTATTTTGTTGGCGAGTTTTGAATGGCTTGTATCTGTAAAAAAAAGTTTGAAACAGGTTTTCTTTTAATATTCTCTTCTATGATCTCTAATTTAGTTATTGGTACGGTTTCTTAGATAGATACATAAAGTAGACAATATAAAACTTACAGCATTTTGAATAAAGAACTCCAATCCAGACCACAAGCAATCCAAATTCTTTATTTCCTCCAAATCGGTCGTTTCACAGTACCTCGACAAAGTTAAAGAATATGCTGCTATGGCATTCAGTGCTGCCACATTAACTTCAGATTCTACCACAGTGTTGTCAGCATTCTCCGAAATTAAACTACCATTTTTACTAAAATCAATATTTTTAAATAGTTCCAACAGAGATTTTTGCAGTTTATCTTGTAGATCTGCTAATATTGATCGGAAAGCACTCGCTGTTATAGATTTCTTCTGTTTTACTATAAATGGTAGGATTATACAAGTTATTTGAAATGCCGGGTCACTGAATGATTCTATAGATGAACTTTTAAGTTTATTTTTGGATAATAGTATTTCTACAATATTTTTAACTAAGTTACTTTCCATCTTCACTCTTTTAACTGCGGACTCCAATAGATTCTTGATTACCAAAGTATTATTTGACGTTTTGATTGTCAAAGTTAATAAATCTATCATGATTTTGTCTTCAAATGAGAATATGAACTCCACTGGGAATAATTGATATAAATCAGGTGGATAAGTACTTAATTCGTAAATGCTTTGCAGTACATAATCGATGTTTCGTCTTATTTTTTTCGATTGGCAACATTTCTTTAGTGCCAACAAAACAAAAACTGCTGTCAGTTGATATTTCTCTTCCAGATCATGAATTTGTAAGTTTTTTATAATTTCTACATAATTCTTTACGATTGCATCCTGGTTTTCTTGAAGTTTTAATTCAACGAAATATTCTTTCATATTTACTTCTTTCACAAATAAAGATATATCAAAATCTGACTTATTTAACGCTTTGCTCAATGCCTCGCCATTATGAAATAATTTCATTACATTTTTAGCTGTTTCTAATACTAAAGTATTTAGTAGAATTCTGTTATTTGTTATGGCAACATTATTAAATATTTCAGTTGTCGGATTATTCAAATAAAGCTTTATTAGACTTTTAGCTAGTTGCTTTGTTTGAGATTTATCCAAATTAGAGAATAAAACTCGTGCGAAATATTTGTTGGTATCTAATGTATCTGGTTTTGTAGTTAATTGTTTGATTAGATATGTTTTTGTTGACGCTACAGTTTGATTTGTATCTTCCATAGATTTTGAGAGTAATTCTACTGCCATTGACTTGCATAGAAGTAGGTTATCCTGAAATTTGATATTTATTTATTTATTACATGGATTTAGAGACTTCATGAAGTGCTGGCCATATGATGATCTATATAGTTTGTTTGTTACTGAACGAAAGAAGCTTGCATAGAACCGTTTGGTCCATTAACTATCCCACTGGACCAAACGGTTCTATGTTCTACGCCCCTTATTTAGGTCTTTAAATTCAAAAGACTAAATTAACAGTAATCCTAAATATAACGTAATCGGTCAGCGGCAGATTTTAGGGGTGGCAAACTGGGGGACCGTATTATCATGTCCTGCAGAAAGAAGTATACATTACCTTGTCTTATTAGTCTGTATTACATGATTGAAACCTGTGTGAACCTGGAACCCGACTTGAAGATATTGTAATTTTTTTTTGCATATGTTTGTACTCCGTATGTACCTGTTTGTACCAACTTTTTTTTCGTTGGGTTGAAAAATGCTCAGAACCCGACTTGAAGATATCGTTATTTTTATTTTTGCATATGTTAGTACTCTACGTGACAGGGTCCGAAATGAGGACATTCGTAGTAGAACGAAAACGACCGACATAGCTCGTAGAGTTAGTAAGCTGAAGTGGCAATGGGCAGGCCACATCGCTCGAAGAGCTGACAACCGCTGGGGAAGAAAGGTTCTCGAGTGGCGACCACGTACTGGAAAGCGCCGAGCGGGACGACCTCCCACCAGGTGGACCGACGACCTGGTCAGAGTCGCTGGGCGCCGCTGGATGCAAGCGGCCCAGAACCGTTCGAAGTGGAAATCAATGGGGGAGGCCTATGTTCAGCAGTGGACATCGAATGGGCTGATATGATGATGTTAGTACTCCGTATGTACCTGTTTGTACCAACTTTTTTTTCGTTTGTACCTCAAGGGGTTCGGAGATACGGGGGGTTGAAAAATGCTCAGAACCCGACCTTAAAGATATCGTTATTTTTATTTTTGCATATGTTAGTACTCCGTATGTACCTGTTTGTACCAACTTTTTTTTCGTTTGTACCTCAAGGGTTTCGGAGATACGGGGGGTTGAAAAATGCTCAGAACCCGACTTGAAGATATTGTTTTTTTTGTTAATGCATACGTTTGTACTGGGTATGTACCCGTTTGTACCATCTTTCTTTTCGTTTGTACCTCAAGGGGTTCGGAAATACAGGACTTTAAAAAACTGTTCTTTAATATCGGAAACTCTGGCATTTTTTGAGATAATCAAAATCTGCCGGATTTTTGAGATAATCATAATCGGGTTCGGAAATACAGGACTTTAAAAATCTGTCGTCTAATATCGGAAACTCGGGCATTTATTGAGATAATCAAAATCTGCAAGCAGGGTTGGATTCACCGTCGTTTGTACCCGTTTGTACCATCTTTCTTTTCGTTTGTACCTCAAGGGGTTCGGAAATACAGGACTTTAAAAAACCTGTTCTCTAATATCGGAATTTCGGGCAGTTTTTGAGATAATCAAAATCTGCCAGCAGGGTTGGATTCACCGTCGTTTGTACCCGTTTGTACCATCTTTCTTTTCGTTTGTACCTCAAGGGGTTCGGAAATACAGGACTTTAAAAAACCTGTTCTCTAATATCGGAATTTCGGGCAGTTTTTGAGATAATCAAAATCTGCCAGCAGGGTTGGATTCACCGTCGTTTGTACCCGTTTGTACCAACTTTTTTTTCGTTTGTACCTCAAGGGGTTCGGAAATACAGGACTTTAAAAAACCTGTTCTCGAATATCGGAAACTCGGGCATTTTTTGAGATAATCAAAATCTGCCAGCTAGGTTGGATTCACCATCGTTTGTACCCGTTTGTACCATCTTTCATTTCGTTTGTACCTCAAGGGGTTCGGAAATACAGGAATTTAAAAAACCTGTTCTCTAATATCGGAATTTCGGGCAGTTTTTGAGATAATCAAAATCTGCAAGCAGGGTTGGATTCACCGTCGTTTGTACCCGTTTGTACCATCTTTCTTTTCGTTTGTACCTCAAGGGGTTCGGAAATACAGGACTTTAAAAAACCTGTTCTCGAATATCGGAAACTCGGGCATTTTTTGAGATAATCAAAATCGGCCAGCAGGGTTGGATTCTCCGTCGTTTGTACCCGTTTGTACCATCTTTCGTTTCGTTTGTACCTCAAGGGGTTCGGAAATACAGGACTTTAAAAATAAGTCGCCTAATATCGGAAACTCGGGCATTTTTTGAGATAATCAAAATCTGCCAGCAGGGTTAGATTCACCGTCGTTTGTACCATCTTTCTTTTCGTTTGTACCTCAAGGGGTTCGGAAATACAGGACTTTAAAAATAAGTCGCCTAATATCGGAAACTCGGGCATTTTTTGAGATAATCAAAATCTGCCAGCGGGGTTGGATTCACCGTCGTTTGTACCCGTTTGTACCAACTTTTTTTTCGTTTGTACCTCAAGGGGTTCGGAAATACAGGACTTTAAAAATCTGTCGTCTAATATCGGAAACTCTGGCATATTTTGAGATAATCAAAATCTGCCAGCAGAGTTGGATTCACCATCGTTTGTACCCGTTTGTACCAACTTTTTTTTTCGTTTGTACCTCAAGGGGTTCGGAAATACAGGACTTTAAAAACCTGTCGTCTAATATCGGAAACTCGGGCATTTTTTGAGATAATCAAAATCTGCCAGCAGGGTTGGATTCACCGTCGTTTGTACCCGTTTGTACCAACTTTTTTTTCGTTTGTACCTCAAGGGGTTCGGAAATACAGGACTTTAAAAATCTGTCGTCTAATATCGGAAACTCTGGCATATTTTGAGATAATCAAAATCTGCCAGCAGAGTTGGATTCACCATCGTTTGTACCCGTTTGTACCAACTTTTTTTTTCGTTTGTACCTCAAGGGGTTCGGAAATACAGGACTTTAAAAACCAGTCGTCTAATATCGGAAACTCGGGCATTTTTTGAGATAATCAAAATCTGCCAGCAGGGTTGGATTCACCGTCGTTTGTACCCGTTTGTACCAACTTTTTTTTCGTTTGTACCTCAAGGGGTTCGGAAATACAGGACTTTAAAAATCTGTCGTCTAATATCGGAAACTCGGGCATTTTTTGAGATATTCAAAATCGGCCAGCAGGGTTGGATTCACCATCGTTTGTACCCGTTTGTACCATCTTTTTTTTCGTTTGTACCTCAAGGGGTTCGGAAATACGGGACTTAAAAAATCTGTCGTCTAATATCGGAAACTCTGGCATATTTTGAGATAATCAAAATCTGCCAGCAGAGTTGGATTCACCATCGTTTGTACCCGTTTGTACCAACTTTTTTTTTCGTTTGTACCTCAAGGGGTTCGGAAATACAGGACTTTAAAAACCTGTCGTCTAATATCGGAAACTCGGGCATTTTTTGAGATAATCAAAATCTGCCAGCAGGGTTGGATTCACCGTCGTTTGTACCCGTTTGTACCAACTTTTTTTTCGTTTGTACCTCAAGGGGTTCGGAAATACAGGACTTTAAAAATCTGTCGTCTAATATCGGAAACTCTGGCATATTTTGAGATAATCAAAATCTGCCAGCAGAGTTGGATTCACCATCGTTTGTACCCGTTTGTACCATCTTTTTTTTCGTTTGTACCTCAAGGGGTTCGGAAATACGGGACTTTAAAAATCTGTCGTCTAATATCGGAAACTCTGGCATATTTTGAGATAATCAAAATCTGCCAGCAGAGTTGGATTCACCATCGTTTGTACCCGTTTGTACCAACTTTTTTTTTCGTTTGTACCTCAAGGGGTTCGGAAATACAGGTCTTTAAAAACCTGTCGTCTAATATCGGAAACTCGGGCATTTTTTGAGATAATCAAAATCTGCCAGCAGGGTTGGATTCACCGTCGTTTGTACCCGTTTGTACCAACTTTTTTTTCGTTTGTACCTCAAGGGGTTCGGAAATACAGGACTTTAAAAATCTGTCGTCTAATATCGGAAACTCTGGCATATTTTGAGATAATCAAAATCTGCCAGCAGAGTTGGATTCACCATCGTTTGTACCCGTTTGTACCAACTTTTTTTTTCGTTTGTACCTCAAGGGGTTCGGAAATACAGGACTTTAAAAACCAGTCGTCTAATATCGGAAACTCGGGCATTTTTTGAGATAATCAAAATCTGCCAGCAGGGTTGGATTCACCGTCGTTTGTACCCGTTTGTACCAACTTTTTTTTCGTTTGTACCTCAAGGGGTTCGGAAATACAGGACTTTAAAAATCTGTCGTCTAATATCGGAAACTCGGGCATTTTTTGAGATATTCAAAATCGGCCAGCAGGGTTGGATTCACCATCGTTTGTACCCGTTTGTACCATCTTTTTTTTCGTTTGTACCTCAAGGGGTTCGGAAATACGGGACTTTAAAAAACCTGTTCTCGAATATCGGAAACTCGGGCATTTTTTGAGATAATCAAAATCTGCCAGCAGGGTTGGATTCACCGTCGTTGGTACAAACAGGTACATACGGAGTACTAACATATGCAAAAATAAAAATAACGATATCTTCAAGTCGGGTTCTGAGCATTTTTCAACCCCCCGTATCTTGAGGTACAAACGAAAAAAAAGTTGGTACAAACAGGTACATACGGAGTACAAACATATGCAAAAAAAAAAAATTACAATATCTTCATGTCGGGTTCCAGGTTCACACAGGTATGATTGAACTATGATTTACCCAAAAAAAAAACATTGCAACAATTTCAACCAAATTGTTGGATTGTACAAATAATCTAGGAACTGACATTGTAGAGATAAGGGCGGCGAAAAATTGCAGCTTATACAGGTTGTTGTTTTGGTCGGCGACAAGCGACCCAAGAGCGGAAGTACAAAATATATATTCCCCAAAAATGGACTTAATTCCATTAAATACTGTAAATGCGCTGAGAAATACCTTATTCAATTCGAAATAAAATTACCGCAAAGTATGGTTACTAGGCACGTGCACAGTCTAGAGCTAGGCGCAAGCCGCCATCGCCCCACCCCTTTACTCCCTCGCACTCCCGTTGAGTATTATGTCTACACTTTAGCTTATTACATGATTTTCAAAAAAAAACATTTTTTTATTTTTATTATTAAAAAAATAAAGTATTTTTTTTACATTTTTTTTTAGCACCAGTATCATTTGTATTATCGACCCTAAGTCGCTCGTCGCTGACCAAAACAACGACCTGTAATAGTTACTTGGGAAATGTGTAAATCCGCTCCAAACTACTGAACAAAATGATTTAAATATTTATGAGATAAACCTTTTATGGCTTGTATTATTATTTATTGTGAAATTTTGCCACCCCCTAAAAGTGCCGCCCGGCGCCCCCCCAACCCTGCTACGCTACACCACTGTAACTATCATAAAACAGATCCAGTTGAAATGAGTGGAAGAGTAGGTAAAAGACCAGATTTTCAAGACTGTCTTTTCAAGGCAAGTTATTTCATTTTGTATGTATATTAATTAAGTGGCAAACAGCATACAGCAGTATAGATGTTTGAGACACCAGGGGTATCACTCGTGCATTTCCGACCTTCTTGAAGTCGCTTACTTTAACTTACCACAATCAAAACTGCTTCATCCTCCTGTATACTAGAAATGAGCGTCGACCATTGCTCCTTTTTCAAACAAGGTAGTAATATACTCAAGTCGAAAACTTCTTGTGTATCAGTCGCTGGCGATATTTCCATTTTGACATTACTGTATTTGATATTAAGAAGTTTCAACTGAGAGTAGCTTAGGCATAGCTTTAGAAATGCTATGATTAGTGGTGGATTCTGTAAATGAAGATATTTGATTATTATGAATGCTGTTTGTCTAAATTAAGACCTACCTACTTATCAGTTTAAATGTTTGCGTTTTTTTACTGTGTATAGGCCTGTGTTTGACCGCAATCTCACCATGGTAAGTGATATTGTGGCCGAAGATGGTGTACACACAAAGCCTAGAAGGAACTGGCTCTCAAGTGCAGCTGTCGGAACACACCGATAGGTGCTTGGCTATAGATTTTCAACTTGAGGGTAGTCAGCCAGATGGGTGCTACAAAGTACCCTATCGCCGTGCTATGGTTTCGTTACGATGTTTTCTTTCATCGAAAGCTCAATCTCATGGTAGGATTCGAACCCGAGACCTTTGTCTCGGTATCCGACGTCACTACCACTGAGCTATTATCGCCATTAACATTTATTAATGTTCATAAAGCAAACTTAACGATTTAAAATAAATTCTTATCCATCTTTTAAGCGTTCGTCATTTAGTGACAGTCTAATTTCTAGGAAAATACTCACATAACTAAGTTTCAATATACATTCTCCGAATTTTGTCAAACATTCCTCCTCGAATTTCTGGTAAGTATTCCAGAAATCTTGTGCAATTTGCAGCGGCACAGTGTGATCAGCCATCTTGCTGTGTCTGAGAAAAGACGACAAAATGGCCGACAGTACTTCCGCTAGCGTTATTATTGATGGACCTGAAGTTTGATAAATTTATTTTAGACATTGATTCCCATTTTATAATACGGGCCTTCAACAGAGGCGAATCACAAGCGGGATGTGAATTGCTTGCTCGCTTAGCCTCCTAAACTGACGCGAATTCCCGCGCGTCATTATTTTTTGTTTCTCAATAGGGAATGAATTCTTGATATCGAAGCTGAGATTTTGCTATTAGCAGTAGCTGAAAAAAAAAGGTTTGAGGAAGAGGAGAAAATGGGTCACGTCCATATAAGTTAGCTGACGCGATCGTCCCTCGCGGTATTCGCCTCAGTTTGAGTATTTTAAAAGCAACGGTAACCAGTGCATTATGTGACGCCACTATACATACATATTGCACCGTAAATTATAACTTGTTCTTACAATGGACTGACGGCCTATCTGAAATACTACATTTATAAATGGTTGCTTAATATGTACCGTCAATAAATAAGATAAATACATACTGACAAATCCTTCTTCAAGCATCATCAAACAGTGTTCTTCAAAATCCTTTTGCAAAGACTCCAAAAGTTCTTTATTTTGTCTGAACATCAGCTCAGCTGTCAATTTGCCATACTTTTGAATACATTCTTGAGGAACTAAGTCTTTTCCTAATATTATTTTACCCTTGATTTTGTCACAGTCAATTCCATTTTCTGTACACTCCTTTACTTTTTGCTTCAATTCAAACTGTTCAGTGTTGCAAGCCTCCAAATTATTTTTAACAAATGGTAGAATTTGGTTGATAAATAAGGTACCTCTACTCAATTTAAATAGTATTTCTAATAAGTAATTTAGCATTTCTGTATAAGATTCTAATGTGCTGGTGCTATTTTTCTTCATAGTCATTATTGGCGGTAGAATTTCATTGATTTTCTGTTCAATTAACACTGGATCCAGTTTTAGAGCTGTTTTTATTATCTGTAGTGTTGTCTTGTCAGGTTTTCCCTCCAATTTTAACTGACCAGTCATTACCGCTTGTAAGAAATATGAGAAGTTCTTTTTGATTTCAACTTTTGATATTTTCTCGCCAAATGTATCAGTTAGTCTAACCGTAATATCTATTTCATTCTTATGTAATATTTCAAGTATATCTAGAAATAGCTGTCTTTTAATTTTTTCTCCATTATCTTCAAAGATTACGGTTGGCATATTCATTGCCGGACTGATATAACTCTGTTTCATATCTAAGAAATTAGTGACCATTATGTAAAATGCGAATACCAGTTGGTTTTCACTGCGGAAACAGCTTACAAACACATCTATGAAATCTCTTAGGAATTTGGAATCTTTTTCCGTCCTACCTTTTGGAAATTCAAAGAAAGCACTCATTATTTTCAATACTGATTGTATATTATCACCTTTTTCGGCAATAAGTTCATCGATATTGTCTTTCCTTATCAATGTCTGTAGATAGCTTATGAAGAATGATTTCTTATTTATTGGGAATAATATAGTTTGACATAATTCAACAGCTGTGTTACGGCACTCAGTGTCTAGATAACTGAATATGGTTTCAATATTTTCACCATCCAGTAACTTTATAATCAATTCTATTTTTTTTTTAGAATCTTTGTAGTATTTTTTCATGTTATTCAATATTTTTTGACTTAACACATAATTCGATTCGTTTTTCAAGTATTGTAGTAAAGTTATAGTGATAATAAAGTAATCATCTGTACGTAGGTTTAGTTGCGATGATATTTTTGAGCTTTCCAAAAATGATAGGATATATTGAACATCATCATTCTGTATTGGGTTTCTTTGAATGTATTGTGATACAATCTGTAATAAATAAAACTTCCTATTAATTTTGAAATCTAATATCTTAAACTTCAACCATTGTAATGATTATTGACAGAGATCAGAGACAAACATAGAGTAGTAAGGAAAGAAATTGTCATGTCAAATCATTGAGCTATTATTACTATGTATAGAGAAGCTATCATAAGCAAAGGTTTTGTCAACTAGAGTTCTCTTTAGTGCTGAAACAATAATTAGTCATCTAAGCAGACAGTAGAAACATGTGACGATACCAGAACGCTTTTAGGAGTTTTGTTCTCGTAAACACTGTGATCTACACGGTGCTTACGCGTTTTGTTCATCATTCTACAACAACAAGTGCTGTCGGATGCCTCACTTGACCGGAACATTGTTGTGATGTGCGGCGTCTTCTCTATACATAGTAATAATAGCTCAATGTATCAAATATGGTATGACTTAGCTTGGCTATAGGGCCTTAGTTTGGATGTCTTTATCTAGTTCAAAACATTTATGATTAAGTCAGTAATTAACTGAATCCATACTAATATTATAAATGCAAATGTATGAATGAAGCCGCTGAACAGATCACTATGAAAGGGGTACGAACATTTTTGTATGGGAGCTGGCATAGCCACCCGCCGCCATTTTGATTTTTTTTCAATGTCGCGGCGCTCGGTGCAAGTGGTATATTTGGGTAGAGGACACTTGTACACACAAAAAATATTAAGCAATATGATGACCTAAAGTGTCACGTTTCCGAGCTATTTGGAGGTAAAGATCGCCATATGAGAATTACGACAATCATTAAAAATGGACTTATTACGTGTTTATATGCATTCGATTGTATTCAAATAATAGTTCCCAGGTTGATTTAACTATTTATTAGAATATAGTAAACAAAGAGCACGAAAAAACAATATTCATTAATTGGTTACCAACTAAAACGCATCGCAATATTCGCAATGAAACACAATGTTGTCAAGTAGCTCGGATCGTAGTGGTTAACTTGTTTTCCATGTCGCTGTTATTAACCAAAAATGACAATACTTGTCTTAAAATATCATGTTGTATTAGAAAGTCGATGTATATATAATATGAGACGAATAACAATAGTTTAAAGTTGATTAAGTACAATTTATGTTCATGTTTTTAAGCAATAGTTGTCAAATAATATTGCATCACGGTTTTAAAAATATGTTAAAACACAATAGAAACAAGCCGTGACCTTTAAATAAAAGGTTTTTTTTTAAAACTACTTAGGTAGCAAACAAACGTACGGCCCGCCTGATTGTAAACGAAGAAAGCTCCTTTGAGACCGCATAGTTTGAAACTATTTTGGTTCCAATGTGTGAGGATCCCCGTCAATGGCGAGACTTGCGATGGTAGAAGGTAGCCGTGGGCATCAGGTTAAACAATTCTACATAACACTTTCCGTTGTACAAGCGGTAGAAGACAAATAAGGAGGCAAAGTCTCTCCTCAGATTGAGGGGCCCTAAGCCGCTTGTGAGCTCGGGATCGTGGATAATTCTAATGGCATGTCGCTGAACCGAGTCTAAAGGCCCAAACTGGTATCCAGGTAAGAGCAGTACTCCATATAAGGCCGAACTTGCGACTTGTAAAGTTGCAGCCTTTGCCCCGATGTGAAGTACTGCTTCGCTCTGTTGAGCACTTCGAGTTTTTTGGATGCTAGCTTAACCTTGTCTTCTAGACGGCCTATTGACGTCGTTAGAAATGTCGATGCCGAGAATCCCGATGCTTTCACTGATGTCCGTGTTCTGGAATTGTGAAGCCACAGCAAATGGGGTTTTCTTAGCGGTAAACGCGCAGACTTGGGTCTTAGTGGGGTTGAAATGGACTAGGTTTAGTCGACCGTAATCGGAGACACTAGTTAGTGTGCTCTCGATTTCAGACACAAGCCGTTCGCGGCTTTCCTCCACCACGACACGAGGAATATTTGCAATGAGCGTCCTCTGTACAATGAATGCCGTCAATAGACAGCATTTCATTGATATTCAGCAGGAAGAGTGTTGGGGACAGTAAAGACCCTTGCGGGAGGCCAGCATTTATATCTCTCAGCTCTTATGCATCTGCTGGACGGAAAATTGGCGACCCATTTGCATAGTCCCTCGGGAAGCCCATATGCTGGTAACTTCGTTAGAAGACCGGTGCCATTGTGTGCACGTGAGCAGTCTTCCACGAAGACGGGACTTTCATTTAGGTGGAAGTTTTATTAGATCGGGCCGGCAGCGGGACCGTTTTTTTTTAATTATTTACGTCGCTATTGCAATTTTGGCGCCCAGGGAACATTACTTAGCGATCTTTAGTTCCAATTAATTTGGTAACATAGATTTTAGGACAAGTATTGGCATTTTTGTTTGTATAATAATGACAAGATGGAAAACAAGTCACGATCCGAGCTACTTTGACAACATTGTGGTTCATAGCGAATATTACGATGCTGTTTAGTAGGTAAGTAATTTAAAATATTGTTTTTTATGCTCATAGTGTAACTCTGTTCAAAAAAAATTATAAATCAACCTGGGACCTATTATTTGAATACATTCGAATGCATATAAACACGTAATAAGTTAATTTTTAATGATTGTCATAATTCTCATATGGCGATATTTACCTCCAAATATCTCGGAAACGTGACACTTTAGGCCACCATATTGTTTAACATTTTTTGTTTGTATAAGTGTCTTCTACCCATATATAACAGTTACATCGTGCGCCGCGACATTGAAAAAAAACTAAAATGGCGGCGGCTAGCTATGCCACAAAGGTTCTATCCCCTTTGGTATGTAGAAGGACATAGGCTACTTTTCATTCCTGGAATGCGGGTGAAACCGCAGGGGACAGCTAGTTTCATGTTTTAAAAAAAATGGCTTTTTTAAAGCTTTAAGTAAAATAAAATAAATACCATTCTGGTAGGAATGTACATTGACGTCCATCGATTTAAGGGGGGGGAGGGTGGGGAGGGGGTGAGGTCTAGAACCCCCCCTGTGAAGGAAAAGTTGCGACCCCTCCCCCTTTTTGAGATATGATGATTTTAATTTTTCACAAAAATGTCAAATTTTCTTGTGCTAACATAGGATTATGGGTCTGAGATCAATTGGGGGGGGGGCAAATTTTTATTTTGCATAAACATCTATCTAGCACGGTATTTACAAAGTTCAAACCTAACCTAACCAATCAGTTTGTTTTTTATTATCCTTTTTAATGTGCATAAACTTGTAACTAGCGCTCGCCGGCTATTATGTTCGGTTTCACTATGTCGGTAAATACTATTTACACACTATTTACATGTTTTTGGTAAAAGTACTAATTAAAATTAAAATGATAAAAATTGACATGAAAAATACCTAAGTAAATAGGTATGTTTTTTTTTTACGTAATCAAAGACTTAAAAAAAAAAATATATTTTAGTGTTCCTTACATGAAACGAAACGTGACAGTGGTGTGTCAAAATGACGATAGTGACAAAATATTGCATAGTTTTTCACGATTTTGTTTTTTTTTTTTTTTCATAAACCAATTGCTTCCGCAATTTGAAATTTTGTGTAGAGCCTTCTAATAATATAACCTTCCTGTAAAAAAAAAATGAACTCCCAAATCGTTGGGCGTCAATGTACAACTTAGCCACCATTCTTTATACACTAATTAAATATGAATAAGAGAAAAATATTCAATAATTTTATGATTATCTATTATGCCCTATCACAAAACCAGCACAACATTCCAGTGTAAGTTTTAGCTTTAGTCTTTAAGCCTTCTTACAGCTGGGCATTCGGGTTTCAACAAACATATTTCTTTCACTTAAAATTGAATGATGTATGGTACTTGCCTGAATCAATTTACTCTTCAGCTCACTAGTGAAGTCGTCAACAACACTTAACCAGTTAAGCACACTCTTTAACTCTCCACTGGACAGTTTATTACGCTCAGTTAAATCTTGAAGCCATTCTGCCACCACTCTTTCTTTAGGAGCGTTTGGGAAGTGGTGAGACTGTACTATGTTCTTAGCCAGACATAAACGCTTAGGTAAAGGCGTTTCTTCATCTTCTAGACGGCGCTTTAGTTCTGTATACGAGAAAAATAAGATTGAAATAGGTGTTGAGGTTATGTTTAAAAAAAAAAAAACTTTTATTAAATTGAACATAGAACTTACCGTTTAGAGGATTTAAAGACATCTTGTATGTATAATTAGCATGGAATCAAGTTAAAATACCGATAAATATTACAAAAGATTGTAATAAACCATGCTTTTCCACATGTAGAAGTTGTTTTTGTTACGTGCGTTTAGTTAATGCAAGTTACTTGGCTGTCATGTGTCAGTCATATCAGTAAGATATTTTTTTTTAATTGGTCAAGTTTTCAAAAAACAGGATTCAGTTTCATGTAATATTATAAAATATCTGATTATTTTATTTATTTAAAGAATTTTAAAGATTTTTTGTTTGAAAATAACTACCTATGAGCAAGCAAACTTAAATAAAACCTATGTGTCGAACGAAACGCGTTATTATAGTCCGTGTTTTTTTAGCCTAAATGTCAATATATTGTCAGTTCAGCCTTGCCAGAATAGAACCAAAATTGCACAATGTTGAAAGATATTTTTTTCTTTGTAATGATAATGATGCTATGATAAAATTTCATCAAATCTCAGTTCTTTTAAAAAATAAATCTCACTGAAAATGTTTTTGTGCACAAAAGAATGTCAGGTGAGAATTGAATCCACGACCGAGCGTGATATTTACGTAGGTAGTGGTCTTACCAACCAACACCACCAACTGGCCAAACTATAGAGATTTAGTAATATTACTAAGGTTTCTAATATTATAAACAAGAAAATACGTCTAAACATACGAACTTTACCTCTTTATAATATTAGTGTAGATTGATTTATTTTGTTTATCACGATGAAGCGACCTATAAAGAAGTTCACACACAAGTGGGAAGATGGCGCCACAGGATCCTGTATCTTTTCTTATTTCGCAACTCGAGGACGTCCTTTTGTAAGGCATGCCTACAGCTGATCCAACATCCAACACATCCCACAGCATGCCCTTTTAAGATATCACGTATTGGTATGTATTCACATAGCAGGTGGGACGTCTGCGTGTTTGTTTATTACTGTTTTGAACTGGCTTTTATGGGCATCAGCGGGAACACACTAGCAAGAACCTACAGCGACAGTATTATTATACTGTCGCTGTAGCAAGTCTTTAGTCTCGTCACACTGTGCTATGATTTCCTCACGCTGTTTTCATTCGCAACTATAGTCATGGGGCGGTTGACGTCAAGTGACCACTGAGCTATCATCGCTTATCTATCTTGATGTGGATGTATCTCCCCTGGGATAACTCTTTTTTGATTTTATTCGACGAAGTCTGTAAACCATCTAAGCATCAAACTTAATAAGGTGATGAATGAGGTAGCCAATTGGTTTAACGCGAATGGAATGGCCCTAAACGTGGAAAAGACCAATATAGTCCACTTCAAGTTAGGGCACAATACAGTGGATCGTCTAACCATAACTTGTGGAGGCTTACCAGTACAACAAGTTGATGAGGTGAAGTATCTAGGCTTTATCATGGACAAGTCCTTGACATGGGCTTCTCACATAGACGTACTGTGTGGCCGATTGTCCGGCGCATGCTTTGCTCTGTCTCGTTTGTGCGGTAGTCTCCACATCGATAACATCAAAAAAGCGTACTTTGGGTACTTTCACTCATTAATGATCTATGGGATCGAGATGTGGGGGCTAACCTCTGAGCGTGACAGGTTTTTAAGCTCCAAAAGCGAGCTATTAGAATTATATCTGGAGTCGAGTGGGATCATCCTGCTAGGGAGCTGTTCAAGGAAATGAAGATCCTCACCGCCCCCTCCCAGTACATACTGCAAGCTGCAAAGTATATACAGAAAAACCTTGAGTGGCTCCCTACGTGGGCCAGCTCCCATAATTACCGGACACGGGGAAGACATCGCCTTAAACTACCAACAAAAAGACTTACCAAGTCCCAAAAACAGGTCGACTACGTTGGCATCAAAATCTATAATGCCCTCCCGAGAGCATTAAAAGCGCGCCGAGTAAGAGTTCCTTTACCTATAAACTCAAAACACTATTGCTTGACAAGGCATATTATAATATCGATGAATTCTTTGCGGAAAAGTTCACTGATTCACACTAAAACATCTATAAAAACTTACGTTTAAAATTTAGATGTTTTTAGTTTACCTATTGTGTAAAAATGTTTTAATAATATTATTATTATGTTTTAGTATTAATTACAATTTCAAATGACATGTAAGATAATTCTTATTAATAAATGATGATATGATATGATATGATAAACAAGCATAAGGCCCGCCTGATGGAAAGCGGTTACCGCAGCCATAAGGATGAATGCAACACACGGGGCATCACTCACGCACGCTTTACCGACCCTTGCCCTCCCCCCAATGAGCACTGGCAGGTAACCTTACGCGCAGGAACACAACATAAAGCCATTTGGCTTATTCTGTAAGGTGGAAGTACATTCTCTTTGAGCGAATAAACGCTACACTCTACCTCTCAAAAAACGGGTGTTCTGGAGCTTAGCCTTTGAGTTATTTTAATGAAGTTACTCTTACATTTTCGGTTTCAAAGAAGGCTGGTTCTTACAGGCACACAAGTAACAATTTATTTTTGTTTTATCATATCTAAGTACTAACCAGGGACCCGAAGAGTGCTTATTAAGATTAAAGGTATTGGGAATTACGCAACGTAATCCTAATTAATAAACCACTTTGTTAGTGGTGGAGTTTTTGTATGTAACGAGTAGATGTACCTACTTAATTATTATAAATATTTGTGGGTTTTGGTCCCACAAGTTAAACTTTTAAAAATTGCTAAATGGTCATATTGTCCAAAAAATATTTGAAATGTCACCTTGTTGAATTTTTTTCCGTTTGGGGGAAAAACAGTCGCATTTGATTTTTAATCGTATAATTAAATTATGTGGAAATATTTAGTTGGCTTCACAAAATGTCAATATATGTATATACTATATACATATATGTATATATTTGATTGTTATAATAATTAAATACATGAATTTAGATACTTAGATACAGCTAACTACACATACCTACTTACTTACTTATCTTGAACATTAATTACCTACCCGGCTGTTTTCCTTTGCTTTATACAAAATAGCGATGTTATCATATATGTATATATCAAAACGGTACGAACATCTAAAAATAACAATTGAATGAATAAAAGACATTCATTCATGAAATGTGTCAGCCATTTTGGTATGAGTTATAAAATGAAATGTGCACAGTTTCGTCACGGTCATGATGCTCTTAGATAAAATAGGCCAAGGAGAGTATTTGCGCATGCTCGAAAAGATTGATTTTCCCTTACATGACGTCACAAAATGTCTGCCATTTGACCAAGTCTCTCAGTATAAAAAGTAAAAAATAAGACATTCCACCGTTTTCGTGTAAAAGATTAGCAGATGTTAGAAAGTATATGCCAAATACAGAGTTGACTGATGTAAAATTACTATATTGTCGTATTAAAATATAAATTAATGAATGATATAAAAGGAACCGCGTAGTGTTTTAGTCCCAGTGATACGGTATCTAAGGAGATCGCAAAATGGTTTACCGTTTATTAGTAAAGAAGAATTTCCTGACTATATCAGACGTTACTACGAGAATGGTTGCCAAGATTTTGTGTTTATGTAAGTAAAACATTTTCTTTTAGTTTTAATTTAATAAAAAAATATAAACAATGGACTCGGAAGTAATTAGTCTGCTTTATGTTCCTTAATTTAATTATTCTTAATTCAAAAATGGTGTGCACAGTAACGTGAATTAAAAATGAACTTATAAAAATAATAAATCTTTAATTAAAAAATCTATAAACAGGTTGTTGCCAACAACAAAAAAACTTTTCAAACCACTAAAATCAGGTACATTACTGGTAAAACTAAAAAGCTTTTACGAAATTTACCACTCCATTGTTAATGTATGAATGTACTTAGCAACCATTTTCATGTGAGGACATTTTAAGGGTGGAAGTGGATGAGTGGTTTTTGTCATATGTACGCACGCGGTGTAATTTATGTTAGAATGTAATCGGTAATTATGCTTTGAGATACATAGTAATGTGATTTTTTGATGACTATAAATTGATATAATTTTATAAGTATTACTGAATCTGTGTTTCCTGTCGTTATGTAAATAAGGAAATTATTTAATATATACTTATTTATATTTCGTGAAATCTTCCACGTATATTGCATCAGCAGTTTTTTTTAATTAGGCTGAATTTGACCACAATCTCACCACGGTAAGTAATTATGTGGCTGAAGGTGGTAAGCATACGAAGCCTAGAAGGGTTACAAACAGACGGACAGATATAGCAATTCGATATAGAAATTCTGGGGATAGGCTGAATTACATCCTCAAAATGATGAAGATATATTATTATAAAAAATATTGTGATGATGTAAGTATTAATTAGATAAGTGAGGATGCTTACAATAACTTAACCTCAACCTAGTCTTTTTTCCGTATAAAATACTATATACCTCGTGGTTTAATCTGTGTTCTCGGGATAAAATGTATCATAATACTCGGGGATAGTGTGATGTAACGACCTTCTTCCAGAGATCAGCCTGATGAAATAAACAAAAAACTCTTCCGCTTTATTATATTAGTATAGATAGATAGAATAGATATATCTATAGCTCATATACAAATATATTACAGCAGATGCGAAGATTCATATCGCTGGCTGAACAAAGAATCGTTCGGAGTCTTTCAGCTTTCAATGAAAGTTGTACTACTTTCAGAATCACGTCCCAGATAACTTTAATTCCAATAAATTGTCTTCTTATATCTCGTAATGTCCGCCATTATAGTTTGTGATATTAATATTTCATGAACTAGGTACTTCGTTCGTTCTTTGGAATTGGATTTTTGTTTTTGTAATTTTCACACGTTTCTTGTTATGGATCTTATTACGATTATGGTTATAGTTATTAGGCTGTTTTGTTTTACTTGAAAGACGTTAAGTTCCTCGAGCTACATTATAATTTTCGTACCTTATAATCTTATATCTTTTTTTACTGTTAAGGCGCGGACTGACTACGATTTTGACAGGACTCGTTCTTCACTGGAATAGGGTTGAAAATGGTAAATCATAAATGTGTCGACTCTATGAAATGGACTGTTATTTACGGGTTTTCTTTAGATTATACAGAATATACGCATTAAATTGAATAAGTGTCCGTTTAACATTCTAATATAATTCTGTATCTTATATATTCTTAAAAATAAAATTGTTGTCATCGCTGAAAATACGGAGAATTTCGACGCGAAAGATTTTTTTAGACGTAACTTAGGATTTTTTTATTGGGAATATCAAAGCACTTTTTAATATTCTATTCGGTTAACATTTTTCTCAAACCCCTCTTCTATCCACAGTATTTTTTTGTGTATTTCATTGCGTTACGTCATACTCGACTCTCAAAGAAACCCATTTTTGAGATTTGAGCTTAGACCCGGCCTTAATGGTAAGTGATGTGGCCAAAGGGGTGGTAGGCGAATGTTTTTTTTTTTATTTAAACACAAAATTTTATGTTGTGATCGTCCACTCATCAAAGTTCAGGTATTCATATTAATTGTCACCTCAATATCTCTCTTTTATAAAATTGAATATATCAGAAATTCACTGATCCGTTTCATTTCACTTATCCAGTTGATTCAGGTGTTCCCTAAAAAGGTTAAGGTTATATAAAAGGTCTAGCCATTACCAAAGGGCTATAAATTATAAGGGATTTTAGTAATATGTGTAATTTATTGTATTTGAATATTCGATTCTATGTTATACCTAACAATCCCTGAATATATTGCGATGTGAACATTTTTATATTCAGACTAACATAAAATGAGATGGGTCTTAGGGATTTGGTAACCGACTATTTTATACTCTATAGGGACTGGTGCTGATTCTGTTGTTTACAACTAAACTAGTCTCATTATGTCTCTTTCTAACAAAGAACATAAGAAAAGGATGTAAGAAATTTAGTCATGTCAAATTAGACAAATGCTTGTTTTCAATATAAATTTAGTCGCCATCTATCGCGCAGTTACGTCTAAATACACGCAAATGAAGACGGCAAAGACTAATTTGCTTTGAATACCTATGCTCTATCCTTTTTCAATAATTATTGTAAGAAAGAGATGTGACTTAGGTATATGTTTTCTTTTTTATTGTTAATTATTTGGAAAAAAAGCCGAACATAGTCAGATTTTCCAAAAAATGTTTAAAAAATGTAACCTTGCTGAGTTTCTTCTCAGTTGAAGGCCGAGTTCCGAACCGGTGGTAACTTCAGTCAATGTGACCTTCATAAGTGCCCTTCTGGGGCCTTAATAGAATTTTTAAGGCGATGATAGCTCAGTGGTAGTGACGTCGGATACCGAGACGAAGGTCCCGGGTTCGAATCCTACAATGAGCTTGAGCTTTCGGTGAAGGAAAACATCGTGAGGAAACCATAGCACGGTGGTAGGGTACTTTGCAGTACCCGCCTGGTTGGCTACCACCCTCATGTTGAAAATCTGTCGCCAAGCACCTTTCGGTGTGTTCCGACAGTTGCACTTGAGAGCCAGTTCCTTCTAGGCTTTGTGTGCTTACCACCTTCGGCTACATCATCACTTACCATGGTGAGATTGTGGTCAAACACAGGCCTACAAATAGTAAAAAAAAAAAAATGGCTTTGACTTTGACTTTGATTGTTTCAGTTAACATTTTGTGCTTTATTTTATTTTTCTAGAATTAGGAACGTTTATTTCATTAATATATCTACGACTTTAGGGAGAAAAATTAAATAAAGCTCTTCGAAATCGATTTTCCAAAGGTGTCTGATTATCTATCAAAAATATATTCGTGAACCCTTCGATTTAACGAAGCGTATAGGTAATAATAGACTCACCTACATTTCTATTCAAATTACTGTTTTTTTATAACCGATAAAAGGTATTGAAATAAGGTTAATAAACGCTTACCCTCAATATGGGTTGAGGCTTTCCACTTAAAAATGCTTTACTGAGTACTGTATTAAAGCTTTAATACAAAACAGACGGTAATTCTCTCAAAAGTAACTATTTTTATGACGGTAGCAATGCCGGATTATTTACTTTTTAATATGGGAAATATATCCTAAACGCCTGGCAAGAAAAATCAAAGATTATTTTTCTTGAAAAATAAACCGAGCTAGTGCATGTAAGTAGGACCATACATACATTAGGGATCCTTAGTATTTAAATCGCGTTAATCGATCTCTTGAATTAGAAGACTCATTGAACATGATAATTTTACAAGCTATAAGCTATTATTAACTTGCAATGTATGTATGTATGTTCGGTTCGGGTCAAATCTTGCAAGACGAATTTCACCCACTTCCTGTGGTCGGATTGGCATTAGTATATTGGAAACCAATGCAAGTCCTACAAACAACAAAAAGTACAGTCACACAAACACTTGTATTAAAAATGTTTTATTTTAACATAAACTTTTTATTGTGGCATCAGTCCTTTATATGCTGTATTTATTTTTCAGATTTTTCAGAACTACAATTTTATCTTAAAAATATTCTATACTATAGCTGTAAGTCACGTAACTCATGTAAAACAACCATTTTAGCTCTTTGTATTCCGTAAAAAGCCGTGTCCAATGACTTGGAAATATGAAAATAGATATCAAGTAAATAGATCGACGACCTTAAGAAAAGATTACCAGAGTGGGTGGGGAGAACCCACTCCTGGTTCGATTTACGCCTGACCTACCTACGCCCGGATTTAATTTTACTTTATAGTAGAATGAATTTACGTTATCTACTTATGACGTAAGACATTTCAAACGAATTATGACTAGAAAGTATTATTTTAGGTAAGCCAGCGCTAGTATTAAAACATACGGCCATGAATCTTATCAAAATCTTTGAGATACTTCCAGTTGATCTAGAAACATGAAATTTAATTAACAAGAAGGAAGATTATCATAGAAGTAAAAAGAAAACCGTATAGTTAAACCAAGTAAAAAAAATGCGATTACAACTTACATTTTGCAGTCTGTATGGGACCCTTGGAGCATGATTCCTAAAAGAAAATAATTATATCAAAAAATAATTTAAGTGTAGTTTAGTCGTAACCTTATAAATAAAACTATGAATGAAATACCAATCATTCACTAATTCCTTATCACGTAAACATGGGTCGAATGACCTTTGCATGTCGCGTGGGAGGCACTTCTGCATGCTTGACGTCACAAAGTCACTAAATTGACGCTGGGGATCCCTAAAATAGTATTGCAGGGTTTATTATTTGAAGTGGTGTCCATCCAACTTTAACAATTGTCTGCCAGTAAAATCGATCACCTGTTGAATTCATGGTTCCATTAGATACCTATATTAAAGTTAGAACAATTTAAAAAATTGCTTAATATCGGTTATATTGAACACTTACATTCTGAGCGTGCTGAAATAATAAAGCTACTTACTTTAGTTTGCAACTGTAACACTTATCTTTCATATTACATGAAATTGGGTTTATTTCTCATTTAAAAGCAGGAAATGCACATAAATTTAAATTGCACAACTTTTGTGGAAATCATGAAACTTGGCAACACCATTCTTAAGTCGTTACTTTCGTTTAAGGCGCCGATCCCGCAGAGAGGTCTAGAGTTCTGCGTTTAGTTTTGCATTCCGTGTTGACTTTTGTGCACACAGCAAGCAGCCTACAGTTCTGCAATATTCGCTACTGATCACACATCATACATTTTTTTACTTTCAAAGGCGCCACATAGTTTACTTCAACGCGGAATGCAGAACGCTGAACGCAGAACTCTAGAACTCTTCTCTGCGGGATCGGCGCCTTAATATTATAAAGCAGCTTCTCTTGTTTTAAAATTAGATAAAAAAATAACTTTTTGCTAAAAATTAATTTGAACCCAGCTCAGTAATAAAGAGAGCACCTAATGTACTACTTCACGAGATTTTCTAAATATTTTATAAGTTGTATTTAATTTGCGTTCTCCCTCTACGCTTTTATGTTTCAACCACAAAGGTTGCTAGACTTAATCCAGCTCTTGTCACGCTATTAATTAATAACTTACACTCTTACGTACAATTTTATTAAATTAATACATTCATAAGAAGGATTAGGGACTCGCGCGGGATTACGGGGGATTACGCGGGACTAGCGTGCACGTAAATGGGGTAGTTTACTTTTTGTAGTGACCTATATTGCAATCTTGTTTTATTAGATTATTAGTTTGGATTTTGAATTAGTAAGTAGGTACTTACGATTTTTAATAATAATTTTTTTATTTTCCACTACTTTTTTGAGTTGGAACGCAAATGTAACTTCTTTGCTACCCTTACGTAGGTACGAGTATTATTAGGTGTACGCAATGATGGCGTACCTAAATGTTGCATGCGATGATAGTAAACGCCTGGCCTACCTCCTCTCTCAATTTGAAAATATACCCACAAGTGCCACATCATGACTTAGGTACCATGTAGGTACCTTTATAACTACAGTAGATCTGTGGATTTTCGTTAATTTCTGGTAGACTTTATCACCATCATCATCATCTTCATCATCATCATAATCGATTGGCGTCTGACCCGCAGGGGCATGACGGGGCCAGGGGCCGATGGGACCAAGTCATCGGGATTCGGGAGGGTGGCTTCAATACTTGATACCTTAGTGAAGTGTTAATTAAATCTGCCAAGCGTCGAGTTCAAACGAGCCTATGTAGGGTAACCAACAAAATGGACACAAAAGCCCTGTCAAAAAAATATTTTTTGTTTTATTAAGACCTGTTTTTTTTTGTTTTACTAGAGTATTCGATCCCGGTCGATTTTTCTAATCCCGGGATTTCGGGATTATCTACAGTTAATCTCGGGATCCCGGGATTGTATAGTAATGAACAGTGCAAAATCAATATTTTATTTATCTTTTAGTTGTGTGAGGACATAGAATATTTAAGTTTTAAATCTTTAAAAAGTTTCTTCTTATAAAATAAACAAACTAGGCACTTCTGTAAATAATTTATGGAACTAATAATAAACTTCAAAAAATCAACTTCTTTAGAAACTATAAAAAAGACTATATGCTAAAGAGATCAATGTTTACAGGTACTCATATTTTTAAATTAAATTGTCCAGAAACTTTATAGATTACTTATTTGAACCACGGAAATAATATCTAAGTTATAACAACGCATCTAACGTCATCATACTGCAATACATGCATACTGCAAGCATACTTCTCAATTTGTTGCACAAATATGAAGAGGCTGAAAAAGCGCGAACAGGCTCGATGGAAGTTGAAGGAATAGTTAATATTTTTTTATTCTCAAGGTGTCTCCAAATTATAACCTAGACTGGAACTAGCCTCATTTTTATTGACTTATTAAAAAAATGTATCAATCCCTATAGGTAAAGGGACTATAATATGACCGGATCGAATCCTCTACCTGCGACGCAAAAAAAATTATGTGGTTATTTTAAGTGTTCTAGGAGAAAAAAAGTTTGGGAACCTACTATATACGGCTACGGTTACCACTTACCATCAGACGAGCCGATATACTTGTTTGCGTCTTATAAAAAAAATACAAAGTGACCAAAACCTGCTATTAATACCTACGCTGTATTTTTAATTTCATGTAATTGACATGTTGCTGGTTTGTATTCTCAACGTTGGAAGACATTTAAAAACCTTTAAAATGTGTTTTTATATACGGACAAAAACTAAAGTATGGCAACCCTATCACCTACTGGTACGTGACCGTATGCAATTGAGTTACGAAGAATTCAACTACATTTTTTCTCTTTTGTTTTCCCTGTTTGCTATTCGGTGTGGCGTTCATTTGTTTTTATTTCGTAGCTCGGAGCCATGGTAGAGCGTTGTAATTGCGTTGGTTGTCCAATCAATGTTAGTTGGCAAATTGGTTATGTCTTGCGCGAGTTATTTTGTTTCTCAACATCAGGCATTTATTCGAGAAACAGCAAAAAAATAAAATAAATACATATAATTACGTATAAATTACAATCTATAGAAACCCCGTGTCTACCGCGACAGGTTCCCAGCAGGCTGACAGCGTTTGGATAGCCATGCTGTCTACGGAGGCCTCGATCAATTTTGATGACAAAGTGCGAGCAAAAATAGCGTCGCGTCCAATGATGTCGCGTCTCGATGTGAGCTGACTTCAGTTGACCCTGACAATTAATTATTTAAATATAGAACAAAAGACAATAGACTGCTATTTTTGTTTCAAATAGTTTACTTTTTCCAGATATTAATCGTTTAAAATGATATGCAGTTTTTTTCTTTTTTGTATCACTAAGAAGAAAAGGTTTTACACCCTTATTTTTTATTTAAAAAATACGAGTCCAGCATTAATATTTAAAACAATTTAGAATAAAAAAGGTGTAATTCTTATTTTTTAGTAATTAAGTTTCCTCTGAGTTCTTTAGTTAATTAGATCCCTGTACGAGAGGGACCCTGAAGGCACTAAAGTAAAACTTTGTATCAATTAGTAAATTCATAGAGTAAAGAGTATAACAGTTGAGCAGTCGTAAAAACAACCGCAAAACATAAAAGCGTTTGTGGTAATGTGTTTGAAGGTTTTTATGGCACTCTTGGGTAATCAATGCAGAAAGTTTTGGAAACAGATGTAAAAAGAGAGGTATCTAGAGTGTAGCGTTTATAAGAGGGAGAGCCACAGCGTAGCGTTTATAAGAGAGGTAGAGCGTAGCGTTTATAAGAGAGGTACAGCGTAGCGTTTATAAGAGAGATAGAGCGTAGCGTTTAGCGGAGGGAAGGGTCAGCGCGTGATTGATGCCCCGTGTGTTGCTAGCGTCCTTATGGCTACGGTAACCGCTTACTATCAGGCGGCCCGCTAGCTTGCTTACTGAATTCTCCATATAAAATAAAAAAAACAATTATGGCAGGTATACGTAATTTTTTCATTGGTTTATGATGTATTTTTTAAAGAAGTTGGAATGGCGAGGGTTTATTTTACTATTTTTATAACATCTATGCGAGAGTCTCGAAGTCTCGAGACTGTCGAAATTCGAGCGAGAGATGGTATTTTTATGGCAGAATACTTTATAGAATATTTCTATATATTTGTTGCTGATAATTTAACCTCAACATTGGAACCACAGAGTATAAAATAATTCCGAGATTAAAAACCTTTACTGGAAACCACTTTTTGAGTAAGAAAGTACACCAATCACCACGTTTAAAAAAAAAACGTAGGTAAATGCGCCAAAATCTGTTGTGTGTGATACTGTAGTGCTGCTGTGGTGATACTGTAATGAAGGCGAGGCGATAGGGTTCGTATATGGTTCGTATCCTTTATGAACTATTGGTGAACTAGGTACTAGTAGGTTACTAGTGGTACCTAGTTAGTAAGAATTATCACTTTGTTTGTTTTTAGGCCTAGGAAGCTGTTAGAGCAATTGAAACGTAGGTAGGTATTTAAAAACTTTGCACATCTTCTAGGATATCTACTATCTAGGATGACTGTACTACTGTAAGTAAAAAAGGGTCAGTTATAAAATGTATGCCTAGTCTAACCTAGTTTTTTTTTGTATAATGTAACATTTTATGGTACAGTTCCGGAATGGGTACCTACCTAATAATTTGGTCCACAGGAAAAGAGATGAATTTTCAAAATACGTTACAACCTTTTACCCTTGCTTTTACGTAAAAAGGATAATAAAAAAATATGCAATATGATTTTATATAGGTATGAGCCGGCTCGTTTGGCGTTCCATAAATTTTTCCACGGCTAACGAACGTAGTGATGGGGGAGCGGAATGATGCTGTCTTTTATCGATATCGATAAAGTTGTTTTTCATCTCGCGTTTACGTGTTGTTTTAAAAGTTGTCGTTTTGTTTGTGGAACAGAAAGCCAAAGCTATACTTATTCATAAAAATAAATATATGCAAAAAAATTGCATTATAACATAAAACAACAACAAACACAAAATAATAAAACAAAAATAATCTAAATGAAAAAGTCGCTGTACAAAGTGATTTATTTAAGAATTGGTTTATTAATACGGAACCAGTACTTTCCTTATAGTGTTTTATTTACCTACTGGGTTGACATGAGCGGATACGGTGATGATGATAATAAATACTTATTGAATAAAAATATTTACAGTATACTACATAGATAGTTCATTAAATTACGATAAGTTATTTTGTTCACGTGCATTTAATAGCATTGAGTTATTGCTATTCCCAAATTTTTATATTGTAATATTACTTCAATGTAACATTGAAGGAACATTTGATACTCGGGAATGAAAATATACAACATACCTACTGAGACCGCTTCATCTGACAATAACAATCGATAGAACAAAACGACATCACTAAACAAATCAACCGGCCTATTTGCATGCATTTGCGACTATAGAGAGTCCAGCTTCACCACTTACAATGAGAATAAAATAGTTTTCCATCAAGCGAGTTATGTGTTAATTATCTATGCGTTGTGTGTTCGTAGTGTTGGTGATATGCTCAGCCCAGTGTCTCCAGTTGGACAGCCAGGCTTCTACCAGGAGGCCGAGGGTTACGAAGTATAGCAAGACAACCGTCGCTCCTGGCGGCTCTGTGGTATGTTGATTCTTGTAACAACGACATAAAGACCTCTGGGCAATTTTTTGATATTTATTGCCTTTTTAGGATCTAATTTCCAACATGTAAGCCCCTAGTTTAAATTGCAAAGCCTCAATATTATCATGAATATGAGTATGAAAAGTAAATAAATATCTTGGGACATTTTTGTTCACAGATGGTTTTATAAGAGATCTTCCTTAACATCGTAACCAATTGCTGTGGAGTTAAATACGTTTCTCCATTATATCTAATAACTTTATTATTAATATTGTCATTTTTTAAATTGTATAGCATGTTATTTATTAACCCTTACCATGTGGACAAAAAATCAGAATCTGTTAATCCTTTCCAGGAGCCAGCGACGGAGAGAAGCCTGATGACAGCCACGTACAGACTAGCAGGTGGCAGCGATGAGACGTGCATCCTGCTCACTGTCGATGCACTATTAGATATATCTTACGTCACCAAACTAAATGAACGAGCTGTAAGTAGCTTTGTATAGTCTTTAAGAATCTTTCCACTGATCAGAAAAAAATGCTCTAAATTTCATTCATATAATTTCATTAGCAGTGTTTCACGGAAAATTCGACATTTCTGTACTGTTAATGTTTACCATTTACTACTCTCGTAGAAAAGTAACCATGTAAAATTCTTAATTAAGACAGTATTTTAGATTTCTTAGAAAAGGTTAAATTACGGATTCAAGATGGCGGAAGAAAATTTTGCAGATAATACTTTTGTTTTTCTAGGACATGCTCTCCCACGGAGCTGAATATAGTTAAAGTTTAGAAATACTACTATAATATTGTCTCAACTTTAGTATCAAGTGGTTGTTTCAGTTTTATTATTTTGAACTTTGCATTCACATTATTCGCAGGACTGTCGTTTTCTCCGGTTACTAATAAATGTCCTGGGTTGTTTTAATAAGCAAGGTCTGAAGGTTGTTTTGAGATTGTTTCAACTTCGAGAAGGAAATCTTAGAATCGTATTTCTTTTTTCCAATATGCCATCGGATTTTTTTATATCACTATGATAGCAAACGAGTATACGGGCCGCCGGATGGTAAGCGGTTACCGTAGTCAATAAGATGACAGGGGGCACTGCGTTGACTTGTGCGTTGCGCATTGGTACATGATTAAACTATTGTGTAATTTTTTTGACGATCAATTAATTAGTCTCAACTCTCAAGGTAATAGTTTTCAACATGACAAAGTCAACTAAGGTTTAATCATCATCTTGATATAACTGTCTACTACACACAAGGCCTATACTTATCATACTCGCTTAAATATTCAGCAGTAATAGTCGGCTGAATTTACCACTTGGACCCCGTAATTAGTGATGACTTTAATTTTTATTGAAGGATTTTGTATTGTATTGAAAAAGTAAAGATACCTAATTTTGATTCAGGACGCGAATACGTTCGTTCCAAACAACGCGATTGTTGGAGGAACGTGTAAGGATGGCGATGCGGAGACCCTGGTGTTGTCGTTCAAAGAGTTCTCTTTAGAATGGTTCTTCTCTAAGGTCAGTTGATTTTATAAGTGGAAAATAATTATACTGTCACAAGTAATTAAATCGAGCAATTAAGTAGTCAAGGGTTCATGGAAAGTTCATGGATAGTCTAATAGGAGCAAGAAATAATATAATACTAATAGATTACTTTAATAAATAGACAATTAATGTTCCCAGAAATATCAACAACATATTCTTAAATTGCTAAAATAAATTTCTACTATAAATCAACAACACGATGTTTTTTTAATACAGGCTGTTGTTTTGGTCAGCGACAAGCGACTAAGGAGCGGTAATACATTAAATAAATTTTCCAAAAATGGACTTAATCCATTAAATACTGTAAATGCGTTGAGAAATACCTTATTCAATTTGAAATAAAATTAACGCAAAGTATGGTCACTAGCCACGTGCACTGACTAGAGCTAGGCGCAAGCCACCATTGCCCCACCCCTTTACTCCCTCGCACTCCCGTTGAGTATTACATCTATATTTTACATGATTTTCAAAATAATATTATTTTTATTTTTTTTATTATAAAAAAATAAAGTGTTTTTTAAATATTTTTTTTTAGCACCAATATCAGTTGTATTATCGACCCTGAGTCGCTCGTCGCTGACCAAAACAACAAATACAAAATCATAAAATACAAAAAACATTACGTAAATTTTTCAAACAAAATGTTTGTTTGACTTCAATTATCTATAATGCATCTTCCCCCATCAGACTCCAGGTGGCGAGCGCTGGTACGCCGAAAGCCTCAGACTGACCTATAACTCCAGTGCAAGGATCCTCGAACACGCTGCCAAGCAAGGCCGTAAAGTCACCCTCAATACAGACTCTAGGTCACTGCTGTTCCCAACACCTGTGGGCAAGTCCTTCTTCTGCCCTGAGGAAACTGTTGTCGAGTTATTTGAAGACGAAACTAGGTACGTAATACTTTACTAATTATATAAATGCAAGTGTTTATGCGTAATGATTTTTATCATTGCTGATAGAAGAACAGTTTTATATCCTGACTTGTGGAAGTCAACAGTTTACTTTGAAACAAAGTAAAGCTGATACTAGCGACTATTTTGATGTTACTGCAATAATTTTTCATTCTAATTATGCTTTAGTTTTTTTTATGTATGTACTGTATCTGATCACGAACGAAGTTGTACTTCGCGATTTTCACGAAATAATCTCTTATTAAAAATGTGTGTGTGAATTTTTGTCCACAAATTAGATACATTTAAACATACAATAATTTATTTTGCAGTTCAAACGCCGGGCATCGAGCGAAACTCTATCTCCGTCAAATGCGTCTCCAGCCATTCATGTTCAGACGGGATGGTGAGTTCGGTCCCCCGTGGCACTGCTCGGACTCGGCCCGGGCCCGCTCCGAGGCCGTCCCGGTGGCAGTCGGAGCCGCTCTAGCGATAGCCACAGCTGGTACTCTACTCGGCTACGCTATATGGCGTTACTTGAAGGTGAAGAAAGTGCAGTACGATACTATGGAGTGAAATGGTTAAGGTGCGTTCTGAATTTTCTCGCAAATTTTAATTTTGTTTTGTGTTTTTAAGATGGCGTTTGTTACATAATTATTAGCAAACAGCGAAAAGTGTATAGTGTAATAAACTGTTTGAGAATTCGACTGATATACTAAAATCGGTTGGTAATAAATAGAAAAGATAAAAGATATTAAATAGGGTTTCATTAGATCACCCAAAAATAACCCGCGAAATAAGCGAAACTAACGCCATCTACGAAACTCAAGAAGGTTTTAAACTAAATATCATTTCCAATATTTACTTTTTATAACATACGTTATCCTCCATTGGTTCAGAAAGAAACTCGGTTGTAACTCGTAAGTATGTAATAAAAAAACAGGATCTAGTCGCAGAACATACATAAAAGGATGTCAAGCGGAGGATAGGTATTTATTTAGTTACCCTTTTGACAATAATAAAATGAAATGGGTTCTGATTTTGGTCTCAATTCACATCCATTTATTACAAGCTTAAATTGTTAGAATACATACTAATGCGAGTTCAGAACGCGCTACTGCGCTATTGTTATGCAGTAAGTAAAATAAATGCCAGTGTCAACTTTCTTAGAGCGGTAGACCAAACTGTTGTTATCTTTAAAAGTGAAGGTTTTAAACAAAAATTGCTAACGAATATCGATGATTTATCTATATCGATATCACTAATTTACTAATATGTTACATCACTAATCAAAACAAGCGATTATCGTAAACAAAATTCGTTAGCGATTATGGTTCGAAGCTAATTTCGCTTTAAAAAAAAAATAGGTGAGACGAATATTTTAAATCTATTTATAAGGGGCAGTAACATTGGTAAAAACTCCGATAATAGACGATATGAATGCCAATCGAACATGAATATCCAATTATATTTAATTTATAAGTAAATATACATAATTGTATTGTGGAATCGCGCAAATGAAAAACATTGTTAGGTTCTATGGCTTGAAATGAATGTGTTTTATTAATTTTTGTGACGTAATACCTAATTATGGATATACTATGATTTATAAACGATTCATAAACGGTTTATAAACGGGAATAAAATCAATAAGTGTGAAAGTGGTATCCGATGGTAAGATGTTTCAAACGTCTTTGCCATTTAACATTTTAGAATACGCATAATTTTTACATTTAATGTTGTTCGCGTGAAAATCGATATATCGATTATGCAGTTAACAAACGTCAACGATATTCATAAGAAAATAAATATATATTATGTAACGTATGTATTTTCATAAATGATATGCATTTCTCTAATCAAAATAATTGTTTAAAATGTTGTTGATGGTTGAAAATTATAATGTAAAGAAATATATTTAATCTTATATATAACCCCAAATAACCCATAGGATAGTATTTGAAGATAATCTTTGATTGTTTTTAAGAAAATTGGCTTACAGTTATTCGGAATATCATCATTGAAGAAATTATGTTTAACATTTATTTATTTATGACACTTATAGGTTGATGGCATCTTTATGGTTCTAATTATTAAATTCCATTTTTAAAATCTGTTTTTTAAACACTTTACAAAAGTAACTCGCCGAAAGATAAACAAGACGGAGGAATCAAAAATATACTTTTTGTATTTCGACAATAACTTATATTTTAGAGTCCTCATTGGCTTTTATTTTGCGAAATAATTTAGCTTGAAACTCATAATTAGGTATGATTCGAATAAAAAAATTATAATGATACATATCAGATGATAATAAATATAATTTTAATCAAGACAATCATTATTGTATATTTAATAAAGTAATTATATCATAATTTATTTGTAATTGTTTGCGGTGTAGCGGATACATATTATATTGAGATATTACGTGTACAAGCAATAAGTAAGTTTTTATTGAATGCCGTCATAATGACACATATGGCTGAATTTGATGTTGTATTGTGCGCAAAACCTGGGGCTTTTACTAGTGTTTTAGTGTTAAGTAACAAATATTTTAATATTTAAGCTTCAAGTAGTTTTTACACGAATATCAAGGATTTTTTTATGATACTCCAATTTATATTATTATATTATAGTGATTCGCTAAGGACTATAGTTTCAATCTACCTCTTGTATCTTCCAATGTTAATTTGATAAATTATACTGTATGAATATATTGTAATCCTTTATTTTAGCAGACATCTTTTTAAGCAGAAAATATATTTTTTATTAAAAATTATATCCATTATCATGTAGTTAAGAATGTTTATTCAAAGTTTACAATATTTTTTGTTACGTTAGAATACCATAAAAGCATACCTAAAGGTATTTAGTTAGGTTTTATGATTAAAGAAACACTAGTGCCCAAGTTTTGCTAGTTAAGATGCATTGTGTGTATGCTTGCAAAATTAAGAAACTATTAATTTATTATAAATACCTAATACTCATCAATTATTAACTAAACATATCGGTTTTTTCCATAATATATAAGTTGTATGTGAAATGCGTTATGTGATCATTGTTGTATTGTAAGTTTGTATCTTATTTGTAAGGATCAATAACGTTAAGTTAGCTATATAGTCCGTTATATTGTCTATGCTTGCTTGACGCTGTACATAGCTAAAGTTTTGCAGAGATACAGCTGTTGTCAGCTTTTTTTTACTTACACCAATATATATTTAATATAAATTTTCGACATATATACATACAATAGCTTTTCTCATCTTATTGTAAATATTTCTTGATATTACGTAAGCCACTTTTCGAAGTTTTCGATCTATTCTTAATGTACATTGGCGACGGAATTGATTACTTAAGCAACAAACACAAAATAATATTTTTTTATCACCATTTGATTTGATCTTTGGAAGCTTTGGAAGAATAATATTCTGTAATAAATGTGTATAGAGTATAGTATACTCCAAAAAAAAAATATCACGCTGTCAATTTACTACACATTTATCCCTGCCTATTTTCCGTCGCCGATGCCTAAGTATTAAAAACGTTGCATTCATTTTAAGGACTTTGACTCTACTGTAATTTCTGGAAACTTTTTCTAACTAGATGAAAATAATATTTTCCTAATATTTTGTATTGAGCTCCGGTAGTAGTTTTCTGTCAATAGTTTTGTAGCATAACGTACATATCGGTGCAATTGTATTTTAAAACTAATATATATAATGTACTAAAATGTTATTATACGCCATACGATTTGTCTTCCAGTAACATTGATCTTATAACAATAGCGTAATGTATATGTAGCTTATTAATATACATAATTACAGATATAATTTAGTACTAAATATTTGCGCAAATTAATAAACTCAAATTAAGAGAAACCGTTCGAAGTTAGAACTAATCAAACCAATTTTTGAGAGGGAATTTGTCACAAATAATGAACCAGTACAATATTTTCTGAAAATCATGTGAAAAATAGGAGTAAGTTGCGCAGATATCTAGGACTAGGAAAATAAAGGTGGTGAGGTAATGACATTTATATAAGCAAACTGCACATAAATTGACCCAAAATTAACAATTCGAAGTCCTATTTTGATGAAAAGAAATGTTAAGTAATATAAAAACACCAAAAATTATATAAATACAATGCCATGGCACTCACCACTGAATAACATCTAAGTGACATATCTCAAAATTATTGTAATTTAGTGCGTTCATTTATTGAATTGTCTTTATGAATAAATGACGTCAAAAATATTATTTTTTTATTAAAAATTACCATACACGTAGACACAGAAATAGATACCTAGAAAGAACGTCGTCGTACTACACGACTATATAAAACCGGCCAACTTTTTTTGGTTGGTGTACGAGACAGCTACGTTTTACCAGGGAGAATCAAGCTCGTTTTACGCTCGCTCTGCGTTATTCTGCTTGCCATAGTGACGTTCATAATAATAGCAACTATTCCAATTGAAATCGGAAGAAATTTTAATATTAAACATTATTTTGCATTATTATTTATTTTATTTTGGCTCCAACAGTTAAGGCCTATTTTTTTCGACACGTGAACAACTTGGTCGCTTAATCTAGATATTATATCATTAATCAAAGCACGAAGACCAAGTTAAATGATTAATCTATCTCAAAACATAAAATAAGCTGATATCATAATAATATAATAATATCCTTGGACATTTCTCACACTCGCTATATAATGATAATCGATCGTCTCTTTAACTAGCTAAAAAATTAATGAGCAGGTGTTGATCTGTTTAAATTACATATTTTAAATATTAAAATGAATTCATCGTAAGCATGTTCTACGAATATCGATAACATTTTGACATAACATACATACACTAACATCACTAGTTACAATATGTCATTTTATTCAAGAGTTACTGAAAGATTTTCATAGATGGCGTTATTCTAAAATTAGGTCTTTCATGTCCAGAGTAATTTTTGCATATATTTTTAAATAAGCATTGCTTTTGCTCATTATGGTTCTACATATCGGATGCACGGCACCAAATTACGGCACGGTATCATAGTAACGCATACCTACTTACAGTAGACCTATTCTGATAAGTTTATTTGCAATATCACTCATGAAAAATCGCAGATCCAATTTCTTTGTGAAAAATGAATTCGCCATTAGAGCCACCAAGTGATGACGGAAGAGGGAAGAATGCGAAAGCGCGCTTGAATTATTCGCAAGAGGCGCTAGTGTAGCGTAGGTCTCTTGAAATGTCTGATTTTCACATAGAGACATACCTGCAAATGGCTGCCACTCGCTAACCACATGAGGATTTGGTAATCAGAAAAAATAATCCCACCAAAAACATTTTTATGTAAAATGTTGGCGCCAAGACATATAGCTTGCACTGTCAAAACGTTATTAGATCTCATGTAGAGCCAAGCTTATAACTCTACTTGCCCTTACCTTACAAGCCCTAACTTCACAAACTCTACACCTTAGTCAAAATATGTGGCTTGGCTGTTTCGCTACCGTCACACGGGCGTAAGGTGAAAAATGTATTCACTGTTACTTTTTTGTTATAGAATAGTTGTTGTAGTAGTGAAACGGCTTGGCTCTACATGAGATCTGATAACTTTTTGACAGTGCAAGCTATACAGGATGTTGTTTTGGTCGGCGACAAGCGACCCAGGAGCGGTAGTACAAAATATATATTCCCCAAAAATGGACTTAATTCCATTAAATACTGTAAATATGTTGAGAAATACCTTATTCAATTTGAAATAAAATTACTGCAAAGTATGGTTACTAGGCACGTGCACAGACTAGATCTAGGCGCAAGCCGCCATCGCCCCACCCCTTTACTCCCTCGTACTCCCGTTGAGTATTATGTCTACAGTTTAGCTTATTACATGATTTTCAAAATTTTATTTTTATTATTTAAAAAAAAAAGTATTTTTTTTAATTTTTTTTTAGCACCAGTATCATTTGTATTATAGACCCTGAGTCGCTCGTCGCTGACCAAAACAACGACCTGTATATCTTGGCGCCAACATTTTACATAAAATGTTTTTGGTGGGATTTCACTTCTTTTTGTAAGTTACGATGTTTTTTTTTTATTTTTTTTATTTCCAAGTTTTATAATTTTTTTGTTGATTGTGTACTAATACACGCTTACATACCAAATTTCAGCTTTCTAGGACTTCCGGAAGTACCCTATGAGTTCTGATGATCATCAGTGAGTCAGTGACGAAATCGGTGTTTTTTAGGTATCAATAAAATCTAAAGTATAAGAGCTATGTTATTGAAATTTAATATATTTAATAAGTTCACTATTGACATCATGTTCCGAGAATTTTGTTTATCTGGTATAATCCAAACCCAAGTTATGAGGCTTCAAAAAAACGACGAAGCGCTTCGAGAAAAGGTAGGTAGTGCCCTTTCGCTTCGCTTGGCTGTCTTGGCGGGGGGCACTCCCGTGCCCCCAGATTGCTCGCCAAATCGATAATCGTCTCACAAATTCACCTGTCATTTTTAAATTTGCTACATAAATACGTTTTTTTTCACAATATCATGCAACAAAATTAGACCCCGTAGTCTACCACGGGGACTGCAAGTACAATATTTTGAACCGTTACAAATTAAGAGGCCATCTCAATCAATTTGTCTCCAACGACACTTGTCAAACTAGCTTTCAAAGGGTGATAGCAAATTAGGGATCATCCCTTCGTATTACAAGTGATTACGAGACCCTTTGTACATATGTTGTGAGGGACATGCGTAATTGTAAATTACGCGGAAAATTTCGCTTAATTAAGTTGTTTGGTTTAAGATTGTTTTTTATTGGAGCGTAAAAAATATGACAGATTAAAATAGGGTAAAAATATTTTCCACGTTTTTCTACAAACAAAATAGCCTGGTTCATCATAAATACCTCATATTAGTACTTGTACTATTATCTATTCTGTGATATAAGTACTTGTACTATTATAAATTCTGTGATATTAGTACTTGTACTAATAATCTATTCTGTGATATTAGCATTGCTGGGACAAGAATCTCACCATAATTAAATAATAATAATAAATCATAACCTTAAATTATGTATAGGGTTGAGTTTGACCACAATCTCAGTAACATCTACAGGACCTCACCAATTGGATTATGCCGACAGTTTTACTACTTGAGGGTGGTAGCTAGTCAGGCTAGGGCTGCCATTTTTTGCGAGGGTATCATCGGGACACTCTGGCTGCTGGCTGGAATGGCGACAATAAGGCTTTTTTATGTTCCATTTATAATAGTAACTAGGAAACGTGACTTAAAAGATTAATTGACTTTTTTTATGTTCCATTTATAATAGTAACTAGGAAACGTGACTTAAAAGATTAATTGCTTCTTTTTTCTAATTCAAGGGAGGGGTACCTTCATTCACACCCGTGATTACGATTTGCACAGTATCGGGATATTTTAGTGTATATCGGGACGTTGCTGTCGGGACACAGGATTCAATCACTGTGACAGTCCCGATATATCGGGACGGTCAGGGAACTACAAAGTACCAAGGGGGGCTAAAAAGGAAGCTAATGCTTCGAATTCTTGGCAGATCCTACGTACCTAATTTCAATATTTTTTTGGTATACTAGTCACAGAATTCCATTAGCAATATTGCTTTAGCTTCCTTTTTAGGGGGGCTGGTGGTTCTTCACATCTTCGTTACGGCACCGAGCAGTCATCACCTACTGTAACAAAATACTTTCACGATTAATTTGTTTTCTACTGGCAGCATTATCAGTAATTTGAGTGCAACAATAATTTATAGCAACACCGTCCCGGGAGAGCCAATTAAATTTATTAGCGTAGTTGGGGAAAGGGTGATTTAACAATGTGTAAAATTGACCGGGATGATTTTGGTGTCTCATTTCCTATGATTGCTTCAGATAATTCAAGGAAACAAAAAAAAAGTATAAAATAAGATGAAAAAATTATGCACAATAATAGTTCATTTGTAGTCTGTCACAAAATTCAAATTCAAAATACAAAAAGTATTTATTCAATTTAGGCCCTGATAAGGCACTTATGAACGTTAACAAAATGACTCTACACTCTGGTCTGGGTGCGAAAATCAAAACAAATTATGGGAAAGAAGGACTTTTTCAGCAATCTTGTCAAATTCATTAAAGAATGTTACAGTTCTTTAATTTTTTTTTTATTTATTTATTTAGGTAAACATACAGATATGCAATGATAATTATGAAAAGAAATGATGTAGTAATATAGTTAATTATATATCCCACAGCGTTTACCACAAATGGTGTTGCAAGCGTCCATAGGCTACGGTAACTGCTTACCATCAGGCGGGCCGTATGCTTGTTTGCCACCTTAGTGGTATAAAAAAAATAAATAAAAAAAAATAGGGAATATAAAAAATAATGTTTTTTTTGCATTCGTGGAAGTCACAGTCTAAATATACATTTCAATGTTACGTAATATAACAAAATTATCACTCCTTCCACCGTTCTCAGAGACGTCAATTAGAAATTTGATGAAAATCAGACGATCTCCAAACTAATATTACAAATGCGAACGTAATATTTATATTTAATTGACGTCTCATTTATCGATGCTATTTTCAATATAACTTATAATCTTACACGTGTAAGTACCATTATAATTACGTTAAAACATAAATAATACTTAACCTTAAATTAACCCAAACAGGGTTAATGTGCGGTGGCGACACCCATCGGCCATATGACACCCTTCTGACAGATTTATTGCCACAAAAAAGAATATAACCTCTAAAGATGACACTTTCTTTTCGGACGAAAAAAGTATGGATATCTATGCGTGGATTATTATTAATTTATTATTTTGAAACTGGAATTTTCTATATTTTTCTTGAGATTGGGTAGAAGACACGTCACACAGCTATAGTGCGGCCGCCGAGAGAATGCGTTTTTTCGAATTATCGGCAGATCCTACATAATTTCAATATTTTTTGGTAAGTTAGTCACTCATTATTTACTACTTCGGAATTGTTGAATTGCATAAGATCTGGTGAAACCAGGGGGCCAGTTAACATTGGGTTGTGGAAATGGCTTTGTAACAATAACTATGTACTTGAATATTAAAGTTAGCTAGTCTATGAATGACAAAAATAAAAATACTCAATAGTTTTAAAACTCAAATAGGTACATCCATACTATTCATTCCTTTCGTTCGTTAATTTAAAAAACAAAGTTAGCGGCTATAATGAGGTGTCGGATATCCGTAAAAAATATCCGAAAAATATGTGAGTTATTTTTAAAATTCGAATACTTTTTGTCTAAAACACTAGCGGAATGTTTAGAAACGCGCGGCAACTTGTAACTTTTTGTTTTAAATTTTTTTGATGACAATTTGTCATGTTTTTGTCGTTATTTGACATTTGAACATGTTTTTATAAATTAATTCAACCTTTACGACTTTACATCGTAATTATGTGGCACAAATCATTAAAGGTCATACTTATAAAACGTTAAGTTGTCACCATACTAAAATACTTAGTGATATAAAAAAAAAAAACTTTGACATATTTTATCAATCATCTTACTGAATTTGTCAGACAATAGTGATGTTGTTTACGTGACTATTTAATTAGTATCCTATACTATTCGAGCTCTAACGATTTCAAGGGGTTTTTGGGAGCGAAAAAACGATCTTGATAGGACTGATCTCTGGGAAAAATTAAAAGAAAATATAGGGCAAAGCTCGATCACCCAGTGACCACCAGTTACGGCTAAGGCCGGTAATATTATTGCAGCGTGTAGCCCATGCAGTGGTCAAAGCCAAAGCGTTAGAATTCCGTAGGTCGTAGGTTATATCTCCGATCCGGTTGAACTTTTTTGTATTTTTTTGCAAACACCTAGCAAAGCTCTCATATCCTCAACGAGCAATATTTGTATATGTTTTGAGATGTCGAAATCGGGGGTTTTCGGGGACGAAAAATCGATATAAATAGGTCTCATCTCTGGTAAAGCTCGGTCATCCAGGTAGTTTTATAAAAAACGCCGTAATTTTTTTTTTTTTTGCCAGTTTCTAGGTTTTGGCCAAAGACAAATAATATTTTTCTTTTCTTTCTAATGCAATTCATCGTCAAATTATTTCCGTTTAACATCAGTATTTATAAACATTATGACATGTTCCTCCACGGTCCACTTAGAGCCGACGGCTCGTGAAATACAACTGTCACATGTATCGCCGGTATCGGAATACGATACCCCGGCTATTTATATTGCCTTCTTATTAATTTTGATTATTTCAGTTACTTGTTGAATTAGGTGACGGCCATTTCTTTTGCATTTTCTGCTTGAGGATGGTAGCCAACCAGATGAGGTACCCTACCACCGTGCTATGGTTTCCTCACGATGTTTTCCTTCACCTAAAGCTCAAGCTCTTTGTAGGTATCTTACCCGGGACCTTGGTCTCGGCATCCGACGTCACTGTGTTACCGCTGAGCTATCATCGATCAATAGTCGCAACTCTCGCCATCGATGGGGAGTCCATCCCCACATATCGGAACCAAAATTGTTACGAACTGTGCGGTCTCAAAGGAGCTTCCTTCCGCGGACGCTCAGATTGTCGAATGAGCTCCCCGCCGTTGTTTTTCCAATGGAGTACAGCATGGGGTTCTTCAAAAAGGGTGTGAAGAGATTTCTGCAGGGTCGGCAACGCGCGAATAACACCCCTGGTGATGCAAGCGTCCATAGGCTGCGGTAACCGCTTACCATCAGCCGGCAATATGCTTGTTTGCTACCTAAGTAGTATAAAAAAAACAGTACAAGATTAAATCTACAAACAAGAAAATAATCTTTTTGTGAACGTAATTTTAGTAGTTCTACAATTTTTTTTCCATCTATCTAGAGTCGGTTACGTGCGAGTCCTCAGGGTTGCAAGTGTCCATAGGCTATGGTAACCGCTTAACACCAGGCGGACCATATGCTAATTTTTTATAACATTGTATAAAATAATTGGACTGTTTTACAAAAACCTTAAACCGACTTCAAAGTCCACTAAAAAGTAATCAAATCCTGATCTGATGACAATGAGACCAAACGGGAAGCGTACGGTTTCAAATAAAAAAAGAATTTTCCAAATCGGTTAATAAATGACGGAGTTATGAGGTAACAAACATAAAAAAAAAACATTCGAATTGAGAACCTCCTCCTTTTTTTGAAGTTGGTTAAAAACATTTTATAGTTAATAATCTTTTCAATTAAATGACACGTAATCCAACACTCAGATAAGGCGGTTTCACATGACGTTGTTTATTTCACGATCCGTGTGAACGGTGTAACCTGACCTTAACATTCACTATTTTATACATACACCTGTAGAGTACTTTATCTCTTAATAATAAAGCCTATAATACCTTGATAGAAAATAATCTTGATTTGTCTTTTCTAAATGATTCTTTTATTGTTTGAGGAAATGAGCTTCCTAAGAAATTGTGTAATTATTATTAGTCTATGCCCGCGGATAAACACGCATGGCTACTTTTGTCTCTGATTTGCTACACTATAAACATTAAGGTTGCCTGGTAGAGATCACTTTTAGTGATAAGGCCGTCCATTGTAGCACTTTCACTGTTAGTTTTAAGTTTTGTTTGAAATAATATGTTTTGGGGTAACAATAAAGTATTATCTATCTATCTATCTATCTCTATAAAAACAACAACTACTTTGGTGGTTTCTCAAGAGATAAACGTAGCTTAACTTACAGAATACCGCAGACAAATAACTTTATGTTGTGTTCCTGCGCGTGAGTAAATGAAGAAAAAAATACACCGGCGAAGTGCGAGTCAGACTCGCACACGGAGGGTTCCGTACTAAATTAAATAACTCAAACTTGCTATGAAAAAATAAAACGCATAAAAGACATTTCTTGTAAAGGGTTGTTTCTCCCTTTAATTTTTAATTTTATACATACAGACATAGATATACATATTCTCTGAAAATTTCAGCTGACTATTCTGCTATTACCGTTCATGAGTTACAGCGAACTGACAGACAGACAGACGAATGGACGGACAGCAGAGTCTTAGTAATAGCTGTGGTAATAGGATCCCGTTTGGCACCCTTCGGGTACGGAACCCTAAAAACGAGAAGACAAAAAGAACAAAACTAGCCTGGACTATCTTGAAACCTGGGCTATTACACTTGGCTTAAGTCATCTCATGTAATGACAGAATATAATCTGATTTCTAATTAGTTACTGTTATGAAGTTATGGAACCTCCAGTTGTTTGAAGACGGTTAATAACGATTGCACGGCTCCAATTAGTCAGCGAAATGAGAGTCAGTTGCCCTTAGCATTGCTAATGTGCGTTTCCAAGCTTCCAAGCTAATAAAAAAAAGCTAAATGTTCGTTGCAAACCAACCGTTTCGCTTCCTCTTACTTTTACGCACGGCCAAGTAGTGTAATACTCTCCCGGACAACGTGTTTCCAGACACTTATAACATGGGTCTATTCAAGGCCAGAGTGAACAGGCATCTTATGAGCCCGCACCGTCCACCCTAGACTACATCTTCGCTTACCATCAGGCGGGATTGGGGTCAAGCGCAAACCCAAAAAAATTTGCATATGCGACTTAAACCAATGAACATCAAATGAACCGTCTTCAGTAGCTTCTAACTTCATATAGCCCTCCTAGGACATAAAATGAAGTCGAACCGGTACCCACGTGTTTGTTCGTAAGCCATTTCAGCTCTTTGTTGTGGTGGAAGTTATCATAAGTTCGGAGAGAGTCACCCATCAGATTTAATACCGGCCAAAGCGACCTAGTAGGTAAGTTTGCTTAAATTCTTATCTCATTCCACTGAGACTAAAAATAAAAGTCAAACAAATTCCACGCAAGATTACCTACAATGTATTGTTAAATTTTACAATGATTGCTCTATTTTTTTTTCTGATCGATATCTGTTTTCAATGGATTACGGAAAAATTTAAGGGAAATTCAACTTAAAAAGCATGAATTTCACGCTTTCGATAAAACATTTCAGTCAATTAATTTTCAGTTTCAGAACATTCCATAAATAAACGACAGACTGGCTGGCAATAAAACGAAATTATGAATTAAGAATATTATTTGAACTTCATATTTCGAACACAATATTTTTTTGTAAAGATTAGTGCGGGGAAGGCGTGACACTGTTAATCCGCAGTTACGAGTATCCGAACAATGGGCTCAACAGTGTAGGGAGCGAAATGAACAGCCCTATTGTATTTTGACACACTATACGCAATAGTTTGTGGATTTGGAATGCGAACACTTGGTTGTGTAGTGAGCCGAATTTTATTGAAACTATTTAATTTAAGAATCAAATTATCTACTAAGCAGTAATGTCAGGCGGTTAAGTATGTTTTATTATTGTACAAAACCCTCCATGCGTAACCCAACTCGTACTTTATCATTATCAGCGTACTTTATTTTTCAGACCACGGCTGGACAAATAGGCCTCTCCCAGAGCGCGCCACTCCCTCCGATTTCCTGCATCCAGTCTGGCGTTTTATTGACCTCACTTGCCAAGATTTTGTTGTTATTGTTATTATTTTATCGTTTGAACTACATAGGTAGTTTATTCTGACTATCTTAATATCTACTAGCTTCTGGCTCTACTATTATTGTCTAAAAAATCGTGGACAAAACGGAATTGCAACATTATTTTCAACAATGACCGATTTTGTCGCCCAATCTGGCAGCCAACAATGCAATCGCAAGTTGCGCATTTCCATCCCCTGCCGAGCGGGTGTTGAGTTTAAAAAAACACTATTGTCTGTACTCACCCACACGCCCCGAGGTGCTTGACGTCAATATACATTGTGTCCAATTTGTCTGAGCTTATGGACATGTGATTTTATCATGTTAACGCGGAATTTAGATTGATTGAATAGTTCAACTGGAGCTTTAGTGTTAACTATTCGAGGTTTTATAGAATGGGTTCCATGACGAGGTGCACATAGAAGGAGGCTAATATTAGGTCTTTACCTATGAAATTGCCGTTTTGTATGAAAAAATTTAAACGATTTTTTTTCTTGTATTTTTTATTTGTATTAATCGAAGTAATCACCCATGCAATCAATGCATCTTTGCCAACGCAGTGGCAGTTTATTGATGCCCTTCTTAAAGAAATCAGCTGGACGGGAGGCAACAAATTCTTCAAAGGCATTTTGTACTGCCTCTCGGGTATTGAATTTTTTTCCCGCCAAGAAGTTATCCAAATTCTGGAAAAAGTAGTAGTCTGTAGGCGCAAGGTCTGGTGAGTAGGGCGGATGACGGAGAACTTCCAACCCCAGTTCTTGCAACTTGGAGACCGTCTGCTGTGCAGTATGAGGTCGCGCGTTATCGTGCAGGAGCAGCGGAGACGAGCTATTGATCAATGCTGGTTGGAGATGTGCCAGCTTCTCCATCATTGTGTTCAGTTCTTCACAGTACACATCTGCAGTAATGCTCACCCCGTTTGGTAAGAAGCTGTGATGAATCACACCGGCGCTAGACCACCAAACAGTGACCATTACTTTTCTAGGGGTAAGTTTTCGTTTAGGGCATTGTTTAGGTGCTGAACCAGGATCCAACCAACTTGCTGAGCGCTTGCGATTATCAAACAGAATCCATTTTTCATCGCAGGTAACAATGCGGTTCAAAATTCCTTCATTTGTGTGTCTGTTGAGCAGTGCAAGGCACGTTTTGACGCGTACTTCGTGCTGGCGATCATTAAGTTCGTGTGGCACCCATTTGTCAAGCTTTTTTACCTTGCCAATTTGACGCAAATGGACCAATATTGTTTTGACGCTAACGTCGAAAGCTGCTGCTAATTCAGCCGTCAATTGTGTATCATCAGCTTCCACAATCGCCTTTAATTCGTCATTGTCGATCAAAGTCTTCGGACGACCGCGAGGTTCATTTTTCAGGTCGAAATTCCCAGAACGGAAGCGAGCAAACCAATAACAGGTTTGTAGTGTTAGCTCCGTAAACGTCGTTGATGTTGCGTGCCGCTTGTGCCGCGTTGCTGTCACGTCGGTACTCATATTCCATAATTACTCGAATTTTTAACGTATCCATGATGACGAAAAAGATTGAAATGCGATGAAAATGTAACACTAATCAATAAACAAATGACTACTTTTGGAAAAAGAATTCCATGATTTTAAAATAAAATTAATTTGAAATTAGAATTCTTAGCTAAACAAAAATTATTTTGATTTGAAATGGCCAGTACTGCAGAACGGCAATTTCATAGGTAAAGACCTATTATATAGCCGAAGAAGACATTTGGCAGCGGGATGTGGTGTCCCGTCGATACCGCGTAGTGTCACTCATCCTTCCTTTTTTATTTAATTAGTTTTATGCATTTATAGTAACAAACATTGTTTTATTTTCTAACTCTATGCCATAACCATAATATTATGATTTTATAAAATGCACAGTTTTAGTATTATTAAAGTATTTAAATATAGTTATTTTCTCTACAATTGAATTATAGTATGTACTATAGTACTAATTCTTTATTTTGTTATTTGTTTGTCAAATCTGCATCCTCAATTGCAATACGGAGGTAAAATATTAACAAAAAAAGGCTGCAAAATATAAACAATATAATCTAAATCCGATCAGAAAGCCGAATTTCACGTAAACATTTGCGGATTTAAAAATATCTGATAAAGGATTGTCCCCACTCAACACGTTATCCGCACTTTAAGGGCGAGTTCTCACGGTTCAATAAAGCCACTGGTTTTTAGATAAATATCAAGTTTGCGGGAAATGTTTTTTTTTTAATTGTTATTCATATGGATTATGAGTTTATTTTGGCTGCATGGGCTATTTAATGCTCCTCATCTTAAGTTGAGGATTGTGTATCTTTAGCTCATTGGAGACTTATGAAGCTATTTGTGGCTTAAAGCCACGCTCCTTCTTGCATGCGTAGTCTTAAAACTGTAGACATGAAGGTACAAAAAGACGGAACAGGTAAGCACGTGCTACTGGACTGTAAAACCCCATGGTGTTTTGAGATCATCACACATTTTGACATACCTACGTGTGTCGTCGAAACTAATTTTGCACTTCAACGTCCACACATCATCATCATCATCAGCAGCAGTTATAATGTTCCACTGCTGAGCACAGGCCTCCTTTCACAAATGAGGGTGAAAGAAAATGGGCAATACTCCACCACTGCGGATCGGTGGAGGTAGGCTAGTGGTCAACCTACTGTTGGAATTTTTCAAGCCGCCTAGGACGCATCAAACTAGCTTAACGACTATCACAATTAAGTGATAACCGAGACCAACGGCTTTACGTGCCTTCCGAAGCACGGAAACGCTCGATTTGAAATACCACTAGGCGGTCACCCATATAGGTACAGGTACCGACCACGACGGTGGTAGCTTAACTTTGCCGATCGATTAAGAACGGCTAATCATGCTACACCACGAGCGCTTCTACATGAACCCACTGCTGGGACACAAACTGGCTTCTTTATCATCGTATTCACCAAACTACACGATACTTTTCAGCAATTTAGGATTCAAACAAAGATTTTTATAGGGCATCGTGAACGTTTTAAATACTTTGGATTCAAATGTAAGTCACAGAAATACTTAGTTGTATTTCTATGCAAAAAAACTCAATGTTCCATATTTAAAAAAGTCACACCTTTGCTTAAAAAAACAAATATTTTTTAATCTGTAGCTCCCGTAATTTAACACCTCTGAACACCTGAATAAATGTTCGTTTCTCATTGGTGGAAATTTCCGAGAGGGTGAGTGAGCTTCGCTCTGATTGGCCGATTCCAAACAGGGTGGTTCCACTTTCCACTAGTGGTTTCATATTACTACCCTTATTATCTCTGATTCCAGTGATTTAAGGCTTTTGTAGGGTTTCCGGATCCTTAAGGGCTCAACATTTTGTTCAGTACGTAATTTATTTTAATAATAAATAACTGTTTGTATTGTTATTGTTTGTTTGGACTTTGGACATAGCGGTAAAAAAAATCAAGGATTTAAAAAAGGAATGTTAAAGATAAAGGTATTTTTAAATAAACTTATTTGAAAATAGAATATGGACCAACTTGAGCTTTTGGTTGCCCAGGCTCTTGGCCAAGAATCATATATAAGATTCTTGCTCCTGGCTCAAAGAGGATTATTTCTGTGCCTGAAAATAATGAACTTGATCTTCACCAATCTCCAGCTGGAGGATCTTGCAAGTTTTGTAAGTTTCGTTTTATTTTCATAAACTGGGTACTTACTTTAAAGTTCCCGGTCGGTGGCGGTTTATCCAATAAAAATCAATCAAAGTACACCAGTAAAGTGAAATGCAATAATTGCATGTATTATATCCTGCTTAGTTTTCAGGTTGTCTAAGTCTTTCATTCATTGAAATCTGTAATCATAAAAAAAAAATTACGTTCATTGAATGACGATTTACTATAATTTATGACATATAAGTACCTATTACGACGACTTATTTAAGGTCTAAGGGTGTGTTTGGACGATTGCTGCGAACGTTCGTTGCAAACATTTCAAACATTTTTGGGTGCCCAAGCGGTAGATTTGTCCCCTTCGAATGCCGCTCGTGGACACACCCAGTATACAAAATACTTATGTGTACCTACTCTATGTTTATTTTAGACTTTTTTTTTTTTATACGACTTAGTCGGTAAACAAGCATACGGCCCGCCTGATGGTAAGCGGTTACCGTAGCCATATGGACGCTTGCAACACACGAAGCGTCGCTCACGCGTTACCGACCTTTCCCCCCTCCCCTATGAGCTCTGGCGACCTTACTCACGCGCAGGAACACAACATTACACAACATAAAGTTATTTGGCTGCGGTATTCTGTAAGGTGGAGGTACTTCCCCAGTCGAGCTGCTCTTTGAGCGAATAAACGCTACGCTCTACCTCTCTTAAATCTGAATTAGACTAATCTGTGAAAATAAAAAGTATACTAAACATTTACTCATCAAGCTACAATTTGCAATATTTTTTTCAATGTGTGGTCCCCAGCCATGTAAAGCATAAATATTTACAAATAACTTCGTCAAATAGGCGCCATTCAATAAGAAACGACCTCCCATCGCGCTCTTACTAATTTGGCCGCAAAAGGTACCGCTCGCGGCTACAACATTATTATTGCAACAGTATGTAAACAAAATATCAGCCCGTGGCTTTAGCACAGATTAGCTAAGATGTAGATTATATTGAAGAGTTGTAGATCGTTTTTATTTAGGATTCCATGCAAATAGGGTGCCAAACGGGACTCTATTACTAAGCCTCCGCTGTCCGTCCGTCCGTCCGTCTATCTGTCAGTGGGCTGTATCTCATGAACCGTAATGGGTAGACATTTGTCACAGAATGTGTATTTCTATTGCCGCTTTAACAACAAATCATAAAAATTAAAGGGACGTTACAGTATTACCCAACTAATATGGCGCGTCGTGAATCTTCGTTCGCACAGAAAAGAGTATGGTCCCGAAGATTAACGAAAGAATGCTTAAAACTTACAATCAACTTTAAATCCCTACAATAAGGTTCATAATACACTGTAGCTGTTAGTTCCGTCACACTCGCAAATCACGCCCCTCCGCACGGCGCGCGCTAACATGGCGGCAGCTGCCGACCAATAGCGTTTCCCGCGCTTTGAAAATGTATCTTCAGCGCAGGTACATCGGTAAGCCATATTAGTTGGGTACTAATGTACGACCATACAAAAACCATTTTTTGTCATTGTAAAGTTGAGTTAGTTAATATTGTACGGAACCGTCCAATGGGCCGTATTTTTTCTTTGTATAGTTCAATTAATCATGTGGTATAGGCGTGGTGAGCACACAAAGCCGAGAAGGAACTGGCTCTCAAGTGCAGCTGACGGAACACCGATAGATGCATGGCGACAGATTCTCAACTTGAGGGTGGTAGCCAGCCAGGTGGGTACTACAAAGTACCCTATCACCGTGATATGGTTTCCTCACGATGTTTTCCTTCACCGAAACCTCAAGCTCATGGTAGGATTCGAACCAGGGGCCTTATTCTCGGCATCCGACGTCACTACCACTGAGCTATGATCGCCTTAATTTATTACTCTTTTAAAGATTGTAGACACTTATACTAGATTCTGTCTTACGGTTTAACTGAATGACTAGATAATCAACCATTATTCGAGGGCAAATGCGGGGTGCAAGGTATTTCTTCAGGGGCCAGTTGGCGTGGTTGGTAAGACCCATCATTTTGTTGTCCATAATAGCCGTGTGTTAATAATAATAATAATAGAATAAATAATATTATTTTTAATAAATGTTTTTATTGCTCAGTCAAATTACATAATAATATTTTATTATTATTATTACTTATTATTATTTTATCTCTGTCTCTGTCTGATTTATTTACTATTGTGTGTGCTTCGCTTATCTCCGAAAAGCCTCCATGGAACAATGAGCTCTGATTGGCTCAAAAACACACGATGCAGTGATTGGTCCTTACAGTTCGAAATCAGTGCAAAAGAACTGACTAGTAGCGGAATTGGATTGCTCGGTATTAAGGGATATTTCCTCGATGCATGCCCTCTGCTCACAAGCTTCATGAGGCATATCATCCTGGCTATTACTACGTACACACAGCTACACATCAAGCTATACATTTCCAGTATAAGCTGATCTCGCATTGTATAGGATTTCCGGACAATGAGAGGGGTCAGCTTATACTGGAAATGTATAGCTTGATATGTAGCCGTGTGTACTAGGGTGCCAACTCCACAGTGGAACGTAGTCAATCCTTAATTAGGTCACAGAATAGAAAACGTATTAGAAACATTTATTTATTTTGAAATAAAACCTGCGTCAGTTTATGCAAACACAATAAAAATACGTTCGCATAAACTTTGCTTTGATATATGATCTACTTAGTACAATAAGTTGTAGGCAAGATGTTTTGATACCTAATCTTATGCATTGACGTCGCAATTTTAGATTATATTACCGTACTAATTCATATTTCTTAAAGGAAAGTCATAGGTTCTTAAACCAGGACTTGAGAGCCGTCCCCTTCTACCATATCACTGAAAAAAAAAAATGAAAAAGGTCGATACGGATTCCTTATCATTTGTTCTCGGTAAAAGTATCGATAAAAAACGAGAAATTGGCATTTATTATACGTATTTTAGTCATTCAAACTATGTACGCGCACTTCGTTTCAAGGCATTAGACCATACCCGTGCTAACAGACCGTACTCTCATACAGTCGCTCTATAATATTCTAACTCTGGTGGTGGTTTTCCCATTGGAGTACAGCATGGGGTTCTTCAAAAAGGGTGTGAAGAGATTTCTTCAGGGTCGGCAACGCGCGAGTGATGCCCCTGGTGTTGCAAGCGTCCATTGGCTACGGTAACTGCTTACCAGCGTTGCCAGATTTTTTTCGGGCAAAGCGGGATTTTGTAAACTCTTGAGTAAAAAAAACGGGATTCTATCGCTGAAAGCGGGACATACTAAAAAAACCCGGCCAAATGCGAGTCGGACTCGCGCTCCGAGGGTTCCGTAGAAACTTGTAGATAGGTATTGTAGGTAAGTAAATAGTTCATTGATCTCGGGAATCGAGACTCTTTTTTTCGATTATGCTGTAACACGCTTTTCGGATTTCTTCCTTTACTTGGGCTGCATGGAATTGCTTCTTGCCTTATGATTTTGTATTAAAGTCAGACTTTTCATAAGTGCTTTTCCCACTTCTACGTCCAATAATGATTTCTCCGTCGAGTAATCCTCGAAAAGCGGGACTGAGCCTGTCCCGCGCGGGACATTTAATTTTGAGCTAAAAATCGGGACGTCCCGCCAAAATCGGGACGTCTGGCAACGCTGCTGCTTACCGTCAGGCTGGCCGTATGCTTGTTTGCCACCTTTGTGGTATAACGGAACGGATCTTATGTTTTACGGACACATTTGCCCCCCATATTCCTATACGATCCCTAGGGGTCGCGACTCAGGTTGAGAAACGATGACCTATAATATCGCCATTACAATACTTTCACCTACTTAGTGCAATCGTGGGAATGCACGCTGAATAATCGTTTATTAATTTCGCAACACGAAGATCACATACTACGTGCCACAAAGTGTTTGTGAATGAAAATAAGTTGTAGTTTGCAAAAGTATAAAAAAACTATGTCGTGTGAATGAACCGAGATGTTTATGTTATGTTTTTACTTATAGATGTCTTTATTTACAACATATAGAAAATTTCCTCAAGCCTGCCGCTGCTTCCGATTACCGGCAGGGTTCCCAGAAGGCTGGCAGCGTTTCTTCTTTGGATAGCCAAGCTGACGCGTTGGAGGAAAAAGCTCCCCGCCCGCTGGTCTCCGGGCTCGATCAATTTTGATGACAAGGTGCGAGCAAAACGGCGAGCTTCGGACCCCCACGGTCCCATGGCCTCGACCGCAAAAGGCACAAAAATATAATTGGGTCCAATCAATTTTACTTAATTTATTTCTAGCTAGGTAGATAATCTGTAGCTTTAAGTACTTAAGTCGGCAAACAAGCATACGGCCCGTCTGGTAGTAAGCGGTTATCAAGATAAGAGGCATCACACACGCGTTACCGACCCTCCCAAATGAGCTCAGGCGACCTTACTCACGCGCAGGAACACAACATAATTTGGCTGCGGTATTCTGTAAGGTGGAGGTACTTCCCCAGTCGAGCTGCTCTTTGAGCGAATAAACGCTACGCTCTACCTCTCTCTCTCTCTAAAATAGAGTAAAATTAAAACAGTTTGAGCAGTTTTCTCCCTGCGGTTTTACTCGGGTTTCCGAGGGATCTAATGTTTTTCCGGGATAAAAAGCACTCTATATGTTATTCCAGGCTATAGCCTACCCGTGTGCCAAATTTCATAACTATTGGTAGTGCTGTTGGGGTGTCAAGAGGTGACAAACATTAGTTAATTTAGGATTTTTTTAATGTATAATGGGTTTGATTGGCCTCCGACTGACCCCAGGAGATACGACGAGGCCGAGGATGTAGCACTCAGATAATGTCTATTCACCCTGGCCATGAATACCTAGGTTATAGCCAGTGATATGTTAGTTATAGGTGTCGGGAAACACAGACCCCGGAAGAGAGTTCCACTCCTTTGCTGTTCGTATAAGAAACGATGAAGCGAAGCGTTGTGTTGTATTCGTATAAGCGGGCTGCTTTCTACCCCGTTAGTCCGTCAGTTTCTTAATAATAAAAACAAATATCAGAATTATTACTACAATCGCTGACCTTTGCTATATTTTTGATTTGCTATTTTAAATGTGGCAATCATTTTTTCTTTTTTTAAGTTACCGCTTCTCTAGTTCTTGTGCCAGCCTAGAGAAGATTACATATTAGACATACTAAATTGATTATTTTTTCAAATGTTTCGAAGTATCCAAGGTTCAAAATTCCTATCAACCCTTAAAGAATTAACAGAGGTATGAGTACCTACATAATGTTGTTGTTTTTCCTTAGGTGTCGCGTATCAGTCGCCAGTTTTACCTGGAAATTAGCCAGGGAATTCAACACCTAAGTGACATACCGCGAATTGATGCCCCATTGTGTGCCGTCTATCTGCTTGTATGGTGCCGTTCATACGAAGGTTATACCGACTAACTTTTCTTCATGGATTCTCTTGTATTCTGAAGAGGTGAAATGAAAGGAGCTCATTCCACAGTCTGAGCGTCCGCGGAAGGAAGCTCGTCTGGTACCGCACAGTCGAAATCATTCTGGTTTCAATGTGTTAGGATGGACTCCCTGTCGATGGAGAGAGTTGCGATGGTGGAAGGTAGCCGTGGGCATCAGGTCTAACAATTCTATAGAACACTGTCCGTTGTACAAGCGGTAGAACACACATAAGAAAGAAAGAAAATACATTTATTCATCAAAAATCGACGCACATAACATAAAACTGTAGTTAAAATTAAAATAATAAAAACAATAAAACAAACGCTCAAATTAAAAACATAATGGATACTTAAAATAAATTTTTAAAAATAAAAACTAAAACAGATTAGGTAAACTGTACGCCGCATTTCTGACAAATGAGGTTGACAACTCAGCATTTTGCTGCAATGGAAATCAATTCCATCGCAGCACTGATTTTCAGTGTCAACCCCCAATAATCAAAAGGGAGGTAACTAGCGTAACTATCGCATTTGTGTATTTATAGAGATCTTTAAAAACGCAAACGCGATAGTTACGTTAATTCTTTGCGAATTTAATACTCGGGGTGCAGTATATTGTTATATGGTGGTTATACGAAAGTATTACAAGAAGTAAGTAGCCCCATAAGATTAACTTAAAACTTGTTAATCTTGTTCTCATAAAAAACTTAGGTTTCATCAGTAAGAATTGAATTTCTTGAAAAAAAATATAGAGTTCAAACTCTGCTGTGGAAGTTCCGAAATAGACAATGTCCCATTCAGATGTGGGGTCGATTTTTCAGTGATAAGCGGTACCTTTTTTTTTTGTTTAGGCCAGTGTTTGACCGCAATCTTTTTAATTTAATATTGTAAATGCGAAAGTGTGTGTTGGTTTGTCCTTATTTTACGCAGCAATGGTTTTTCTTTTACACTTGAGAGCCAGTTCCTTCTAGGCTTTGTGTGCTTACCACCTTCGGCCGCATCATCACTTACCATGGTGAGATTGCGGTCAAACACAGGCCTATAAACAGTAAAAAAAAAAAAAAACTTTTTAACGTTCCCACGTGGCCCACAGTTTTACCGTATGGTAATACTGTGACTGGCCTATGAAGGATGTTATTTCTTCTGTAGCGTGTTGATTAATAATTATTTTATCACACTAGCATTCCACAATTTTGGTCTCGTTTTGAAAGTCGTATATTACATACAGTTTCAAATTTTTATTTCGGGATACTAAAATATTTTCGTTATTCCTTACAATATATCAATCGTAACGTAATTCTAACTCCTTTAAAAGTTTATTTTGCCATTGAAAATGAAAAAACATCGTACATCCACGAAAGCCATCTTTACGAAAAACTCGTTTTTATAAGGCGTGTCTTTTTTAAGGTCAAAAAATATAAAACTAAAATAAAAATTCAAACATGAAACACCCGGTTTCTGCCAAGCTCCGCCCTATTATCTGCCCGCTCACACACTAGCTGTCTCGTTCTCGAGCTTTGAAACAAGATTCGCCTGTATGTTATTTGACCCTGTGTTACCGCGGTGTAAGGGCGTATAGATTTTTCTGAATAGTTTTTTTTGTGTGCTATGTTATAAATAAAATTAAGCATCCGGTGCTATTAAAGTGGACATTTTAAAGTGCAATATTTGTTTAGTGTGTTTTTTGTGATTTGAGGTGAGTTATTTTAAATTAATTAGGTATTATTGATTATAGATAGATAGATAACTCTTTATTGTACAAAAGTATTTAAACTAAGTATAAAAATAAATGCTTAAAATTAAATAAATTACTATTTTTAAAGAGATTATTATTTTAATTTAATAATTATATTGAAATAAATATTTACTTGAAAAAATAATGATAATCTGATTTTGGTATTTTTCAATTCCCATATCATTTTTTTTTTATAAAAAAAAGTTTTTATGTAAAATCAAGGTAAAATCAACCTAAAGTTTTGTTTCTAAAAGTGTGTTGAGTGGCTGGCTACCACTCACAAATTGAAAATCATTATCTAGCACCTACGTTTGTTCTGGCAGCTGCACTTGAGAGCCAGTTTCTTTGGATTTGTGTGCTTACCTTTGGTTCCATCTTTGTTTTCCATCGCGAGATTGTATTCCTATAATTCTTCTATTCCTATAATTTTTCTATTCCTATAAGAACATATTTATGAAAGGAGAAGGGATGAAGCTATTACCTATGTCTTTTTTAATAATAAACTCTAAAAATAGTGATAAACCAGTATTTTTCTAAATAGCAAACATACCTAATCCCTTACTTAAAATAAAACAATCTATCAATCTTTAAAACTAGGCTACATAAATCCATCTCATTTTCAATAATTATTTTTACAGAACAAATAACACACTCTGTATTGTATTAATTTGCAAAACCGTTTCGGTTATCCGATTACATGTAGAGATGCATATAAAAATAATTGAATAAAAAAAATTATTTGAATAGTAGTCGTTAAAGCGCGACGGCATTCTAATCCAACTTTTACATAGAAAGAAAGAAAGATTTTTTTTAATACATGAGTCTTATTTACATACTATACTTTTACATGAGTCCCGATTATTATAATTTTCCTCACAACTGCTCTACAAATTTCTCGTTTATTTTTCATTTTCTCATTTTTAATAATTATTTTTACCGGACAAATATAACACATCCTGTATTGTATTTGCAAAACCGTTTCAGTTAATTATTGAAAGCGATCTCAACAAAAAAAAAAAAAAAACAAGTTGGAAGTTGTCGGCAAAGCGCGACGGCATTGTAATCCCATTTGTAGAGTCCCAATTATTATAATTTTCCTAAAAACTGCTCTACAAATACCTACCTATTATAAGGGCTAGGCTCTGTTTTGGGAAAACAAAATTTACCTATAGGTACGTAGATACCGTTGAGTGCCTTTGCGTAAAATTAAGAGATCATTAGGTAATACAGTTAATACATCCTTATTTGACCTAATTACACTAACCGGCATTGAATTAGCTTCTTGCACTGCATTTGATATAGTTTCAAAGCTAAAAGATTTCAGCAAAGCAAATTCAATTAGTTTCCAAATGCTGACTTTTATATCTTTTAAATTATACCGAATACAGTGTCTTAAATCGACATTATAAAGAAGAGAAAATCTTTGCTGAAAACTCTTATCTATCTATACTAATATAATAAAGTGGAAGAGTTTATTTTGTTTGTTTATTTAAACGGGCAAATCTCTGGAACTTCGGCTTCGAAAAAATCTTTCACTAACAGTATAGGCTACTTTTTATCGCGGGAAAGCGGATAAAGCCGTGGAGAACAGATAGTTTTGTAGAAAATTTCAAGCTCGGACCAAATTCTAGGCCGATGCGTGTACAATATTGGTTAATCAGTTTGAATTAGGTATCTGAAGGTATAGTTTTTGGTTATCCCACCAAAAACAAATTCATGTAAAATGTTTCCAAGACCATATGGCTCGCACTGCCAAAAAGTTATCAGAACTCATGTAGAGCCAAGCTTCCTAACTCTACACGCCCTAACTGTGCCCTAAATCTACAAGCTCTAACTTCACAAACTCTACACCTTAGTCAAAATATGTGGCTTGGCCGTTTCGCTACCGTCACATGGGCGTAAAGTAGAAAATACCCCAAAGACTCTAACTCCGGATACATCCTATTTTCTCCCGACGGTAAGAAAAGTGACCCTTCATAGATTTTTATAAAACTTCTTAATTATGTACATGACTTCTCCCTTCATCCAGTCTAGGAAATATCTAAATTGTCACGAATTCATTTGTTTTTCAATATACCGTCCGGTGGCCGTGTTATGATAACAGCCGATATTTTTACCCGGCCGGTCGAAATCTTTTAAATAACAATTATTGTAACGGATAGACAATATCCGTCGCATCGGAATGAATAAATAACTAGTTTAAACAAAAATACTCAATTTAAATACTAGGTTTTTTACTTAGGTACATGTATGATTCGAATTTCTATATTTTTCATGTATTTGATCAAAATGACCTCAGAATACACGCAAGTTTTTTCCAAATTCGCTGAATAGTAGGCCAAGCGGAAGCATACTAATTTGTTTAAAAATATTTAATTGTTTCAACGAAATATACAAATAAGTACCTATTACAGTCTACACATTGTGGTGATTCGGATACCGCTAAAGCTGTACTACCTCTCGACTTCCGCTTTATCGCGATCCATAAATCACTTTAAATAGGCATTTTTTTTTTACTGTGTTTGACTGTGGGCAAAGGGCCGAAGCACAGAAAGCCAAAGAACTGGCTGTCAAGTCCAGCTGTCGGGACACACCGATAGGTGCTTGGCGACAGATTTTCAACTTGACCATGGTAGCCAGCCAGATGGGTACTACAAAGTACCCTACCACCGTGCTATGGTTTCCTCACGATTTTTACCTTCACCGAAAGCTCAAGCTCATTGTAGGATTTGAACGCGTTATGAAGTATGAGATGCTAAATTAAACTTTTATTTCAGATTGTATAGTGATACTAATAAGATTCTGTAATGAAATCCACAAACATGGAGTCTTGTTCCGATCGCCTCAGTCCATCCAGTGATTTGACCAGCGAATCGGAAACTTCTCTGCCTCCATTCCCAACGTACGACAACCAAAACGGCAATTTCTACACACCAACCGACATTGGCGAAAAACAATTCTTCTCCTGCAAACAAAAAACAAGGAACGAAGACAGAAAAGAGGTTTACTTACAAGAAAGCAATAAAATAACATTCGAAAACTATCTGTCACCGCAGAGGAATAAAAAATATTTGAATTTCGAACTGAAACTCCCGCCGACGAACGAAAACTTTTTTTCTCAAATCGAGAACGAGGAACGTTTGCGTACAGGCTACTTCAATGATGATTTAAAAAACTGCGCCCAGAATAACGAAAATAATCCAAATTTATCAGATATTAAAATCAATAATCAGCAAGTTACTTTCGAAGTAGGTGTTAATAATAATGATAGAGAGAGACAACAGACATATTTTGCTGAAAATGAGAGCAATAATATGCGAAGGTGTCTGAATTTTAATTCGGAACAAATACAGTGTGTTTGTGAAGCGCTGCAGCAGAAAGGTGATATAGAGAAGTTAGCGGCTTTTTTGTGGAGTTTACCGCCGAGCGAGTTGCTTAGAGGCAACGAAACTGTTCTGAGGTGAATAAATAACTTTTGAATTATCTTTCGTACAGAATTTGAGATTATTGAATTGCTGTAGGTACTGCATCTCTATCCTAAGTATCTATCTATGTGTATAAAAATGAATCCCTATTTCCCTCGGTCACGCCATAACTTGAGAATGACTTTACTGATTTCCACCATATTTTTTTAAAATTTTCTAATACTTACTTTGTAGAAGGTTCTTACAGTAGCGCAGAAAATTAGAAAATTTAAGAAAACTTAAGCAGTAGGGTAATGTATAGGGTAGGATACCATGCAAATGAAGTCGCGCCGAATAGCTAGTTTTAAATACCATACCATATACCATAATAGGTTTAATTAGGTATAAAAGCGGCATGATTTTTGCTTAGTGGATAATGACCTCGTCCTATACTTTCCTTCCCGTCGGGTCGGGTATTGAATCAGGGATATGAAATTTCTTCGAAACTTAGGTACATTAGATTCGGTTACAGTTTCGGATAGTTTTATTTCGGATATCTGAGTTTCGTTTACGGTTACGGAGCTCCATAAGATCCCTGTTTTAAATTTACAACAGGTAGTGTATCACTATATAAGTAAAGTTTTATTTTCACGGTTGTAAACATCTATGGTTGTAAATTACAAGCATTGTTTGCGGTCCCATTGGCATGCCAGACTTGTTACACTTGATACGGTCAACAGCGCTATGATGCATAGCCTGAATTTCTTTAGGGACCGCCTCATAGAAAACACCATTAAAATCCGGGTTGTAGTTCCCAAATCCTATCACACTCACTAATGGACTAAAAAATAAATGGAGAGACGTTGTTTAAAATCGAATGCTTTTCATTAGTTCATCACGAAAACAAAGAACAAAAGAAAAGGATGTAAGAAATTTAGTCCTGTCAAATTTGTTAAATTGCTTGTTTTTAAGCGCGCTCCAGACGCACAGTTTTAAAGAAAGAGATGTGTTGTGATTAAAATTAGTTTAGTGCGATTTACAACGGAATCGGCACCAATATTTAGATTTCTTTGCAAGTGGCTTTTTGTGTTGCTCGACAGTGTATTAAAAAGACTATATTTTTAGGGCACGAGCGCTAGTTGCCTACCATAGAGGAGTATTTCAAGAGTTATACGCAATATTAGAAGCGCACACGTTCCCGCCGCGCCACCACACCGCTCTCCAGAATCTATGGTTCAAGGCTCACTATAAGGAAGCCGAGAAAGTGAGGGGGCGGGCTTTAGGTAAGATTTTTTGCTACCAGGTTTATCACTGTTGCGTTCCTAAAGAGAGTTTAGACGAGTTTCATTTTGTCAAGCTGCGTTTTTTTCAGTTGACTTGCAATCTGATTCTAATATAATCTAATTTTCTTATGAGCTTATTTTCCGTAGCGTAGATACGTGCAACAACAGCCCCCCTAGACAAGATGGTTGTAATCGTCATCGTTAGTAAACGATCAAAATTTGTATAGGATTGACATTTGACGGGCCAGTTGGCGCAGTTGGCCTTACGCACCGCAGGTCGTGGGTTCGATTCCCACACAGGACATGCATTTGTGTGCATGACCATGTCTGTATGTCCTGAGTCTGGGTGTAATAATGTATAACAAAAAGTAGTATTGTATTATATCAGTTATCTGGTTTCCATAGTACAAGCTCTGCTTAGTTTAGGATCAGATGACCGTGTGTGAGGAATGTCCCAGGATATTTATTATTATGTATTATTTCAAATCGAAATATCACGTGATTTTTAACAATCTCTTATGTCAATCCCATACAAAGGTTGATCGTTTACTAACGATGATGATTGTCCTTAACCATCTTGTCTACTGGGCCAGGGGTATCAATCGCGCGTTGCCGGGCTTGCGAACATCCCATGCCACACGCGTCATACTTGTGAACAGGTGCTGCTTGTGGGGGTTGGTCTGCTTAAGTTTGCCATTTATTTATTTACTTATTAAATATAGATTCAGTCTACTTTGTAGTTTTGCGGCCGCGCCGGGGCACGCAATTGTTGTCAGTGCGATTAGAATGTAAATATTATGTAATGAATCTAAGCTTGTTTTGAAAAGAGTAATTGCTGAGTTTATTGCCTGCTCTTCTCAGCAAATGCAACCTTCTGAACCGGTATTAGAGTATTAGAGTCAGACTTTTCATAAGTGCCTGCGAAGGTCTATTTGAATAAATGATTTAGAATTTTGAATGCTTTAGTTCTACTCCACTGAAAACCGTGAGTTTCTTGCCGGAGTCTTCTCAGTTCAAGTTGTGTTTGGAACCGGTGTAGTCATTTGTTAACGTTCATAAGTGCCTTATAAGGTCCTAAATTGAATAAATGTTTTTTGAATTTGAATTTGAATTTTACATTCGCATCACTGCCAAGTTCCAAAAGGTTCAGCTTCAAGTCGTAATCAATAGTACCTATAATGGCAAAAAAAGATTTAGTCCGTATTTACATTATCAAAAAATATTTGACACGTATTTTTTCTTTTGCCAATTAAACAGAAAAAAATATAAAGAGTTGAATTTCCGCGTGACGTAACGTTAGAGTACACTTTTTACTCTGAAGTGACGTCACGAGCCCCTCCCAAACTTTGACGCGCTTTATCTTTGTCAATTGTTAATGATTTGGTAAAGCAAAAAATATGTGTGCAATATTTTTTGATAATCTAACTGACGCACTAGTTAGAATTATTATTTTTTTACCTTGGAATCATCCCTAAATGGGACTGAAGAACAAAATGCACAGTGTCCGTAAACTATCCCCCTTTTCTGTCTGTCTGTTAGGCACAGATATTTAAAAAAGTCGGATATATTCTCGCTAACAAAAAACTGTGTCACTCAAGTCGGCCACCCCGCTGTACGTACAAGTCGGCACGCACACATTCACACATTAGTTGAGCGCGAGCAATCGACTCTGTGTAAACGGCGACAGAGGCTAATTTCCCGCGGAATAGCCGACTCCATAGACACAGTTTTTTGTTAGCGAGAATATGTCCTCCGTAGTCTGTGTAGTTAGGTAAATAGTATTCTTTGTTTACTTCCCGAAGCATCAATTGAACAAATGATTCACTTTCAGGTGCTGTTGACAAATATAGGTTAAGAAAAAAGTATCCGTTACCAAAAACGATATGGGACGGCGAAGAAACAGTTTATTGCTTCAAAGAGAAGAGTAGGAATGCACTGAAAGACTGCTACTATAGAAATCGGTGAGTTTTTTTGAGCTCTTAAACTAGGTATTTAGCGATGCGGCTGTGATCCGGGTTTCACGACGAAAAAGTGTTGTTTTCAGAGTTTACGTATAAACTAGCTTCCCGCCCCTAATCCCCTATTTTAACTCCTTAAGGGGGAGTAACCCTTTCTTAGCAAAAGTCGTTATTTCTTGAAAAAGTTTATGACCTCTGCTGTATGTGCTGTGCGTGCATCTGTAAATTAAGCAGTTTTTAAATAGACATAAATCTAAATATATAACGCACGTCCCTCCATCCATATTTAGTTAGTTTGGCATTAGATTTTTAACGTGAAAATGAAGCTATCCTGTTTGTCAGCTAAACACATCCCTCGCTACACATCTCTGGTGGACATGCAGCCTTCTGCGAATTCCCTGTCCGCGCGAAACAGTTTCAAAAGAAGAACATTTTTCTCCCTTTTAGCACAGATTTTGACACGCGAAGTATATACATTCGCGTCATCTGTTTAGATGTATACCTGTGAGTTTATATTTTCATATATGAATACTCAGGAATAATGTAGCTTTCGTTTCAGAATCGGTTCAGCCCCCCTAGACAAGATAGTTGTCGACAATCTTTATCGTTAGTAAACGATCAACCTTTGTATGGGATTGGCATAAGAGATTGTTCAAAATCACCACAGATATTAAAAAAAGTCGGATATATTCTCGCTAACAAAAAACTGTGTCACTCAAGTCGGCCACCACGCTGTACGTACAAGCCGGCACGCACACATTCACACATTAGTTGAGCGCGAGTAATCGACTCTGTGTAAACGGCGACAGAGTCTAATTTCCCGCGGAATAGCCAACTAAGGTGTGCGTGAGAGGTGGCCGACCCCATAGACACAGTTTTTTGTTAGCGAGAATATGTCCTCCGTAGTCTGTGAAAATCACGTGATATCTCGATTTGAAATGTCAATCCCATACAAAGGTTGATCGTTTACTAACGATAACGATTGTCACCAATCATCTCTACCTATCATGTCTACTGGCCCTGGGTTCAGTTCAAGAATTCTTAAAACCGGTTCTGTAGTTCCGTTTACCTCCTACGTCCAAACTAACCGTTTCTTTGTTGCAGTTACCCAACCCCTGATGAGAAGCGAGCCCTGGCGCAGAAGACAGGCCTCACCCTCACACAAGTCTCCAACTGGTTCAAGAACAGGAGACAGCGAGATCGTACTCCTCAACAACCTAATAGACCGTAAGTTGATTATTGCACTTGCTTTTTGACGTAATATATTTATAGGTCGTCTCAGGTTTGCAACGTGGAAGGAAAGTTCTTTAGGTATTGTATATAATAAATTTTTCAACACATTTGCTCGTAAAGTGGTTCTTATTGCACCGATATTAGTATCATAATAAGACAGCTTATTCCGAAATGGTGCTTTATACTTTACATTTCCGCACAGGTTTTTATGATAATATCCCGATTATGTTAAGTTTGTATCTCAAATATGTATGTAATGTATGTATGTAAGTGATATGTGTGTAGAGTAGACGAAGTATTTTTTTTTCCTCGCAAGTGTGTTGAAAAACCTATGACACGCGTGTGCATTAATCATTACACTCTCGGCTTCCTTATCTCTTCCTTAGCTCGTCTGTAATGACCAACTTTGTACATATGTATGCCTATGTCCTTCTCCATATCATAGGCTATCTGCCTGCCAAATTTCATCGCGATCAGTTAAGTAGTTAAGGCTTGAAAGCGTAATTAATAAACTCACATTCGCATTTTGTAATATTAGCAAGGATGGACATTTAGGTTACGTTAGCTTTATTGTATTTAATTTTAGATATAGTATTGTAGGATTGTTTTCAATTTTAGATATAGGTACATAGTCTCCATCGTCTATTAAGACATTATTGAATAATCAATTTCTTGTCTAATATGTTAATATCAAGATATAGTATTCTTGAAACTGAAGTGGTGCATTATTGTTGCAAAGAACAATAATCATTTGTAGGTAACTTATAGATATTATAAACATTCGGGTCCAACGCCGGGTTATTATTTCAGTGTGTAAGTGTTTGAGACCTTGAGACGGTCGAACAACGTGACATTTGTGAAACAAAGGGACCACTGATTGTGGGCCGAAAGTAAAACAATAAATTTGGTGTATCGCTTTTGTTTATTTTGACAAGTTCAAACTAAACTTTAGCCGGCACTTATGGCATGGCGGTTCGTTTCACGTAGAAACTTCAGGCTTCACTCAAGTCTTGTGAAATTACACTGTTTTAGTGGTGCCGATTCTGTTGTAAATCGCACTAAACTAATTTTAGTCACATCTCATCTCTTTCTTACTAACATGATTGAAAAAGGATAGAACATATTTTAAGTTGTCAAATTAATCTTTGCCGTCTTATTTTGCGTGTATTTAGGCGTGACCACGATAGATGGCGACTAAATTTATATTGAAAACAAGCATTGGACTAATTTGACTGGACTAAATTTCTTACATCCTTTTCTAATGTTCTTTGTTAGAAAGAGACATAGTGACATTAAAATTAGTTTAGTTGTGAACAACAGAATCAGGGCCATGCACATAGATTTAGTTCATACATTACTATGTAAGTTTGTACCTAATTTTCATGATTTTTTCTATTGTGTTAGTGTCTTGTTAATTTTAGTGTCATTTCTCTTATTTTTAATATTTTGTAGCATTATATTAGATAATTGTTTACTTTGTTTGTCATGTTGTGCCCACATATTTTTGGGTACAAATACTCTGAGTTATACTTAAAATATTTTCATGATATCTTTCTCTATTTGAATATTCCCATTCTTTTAATAGGTATCGATATTCAATTTTAACATGATGACATATGTCACCGAACTACAGATGTAAAAATCCCGGAATTATACGTATAAAACCAAATGACCTTCGAATCATTCTTGAATTATTCTGAATTATACTCTCCTACAAAAATAAACATACTTTATTTTACACTTTGTGAAAACACAATTTGAAGTTTGATTTAATATTCAAATCAATATAAAGTAGCTAAATTACTATTAAAACTAATAAAAGATAAAAAAAAGATAAAATTTATTTATTGGAACAAATATGAAATGTACATAATAAAGTGTGCACGAAAATAGCCACATTAGTTGTATAACTGTGTCGCAGCCATTAACGCCCACCTCCAAAATACAAGAGGCGTCAGCGTTCCATAAAAAAAGAAATTATTTTATTAAAAAAATATTATAAATGATTGAATTTGAATTTGATTTAAATTAATAATTAAATTATTATATAAAACAAAAGAAAAAATATTTCAAATAGTTGTGATCGTGTAAACGTGAGTGAATATATGTGTGTATGTGTTAGAATATGTGTATCTGTATGTATGTGTGTAGTGTGGGGGTGTGTGATGTTGTGTGTGTGGTGTGGGGTGTGGTGTGTGTGATGTTGTGTGTGTGGTGTGGGTGTGTTGTATGTGGGTGCAGTAAGTAAGGAAGGGAGATTGCAGATTTATTTATTTAATTTTTATTGTCGACTAGCTTTTGATTATTATCTCCATTTCTTCATAGCTGAGGGTATGGAGCCATTCATTTACAATGTTTGTACATTTTCGTGAGGTAAGTGGATAGATACCTAGTTCTTTATTTACTTTATTGTACAAAATAGGACTTAAGAAGTGGTATTGGCGTCGTACCACATCGAGGTTCGCTGATTCTATCTTGCAGACTCTATCAGACCTACGCGTTTCTTTGCTAAAGTTAGGGTCATATGTAAGCTCTTGGTGTTTATGTAGTACTGCCTTCAGGAGAAATGAGTGTCTGACCGTGGGTATTTCAGAAAGTGCATACAAGCTGCTCGTGGGAAATAGAATGGGTTTGTGCATCATGACTTTAAGCACAGCACGCTGAGCTCTTTCAAGACGAAGAAATTGGCACTTCCCTGAGCCACCCCAAGCTGTAATACAGTAAGTTAGTATAGAGTGTGCCAGAGCAAAGTAAACTGTTCTTAATGTGCGTAAATCAGCAGAAGATCTCAAGTTTTTGAAGACAAACATTAATTTTCTCACTCTAGGGACCAGAGATTCAATTTGATCTTTCCATGACAACGTACCATCGATAAAAACGCCAAGATATTTAATGCTGTCGGTACGCTTTATTTGAGTACAATAATTGTTGCATAATTCCGAGCAGCATTTGTGAGCAGTCAATGTAAACGAAGTGGCAGGCTGTGATGAAATCCTGGGTGCGAACGTAATAAACTTAGTTTTTTCCAGGTTGAGAGTAAGAAGATTTACTGAAAGCCACTTCATGACCGTCTGTAGCGCAAATTCTGCGTGTTTTTGAGTTTCTACCCAGTCAGAGCCATGAACAAGAATCGCCGTGTCATCAGCGTAGGTTATGATCTTAGAGTTCGTTAGGGATAACTTACACAGATCATTAATGTAAATTAGAAACAGAGTAGGTCCAAGGACGCTACCCTGTGGAACCCCGTAGGTAAGAAACTCTTCTTTGCTGCTATAACTTCCGATTTTGGCAACTTGAGATCGGTTGCTCAAGTAACTTTTAAACAAGTTAAACGATATCCCTCTAATTCCGATTTGTTTCAGTTTTTTGAGTAGGACAGGGACAGAGACAGTGTCGAATGCCTTTGACAAATCAAGAAAAATCGCTAACGTCTTTTGTCTACTTTTTAGGTTTTTTGACACAATACCAGTTAGTTCCAAAACTGCATCTTCTGTACTTTTCCCGTGTCTAAAGCCATATTGGTTTTCCGCAACGATATTTTTAAAGTTCAAGTAATTTAATAGTCTTTTATTCAGTATTTTTTCTAAAATTTTGGACAAAACCGTTAAAACCGAAATAGGTCTATAGTTATTGACACTGCCTCTGTCCCCACTCTTATATACGGGATGAACAATCGCCCTCTTGAATACTGCCGGGAAGATACCAGATGAAAGGCAGAGGTTGAAGACGTGACAAATAATAGGAACAAGGATATGCCTAGCAGATCTAACCAAAACGGTAGAAATACCATCCCAACCCACGGCACAGTTAAGTTTCAGACTGAGGATAATTCGCTCGATTTCATCATTATCCGTACCAAAAATGGCCATTGTGCTAGGACTATCTATGACATTAGTAGAGGAAGTATCGAGATTACAGGAAAGATCGGGAGGGGAGTCAATTTTAGATGCTAGATTTTTTCCCACGTTCGCAAAGAACTCATTGACATTATTAACTGACAGAAATGGATCCACAGATAAAGACAAAAGCTCACTAGCAGAAATTTTATTATTATGGAGGTTTGTAACTTGTTTAATTAGATTCCAAGTGGCCTTTGGATTTCTACGGTGTTTTTGAAATTCTGTGCGTTCATACTCTCGTTTTATTTTTTTTAACAAGTTATTACAGTAATTTCTGTATCGGGTATAAGTCACTTTTAAAACACTGTTATTCGGGTCTTTTTTTGATTTACGGTAGAGATTATCTCGGTTTCGTATGCAACGTAATATACCAAGCGTAATCCAGGGCTTTAAAATCCTTTTTTTACTTGGGATCTTTGGCTGAGAATGTGTTTTAACAACTGTAGAAATAACATTAACTAATTCGGTAGCTGCTTGTGTTGCATCACTAGTATTTAGGACTGATGAGAAGTCGGTCTTCTCTAGCGCAGTTACGCAGCCATGCACATTAACGCGCGGAGGTGGTGTTAAAGCCGTGAGGGTAGCATATTTAAGCTTACAGAAAATGAGCACTGGAGCATGATCAGTGATAAAGGAATCTAGAACTAGGGTCGTGGCAGGCTTATCAGTTCTGATGATCGCATGATCGATGCAGCTATTATTACGAGTAGAAAAGAGGTGGCCAGGGAGCAGACCATGAGATGCAACTGTATTGAGGTAGATGTCTGAATTTATATCGCTACTATTTGGTGCTATGTTTATATTTATATCACCGACTAAGACGATAGTTTTAAAGGTTTTAAGTGAATCTAAAACTACATCTAAGCTATTAATAAAGTTATCGGGTTTCCGGAATGATGGGGAACGATAAATTGCCATCAATGCAACTTCCGAGGAGAATTTGAAAATCAGGCAATTGGCGTCTTTTAGCAGTGTAGGCTTCTCCATATTGAAACTAATTTCCTGCCTAATATAAACCACAACCCCGTCGTTTTGGTTTAAGTGATCAGACGAGAAGGATTCAAAACCATCTATATTTGGAATAATTGGACATTTGCTCAGCCAGCATTCAGACAAAACAACAACGTCAAAAAGCACTTTTGTTCTATCTAGGAGGATTAACAAATTATTAAAATTAGACATGCTACCTATACTTCTTATGTTCACATGAAAAATTTTTAGGGAGTCAGTAATATTATGTAAGTGCGTATTACATTGTTCCGGGGAGCATAAGAACGACTTTGAGACCGATATTTGTTCTATATCATTAATAATTTCCGAGTTGTCATCCATTATTAAAAGTAAGATTTAACAAGTTGGTTAAAACACAGTTGAAACAATATCTAGATAACAGCCAATATAGAAAGTAATACGGACTACACCTACGATAGAGTAAGACCATTGAACATTGGGTGTGGTTTATCAGAAAATCCCTTCTAATTTGTAAAGAGTATTTGTGTGAGTGTACGAGTGTATGAAAGAATGAGTGTGTGGTAGATTTTGTGTGTTTTTTGAATTGTGTAACATATTTAGTACTATTAAGAGTGTTTACAATTATTTTAAAGGTATACAAAAATATAAAATTACAATTTTCACTTACAAACGCATGCATATTTAAAACAGAGCAGAGTTTGATAATTATAAATTTTGAAATAAAACCATGATCCTTAATATCTAGTCATTTAGATAAATGAATTTTTTTAAGGTCTGATTCCTCCTTTATTTGGTATTGTGTAGCCCCATCCTTTACACGCAAGAAAATCTTTCCATTAGATGTCCAACAGTAGCGGAATTCATTTGTTTTGGCAAAATCTCTAGATAGGTAGAAAAGCTTTTTCATCTTTGGAGAAAGATTTTCAGATATAAAGACAGGTTTGGACGGTCCGGAAATTTTTAATTTATCTGTGGTTAGTCTATTATTTTCTTTATTGCATCTTTTGTACATCCTGACAAATTTTTCTTTGGTTATATTTGTAGTAAAATCAACAATGATAGTCCTGTTATCGTTGTCTTTGGATCCAATGCGAAAAACATCCTTTACTTCGAATGGTTGGATAGGTACATTAACGGCAGCGCCAGTCCTGATGACCATATCTATCAGACATTCTTTAGATTCTGCTTGATTTGAGGGAATATTTCTAATTTCCACACATGTTGATCTCGCACCTCGTTCCAGTTTATCTAATGTGGCTTCCAAAGTTTGAATGTACAATCCATCATTCTTACGTTCCACCTCCAGTTGGTCAATTTGATTTTTTAATGTTTCGTAGCTCTGAGATAAGAAAGCCACAGATGATTGAAACTCAGAATTTTGACATTTGATCTCCTCAATGGATTCATAAATCTTTTCAATTTTTTTATTTTGTTGTTCTTTAAAATCGAGGAACATAGATTTTATTTCAGACATGAAAATAGACAGCTGGTCATTCGAGTCAGTTCTAGATTCTGAACATTTACGTTTATTACGGCCAGAAATATTCTGGAAATCATATTCTGCGCTAATTGATTGGTCCTCATTTGGTATATTTGGCGCTGAGGCGCTGCGCTGCTGCGGCGAGAGTTGTAGTTTGCTATGTGATTTAGCTATTGGGGATCGCTGAGTCGACATTATTCAAAAAACGGCGACAAAGTACCAGGAGAGACGAACTTGCAAAAGGTTTTACCAAGAAATGTTGCGAGGGGTCAACTAATTTGGTCAGTTATCGATAGTTGCGTACAAAAATTCTATCCGTCCACTCCCGCAAGACCCCTGAGGAGCTGAAGTAACAAAATTGATGTTATCTCTTTTCCACCCCTTATCGCGCCGTTCGCACAGGAATCAAGAATGTCTATATTGCAGTAGTGTGAGTAGATTCATGAATGGGACTAGCGTACAGACAAGAAGAGCACTCACTGTAGTTGCACGGTAAAAAATAAAATATTTTTTATCGTGGTAGTTGTGTCTCGCAGAGGGTGCGCGCAGGCTCAGATGATTAGTTGAACTCTTCGGTGTTATGCGCTCCTATTATGTAGATGATATTTTTTTGAATTTATTTCTTTATTTTCCGAAAAAATCTATACAATTTATGTTAAATAAATACGTCTGATCACCTCAGATATCCGGAGGGAAGGGGTAATAAAAGTATGTAAACTGATAACCACCACCTACTGTTTTGTTTCGCTTACTCCTATTACAAACCACACGCGCAAAAAAACGACAGAAATTCAGTGCAATTCCACCGCATGAAAGAAAGAGACCGCTATATGTCTTGAATGCAGCCGAGCAGCCGCCGCCGCCCGCTTTGAAGAATCGTTATACGATTTTTTCTTAAATATTAAATTCTTAATAATATTTAACTGTATAGTGAAATTATCCGTTTTAAAAAATCTGTCTAGAGAATTTCGATTTTAATTGTGACTTTCTGACTGTAACAGTAGGCAACACTTTGGTGAACCGTCGCATACGTACACAAAAGTCATACACTCACGCGGCGCGAGAGTGTGCATTTGGCATTTTTCGGAATGATTCGGCGCCCAGCGGAATGATACCATATTTTACGAAATAAAACGATGTGAATTATACCATTTAAAACATTGAAAACAAAAAAGTGATTATCAACACAGTTTTAATAATAAAGTGCTTATTTACAGGTAGCATAGGCAGGTTACTTAACTAAAATTCACGGAAACCTTCAAATCACATGATACCTACCATACTTGAAGGTAAAAACTCTATAATTGCCCTTTAAATGCCTCAAAAAATAAAAGAAAATAGTTTTTATTATAAAAATCTCAGTTTTTAACTCTAAAGGAATAAAACGGCATTTTATGGAATAATACGGAATCATTCCATATTTGGAGAATAATTCCAATCGGAATGATTCGAATTATTCCGGGCTCACATCTATACACCGAACCCATGCTATTTAAAATCTACTATTTATAAGAAAAAAAAAATTGTATTTTTCGCAAATTGCAACTCTATGCTAGAGTTGACGTTTTATTCGATATTCGTATTTTTAATATTCATCGAATAGTGATAAGGATATAAAAGTGTCAATAATTAGTTGGTAGGAGATCCATCGCATGAGGCATGTCATAGTTAACTATCACTAATTATAATATAGTTTTAGATACTGAACTATGACGAATATTTTCACTATTCTGAATAGGTAATTACTATTCGATTATTCGCAATTACTGCTATTCGCGGCATATCTATACCCTCTACATTGGTGATTGCTTTTGTAGGTAAGTTCAGGGTGTCCATATTGATCGTAGATTCTTAGTTTTTACTATACTACTGCTTTTTAATTAAGAGTTTTTCAAAAGCACGGGCACTTACTATAGGGTTATTGATACGTTTTTGGATTATACAGGGCGTTGTTTTGGTCGGCGACAAGCGACCCAGGAGCGGTAGTACAAAATATATGTTCCCCAAAAATGGACCTAATTCCATTAAATACTGTAAATATGTTGAGAAATCCTTATTCAATTTGAAATAAAATTACCGCAATGTATGGTTACTAGGCACGTGCACAGACTAGAGCTAGGCGCAAGCCGCCATCGCCCCACCCCTTTACTCCCTCGTACTCCCGTTGAGTATTATGTCTACACTTTAGCTTATTACATGATTTTCAAAATTTTTATTTTTTTTTAAAAAAAAAATAAAGTATTTTTTTATATTTTTTTAGCACCAGTTTCATTTGTATTATCGACCCTGAGTCGCTCGTCGCTGACCAAAACAACGACCTGTATGTGATGCTATAAATAATTTATAAAGGGGGCATGGCTAAATCCTAAATTATATCATGGACGAATCCTAACTAATATTATAAATGCGAAAGTGAGATTGTTTATTAGTTTGTTTGTTACGCCTTCACGCTTCAACCACAGATTAAAGTTGTCTCAACTACTCAGCAGATCATCATGAAATTTGGCATGCAGATAGCCTATGGTATGGAGAAGGATATAGGCTACTTTTTATCCCGGGAACGCGGGTGAAACCGCGGGGCTCAGCTAGTTTAACATATATGATCACTTCGAAGCGAGATCTGTTCTCTACCAAATGTCCAGATTTTTTTCCAAAATCCGCACATGTGTTTAAAATATTTCGTCACATCGGTCCTTTTCAGCAAATTGATTAATGATACATAATGAGGGTGAATCCATGACAATGACATCTCAAACAAAAGGGATGGTGATAAAAACTTAGGGCTGGGGGCGTTCCTGACGTTTGTTTTAATCGATTTTAGTTTAGTCGACTAACACGTGCACAATTTTTTTATCATGTGAAAATGAATTATTGACAAATTCCTCGGTGATAACGATGAAGCATGGTATGCTTTATTAATACTGTGATGCTAGTACCAAAGTCACAGAATACTGCTAATATTCAAGTCTAGCACCTACATAATAAGAGTCAGAATGTTGACCACATTTTTCCACGGCCCTTAGGTCAAGGATGGCGAACTGGCGAATCATTGCAAACATAATAAAATTAAAATACTTCTTCATTCCGATGTTCATCAAAATAACCTATTTTTTAGCAGATAATAATTGTATCAATCTCAATCTATATTATCGAAAATAATTCAGTTCTTGGCCGTATTTTAATGTGAGCCAATAGGAAAGCATTTTTACCGAACGTGTTTTGTTTTTTATTTGACCATTGTTTGCAGTTTGCGCTATAGCGGCATTTTTTTTTTACATATGGAACGTGAGGTCTGGCATGTTGGAAATTAAAATAAGAAAAAGAGAGAAGCGCTTCGGTTTTTGTTTTTGTTAAGGCTTAAACTTATTATTTGAAGTTTTAGAGAGAATCAGACTATAATTTAGGACTTACGCACGAAAAAAATACCACCTATTAATTATAAAATCATTTTTGAGATAAATCAGCTTTGATAGTATCATTTTAGATAATTATAATAAGCTAGGGGCCAACGGGCCAGTTGGCGCGGTTGGTTAAAATTCCACCTGTCATGCTGCAGGTCGTGGGTTCGATTCCCGCGCAGGACATGCATTTGTGTGTATGAACATGTCTGTATGTCCTGAGTCTGGGTGTAATTATGTATATTAAGTATGTATTTACGAACAAAAAGTAGTGTATGTAGTAGGTCTATCAGTTATCTGGTTTCCATAGTATAGCTCTACTTAGTTTGGGATCAGATAGCCGTGTGTGACGAATGTCCCAGGATATTTGTTTTTTATACTTAATATAATGTATGCTGAAAAGTTTTTATGTTTGACTGTTTGTTTGTTTAAACGCGCTAATCTCTGGAACTACCAGTCGGTTTAAAAACTTCTTTTACATGTTATAGGCTACTTTTTATAATAGGAACGCAGGTGAATCCGTGGGGGATAGCTAGTAAGTAATATGAGACTTAATGGGAATAGACCCAGCAAAATACGAATTTAATCGCCGTGACGGGTTCTAACCTATAGTGAGCTTGAGCTATCGGTGAAGGAAAACATCATAGAGTTAGAATATTATAGAGTGATAGCGTTATCAACGTTAACTTGCGCAAATCGTGAGCAGTTTCCAAATAGACATTCACAGATATATCATACACTAATGGATTTACAGTGAGATAAAATGTCGATATGGATTCCTTATCATTTGTCTGTATGTCCTGAGTCTGGGTGTAATTATGTATATTAAGTATGTATTTACGAACAAAAAGTAGTGTATGTAGTAGGTCTATCAGTTATCTGGTTTCCATAGTATAGCTCTACTTAGTTTGGGATCAGATAGCCGTGTGTGACGAATGTCCCAGGATATTTGTTTTTTATACTTAATATAATGTATGCTGAAAAGTTTTTATGTTTGACTGTTTGTTTGTTTAAACGCGCTAATCTCTGGAACTACCAGTCGGTTTAAAAACTTCTTTTACATGTTATAGGCTACTTTTTATAATAGGAACGCAGGTGAATCCGTGGGGGATAGCTAGTAAGTAATATGAGACTTAATGGGAATAGACCCAGCAAAATACGAATTTAATCGCCGTGACGGGTTCTAACCTATAGTGAGCTTGAGCTATCGGTGAAGGAAAACATCATAGAGTTAGAATATTATAGAGTGATAGCGTTATCAACGTTAACTTGCGCAAATCGTGAGCAGTTTCCAAATAGACATTCACAGATATATCATACACTAATGGATTTACAGTGAGATAAAATGTCGATATGGATTCCTTATCATTTGTTCTTGGTAAGAGTGTCGATAAAAAACGAGAAATTGGCATTCATTATACATATTTTAGTCGTTCAAACTATCTACGCGCACTTCGTTTGAAGGTATTTAGACCACACAGACCGTACTCTCGTACAGTTGCTCTATTAATATTCTAACTCTATGGAAAACATCTTGAGGACAAAACAGCAGCTGAACTTGAGAGCTTGTTTCTGTCAAGGCTTATACCACATCGCTCGCAATGGTAAGTATATTTGTAAAAGATGAAGCTGACTGATTGACAGATGTAGGCACAGCTTCTTATGGAACGTAGGTATCAACTAAAGAAGTGTTTTTTCAAAATTCGTCCCTGTGTCCTAAGGGGATCTCACAACCGCACGGCGAAAAGCTAAATAACTAGAGGTGTGTAACTTAGCTCTGAACCAGCTCAATGAATCAGATCACACGGGTTTGATTGAGCCGTTGAGCTACAGCTCAATCACAAAATGACTAGCTCACGGCTCCATAGATTATTCTTGTGATTCTAATCTACGAATTATTATTTCGTTCTAAAACATACAAAAAATAAATTTAATTCATTAAATAAATATGTAACATATATTATACCTATAGATAATAAAAAAGACAAATAATTCCAACTCTGAAGTATGAAAAGAGCCGCTCGGCAGAGTCGAATGAATCGCGGCAGCTCAGACGGCTCGATTCGACGCGCGGTACGCAGTGAGCTTGCGCGCGTATCGTGGACTATAGGTACAAATTGAGCTGATCTGCGACCTGAGTCATTGAACCAGCTCACACACCTGAGCCGTGAGTTGTGATGCAGCTCGCGTATTTTTGATGAGTTACACACCTCTATAAATAACTTTTTTATTTTTATTTTACAGAGAAATGCTAGTGCCAGCACAATACGCAGGACCTCAAGGAGGTTTGGCGCAGGCCTTGTTGCCAAACGCATATTACCACCAGCTGCAAGATCCCACCCACTATTTACATGGAGGCGCACCTTAAGTCAGTGCTGCCACACGAATAAATGAAATTGTATTTTATTTCTAAAATTGTGATTTAAATTAGTATACAATATTGTAGTTTTTTTCAGAAAAAATATTCAGTATTTTTAACGTAGTTTTATTAGCTAAGAACATTTATGTTGCTGAAAATAGAAATGATAAGTTTTAAGAAACTGACGATTCAGTAGCGATATTTTATTTCTTCAAAGACATACTTTATATTATAGTATATAGTAATTCTGTACTTAATAAATAAGTCGAAAATGTAAATATTACTTCAGTAGGCAGGATTTGATGAAATAAAAGAAATAAAAATGTAAGTCATGTAAAAATAAGAATAGTTACTAAAAGTATTGTTAAAATGTTCCTATAAGTATATTAATTTACTTAGATAGTCACGAGTGTTATAGGTCCCTTGAAGTTAAATTATAATTTGTAATAGGTACTTACATATCCTAATTAAATATAATTACTAGATGTTCATTCTATGACCCCGCTAAAGTGTGTGACGATGTATCGGCATTCGTATTTAAACATCGAACATAACTATATTTTAATCATAAAATAAGAAGCCGGTTTGTCACTATGGGATATAATATAATATAAATTACATCTTGAGATATAATATTTTATCGCTCATCATACATTTTGCTATAATATACATATATTACATCCCAAACTATAAATATATTTACGACAAAATGTATGAAGAGCGATAAAATATTATATCTCAAGATGTAATGTATATTATATTATATACCATAGTGCAAAGCCGGCTTTATTTCTATAGCCTACCCTTACAGAGGTGCAAAAAGTCTCATTGGAATGACTTACTCGGAACTGAAATATAGTATAGAACCTACCGTATACCTAGCGTGTAAAAAGAAGTATCGTTTACCTCATTCTTCTTCTTCTTATTTTTAAGTTTGGCAACCAAGCCCAAATTAGGGCTCATTTCTGCCAGTGTCGAGTTATATTATAGTTTCCAGTCACAATAAATCCCTTTCACATAAAGTCCTCAGTCAGTCACCGTCCATAAATGTCATGTTTTACTACAATGGTGGTCATTGTACTAAAACTCTTCACGGTCTTTTTGAGACAACTTGAAAAGTCACGATACACATAATTCATTTAATTTCACTTCACAGGTGCACATGGATGATCTTTATTAGGTAAAATACCACCGAAAATACACAATAAAACTCAAAATACACGAATTTATGAAAATAAAAACGAAAATGCTACGTCACTCTGCAAGTTCCCGCCAAAAAGTCCGTTTACCTCATTCATATTATGCTCAAATATGGGTACTTAGTTTAAGTAGGTGTAAGATATATTTGCATATCAAAGTTATATGTAATTAATTAAGGTGCTCATCAAATTTAAAACCATTGTATTCTAGTCTGGAAGTTAATTAAAGTTCTAAAAGAATGGAATTGGTTGTTTTAATAATCGAGTATAAAAATATTAAATAGTAAAGTAAAAATATTCAAGTATTACAAATATTACAATTGAATATTTAATAAATAAAAGTGAAATTTATCCCGGAAATAAGGGCGGAATTTTTATTATAATATTACATTATTACTCTTATTATTATTAGTCTTCGCCCCCGGTTTCATCCGCGTTCCCGAGGGATACCGGGATAAGGAGACACCTACATGTTTTTAATATTATACATATATAGAGGTAACGAACAAACAAACTCATTTTCGTATTACTTATAATAACCTGCACTATTACAAAAGCATTAAAGCTGGCACCATTACAGCTGTCAAAAAATAAAATACAGTAGATAAAATAGTGCTGCGCTCAAGAAATATTGAATGTGTAAGTCGATTGTTTCGATTGTTCAAACATCTCGATGACTTGCGATTGTTTTCATTCGCAGTTGATGATGTCCATTCTGTTGACGCGATAATAAAAATGCAGTAATAAAAAAACCGGCCAAGGGCGAGTACAGTATTTAATAAAACTTTCAACTTTGGTATGAAAAAATAACGCCAAAAAAGACGTTTCTTGTATGGGCCCCCATACAAGAAACGTCTTTATTTTATAAGTTTATTTCATTTTTATTATTTGTTGTTATAGCGGCAATATAAATAGATATTCTGTGAAAATTTCAGCTATCTACCTATTACGGTTCATGAAATACAGCCAGCTGATAGACAGACGAACGGACGGACGGTCAGCGAAGGGTAAATAAAGTAATAGGGTTCCGTTAGGCACTCTTTGGGTACGGAACCCTAATAAAAAACTATGGATATTATAACGATAACATGATATTCGTGCGAGCGCGTTCAAATTAAGCGAATACGCTTCATATATCAAACAGTATTATTTTCGACTGGACTCATCCATTGTCAGAATAGCAGAGTAAGCACCGCCCCTTACACAGATAATCACCGGGCATGGGTGCTTCGGTGATTATCTGTATAGGATCGGACGTGAGGCGACGGCGGCCTGCTTCCACTGCAGTGGGAGCGACCAGGATTCCGCATTGCACACGCTTGCGGTGTGCCCTGCGTGGGAACCCGAGCGGCGGATCCTGGTCCAAGTAATTGGACGGAATCTCTCCCTGCCAGCAGTCGTGTCGGCGATGCTGAGCGGGGATACAGCGTGGAGAGCAGTAGCCTCCTTCTGTGAGACCGTAATGGTCCAGAAGGAGGCTGCTGAGCGGGATCGGGAGAGGGCCGATCCCACCCGGAGGCGAAGCCGCCGGGGCACAAACGTGTCTCGTCGCGGCCCCCCTGCCCTGTAGCTCGGGCTTAGAATAACAGCTACGGTGTTCCCCTGCCTGTCGTAAAAGGCGACTAAACGGGGCCTTTGGGGTCGTGGGCAATCAGAGCGGGGGCTCTGTGCGCCCAGAAGCGACCCCAAGAAGGACGATGGGTCGATGTGGTCACGACTCATCGTGCGATAGCACAGCGAGGGTGCTGGGGGGAGGTGTCAGACTTCCCCCGAGACGAGCCATCAAAGCACCGCGCTTGGAGGGGTGAGCAGGTACGCGTTCAACACGAGAGCCCGCCCCCCTCTCTACAGCGCAGATGGCGACCACCGTGGGGTTTTAGCCGGTAAAAGTCCGGCATAACCTGGCTGCTTCCCCCGGGGCGGCCGGGTATCCTATGAGGATTTCCCCACGCAAAAAAAAAAAAAAAAAAAAAAAGCACCGCCCGCACCGCACCGGTAACCGCTGTTAGTGCAGACTCATCGAAATATCATATGACAATATCTAGACGATTGCGATTCTTTTGATTATAGTAACATGTCGTAATCGTCCATCAGTTCTTACGAGTACGTAGACTTGAGTGTAGGAAGAAATAATAGCCCCTCGATTTAACTAAAAGTATACAGCAACATATTATAGTTCTTTTTGGGAGAAATATTATTTTTTTATTAAATTACACCTGTACTCACCCATAAACATAATCATTTGTAGTTTATATACATATAAGCCATGACTATGATCAGTTTCAATTGAACTCGGCTATGTTCTTATGCTATGTAGACCGGATTGAAATGTTCTATTGATTATCCTTTTTTTGCAAATATTACGAACGACGATATGGGTTCTTATAACTTTTAATCGTACAGTTTTAGTTGAGTAGGTTATTTTATTAGTCGATTACACAAACTTATTAGTCGAGTTCAACATTTTGATATAGCATCCCTATAAATGTCTTCAGTCCATCCATACCATGGATTTAATATTATTAAATTCATGATCCATACCTAGTGTAATTAAGCGATAAGGCCGCCTATGTTGTATAACTTTCTAAATTTCTGTTCCTATTATCATGTGTTCTATGTTAGTCTATACATACAATAAAGAATATTTCATTCATTCATTTCATTCCTTTTCAGTCGATGCCAGGGCTGCGTTTAAGGTGGCCCTCTGTGGCCGGCGCAACTTCAACGCAGGCATAGTCTAAAAGCTTGTTGTTTCATCCAACGTAATGTTTGACTGCGAAAAAAGAGAGACAGCATCAGAGCCGTCGGTTATCAGTTGGTATATTCCGCTGATCACTCGCGGCCGCTTCGCTAGGCCGTCATTCATGATTTCGAATTCATAAAACTTGTTCCAGGAGTATACTTCTTGTGAAAAAATCTTACAAGTTTGTGAAAAAAAAGTTAGTTATTTAGAATCTCCAATACATTTGCAAGCCTGGTATCTAAATGTTTTCTTTATTATTACAATTTATAGGTATATTAGATATGGCCAAAGTTCAGGAAAAAACGCTGTTTTTCGGAGGCTTTGACTGAATTTGTTTCACACTTTTTTTAAATTACGCCTAGATACACGGCTAGATATAGTGCACAAGATACTAATTTGTTCAAAACATCTAACGAAAAATGTTTAACAACGCCATAATAAGTACAGAGGTTTTGTATAAAAAGTATGACGAATTGAGTCCTCTGTCAATTATCCAGTATAAAATTTAAACTGACTAAACGTCAAACAACCCGTTCAAGCAAGAAAAATTCAACAGACTAAAATTTTAACTGCCCCGTTCAAGGACGTCGGCTGGTATAAGTTTTCGCCGGCTAGGATGAATTTTAGCGACCTTTTTACGTCGCAAAATTTTATCCTGCTGTCAGATTGACAGCTGTTAGCAGTGTTCGCAACCGTACGATAATTATCGTACATGTGCGATAATTTCATAACTACGTACGATGTACGATGGTACACGACTATCGTACGCAGATTGTACGATAATTTCTATTCTGATGAAAAATTTGATGATTACACAGATAGCCAATAGCCCAATAACAATTACAGTTGTTTTTTAGTGTCAGCACCATCTATTGGCTCATTTCTTTCTTAGGAACATATTAGGAACACATGCTGTTGCTTCATGGCGCAATTTTGCTACTGTCTTCGAATCAGCGATCGATATCGATATCGTCGTTCGATGTGGTGGAGTGTTGGCAGTTATTGTCTTTTCGAAATTGTATTTAACATTATTTTATTCTTTATAAATTCGAGATGATGGCGCGAACTATTATTTTTTTTCCATTTAAAAAACAAGTTCACGAGATTTAAACTTAACGTTTCATATGATTTTTTATAGTATTTTAGCCATTTTCCTGATGGATACGATAATTTTGATCCATATACGAGCATATACGATAATTTTACGGCCCTGGTACGATAGCTGCCTGGCTTCAGGTTGTGAACACTGGCTGTTAGTTGTTTTGCATCGGAAAATTGATTTCTCATGTTCTCCATTTTTAATATGTAATAATTTCGAAATCTGAAGCGAAATCCTAACATTACGGAAATTACAAAGCAATGTTGAGTCGAATTGATAGTTATTTACAAGCTGTCAATTGAATTTGACAGACTCTAACTATGACTCCGTTCAGCGAACCCTCGCTAGTATAATTTTTATCCGGCGAAAATTATCGGCTTACTTAAACGTACCCCAGTCCAGTATTGTCAAATCAAATGTCAAAATTGCAAATGTCAATTCGTTGATGAAAAAAATTATTGCTTGCGTGAAATCAAATTCTCTTTGTTTGTTTGTATGTTATTTTTTGAAGAATAGTAAAAGTCAGCATTTCGTAATCACGAGAACTTAAAATAGCGTTACGTAAATAACTAAAGTTGTGTACATGACGTAGTGAAAGTGACTCGTCCGTCAGCGAACCAAATTAAAAGTCGCAAAATGAGTGATTCAAAATTTTTCGTTAATTTCTCGTGTCAGAGATGTCTGCAGCCTTTGAAACTCGATGAAAGTCTGAACAACCTCGGTGAGCACACAATAGCTGATTTAACACTACAAATACGCAGAAACAATGAAGTCGACTTGGATTTGCAGTCATCTAGCTTAGAACATTATGTGCCCCCTTTTCGTATGACGGAATCAGGAAATGGGGCAAATGGCTTCATGGTTATATCGGATGGGTGGGAAACTACGTCTCTCGGCCACCAGCTACATGTTAAAGCGACTCTATTCGACTTACTATCAAATAATTCTGACGTAGACCATCCCCTATGCGACGAATGCACAGATACTCTTCTAGAATTAATGGATAATCAATTAAAACAAACCGAGGCTGAATGGAAAGACTACAACGACTATTTAAAAAAATTGGAGGATGATAAAGAAGATTTGAATTTGGAAGGGCTTGAAAAAGAATTGGATGATTGGAAGCAAGAACAAAGTAGGTTATTGCAAGAACTATCAGCTTTGCAGAAGGAAGAGAGAGCTATGAAAGAAGAGATAGGTGTCCAGGAAAAGGAGAAAGAGAGGCTGGAAAAGGAGCAGGAGGTGTATTGGAGAGAATACACTAGGTATCGCAAAGATTTGATGACAACGGAAGATCAAATGAAATTCTACGAATGTCAGTTAGCATATACTCAGACTCAGTTAGAAAAGTTGAAAAAGACTAATGTATTTAAAGCAACGTTTCATATTTCTGATTCGGGCCAATTTGGTATCATAAATAATTTTAGGCTTGGCAGATTACCGTCGGCTCCAGTCGATTGGTCAGAAATTAATGCAGCTTGGGGCCAGACTGTGTTGCTACTCTCTTCGCTGGCACGAAAGATTAATTTCAGCTTCCAACGTTACAAACTAATACCATACGGCAATCATTCTTACATAGAAGTATTAGAAGACCAAAAAGTGTTACCATTGTATGGATCCGGAGGTTTCCGATTTCTGTGGGACACAAAATTTGATGCGGCAATGGTAGCGTTTTTAGATTGTCTTCAACAGTTTAAAGAACAAGTAGAGAAGGGAAATACAGGTTTCTGTTTACCGTACAGGATAGATAAAGGTAAAATTGAGGATACTGCGTCACCACCACATGCTTATTCGATAAAAATCCAGTTTAACTCTGAAGAACATTGGACAAAAGCTTTGAAGTATATGTTGACGAATTTAAAATGGGCTTTAACATGGATTTCGTCACAGTTCAGTGAAGACAAGGCAGAAGGGCAATAGATGTTAAACTCCTACAGTTGTTTAAATCAGCACATTGGACATTGGTGCTGATTCTGTTGTAAATCGGACTAAACTAATTTTAATCACATCACATCTCTTTCTTACAAACATTATTGAAAATGGATGGAACATATTTAACGCTGTCAAATTAGTCTTTCCCATCTTCATTTGTGGGTATTTAGACATAACTGCAATAGATGGTGACTAAATTTATATTGAAAACAAGCATTGGACTAATTTGACCCGACTACATTTCTTACATCCTTTTCTTATGTTCTTTGTTAGAAAGAGACATAATGAGACTAAAATTAGTTTAGTTGTAAACAACAGAATCAGCACCATAGTGTTCTTAATTTTCATGTTAATTATGAAATAAAAATATGCCCTCTACCAAAAGCTAATATAGTTCAATTTGTAAATATGTGTGAATAAAAATGTATAATATTATATTATTCACTCAACAAGTCATGCACTCTGGTTGAAGTGGTTTAGTTATGTATACAGCTGATTTCTTCAAATAAAAAGACTACAAAAAGATGAATGAATGAAGTTTGAAGAATCCTGCTGTGTAAAAGTTATTACATACTCATTTGCAGTTTTTTTTGTGATATAAATAAACTGTGATTCTGTTATTTTCATAGCTTTTTGTAAAATATGTTACCTAGTGATATAAACTTGTGTTATCCTTATACATTGTGGTATTATTTATAAATTTTCCTTGTGGACACCATAGATATATATTTATAAAATCTTTATTATAATGGAGAGGTGATGCATAGTTTAAAGTTTAAACTAATGTCTATCATAGATAGAACGTACAGGTAAAAGTTGCGAGGTGAAGGGAAACATCGTGAACCATTGGTGGTAGGGATTTTTAAGTGCTAGTACCCACCTGGCTGTCTTCCACTGTCTTGTCGAAAGTATTTCGCTTAGTACATGGGTGTGGTCCAGAAGCAAGATCTGTGCTTAAAATCCATACATACTGCGTTTAGTAACATTTTTTGTAATTTAAAATTTAGCAAAACTAATTTTAAATTGTGGCGCCATCTATTAATTGGAGATGAATATTTTTTTATAATTTACGAGTTATTCTTTACATTTTTCAAATACTGCGCCATCTAGTCATAACACATGAAACTACTATAGTAGCTTGTTATGTAAGAGATTGATCACTGTATTCACAGATGGCAGTGTATAATACTTTATAGCTAGTTAGCTTTTGTTCACAGTTCCGCTTGGTTCAAACAACTTTTAGATGGCTATCAGTTGACTCGCAGTTCGGCATGGAGTTCTTCTGAAAATGTAGTAGTCCTAACCAAGAGTTTTAATAAGAAAATTACTAACGCATCGATATAAAAAATGTATTTTTATCACATGTTAACAGATTAACGTTTAAGGAAGTTAACTTATTTAGTAATGGATTAGCGATTAACGATATGTTAATTATTTGATTAAACGGTGCCCAGCTGTGAGGGTAGGGTAGGACACCACGCGAACGAAGTCACGCCGGGCAGCTAAGTAGTAATATATAAAAAGAGTCTTGCAAAAGGCCGAGCGTAATTAGAGGGTACAACATAACTCGAGTGCCTTTGTGTTCCTAACGAGACGTGACAAAGGGGAGTCGGCACAAAGCATAGATGTGGCGTTTGTTAAAATTGCTGTATGACCTTTATAATTCGTATTTTGTCATCATCCATTGCATATAATTAGTATATCTGGGGGCACTTCCGTGCCCCCGCCAAGACAGTCAAGCGAAGCGAAAGGGCACTACCTACCTTTTCTCGAAGCGCTTTGTCGTTTTTTTGAACCCTCATAACTTGGGTTTGGATTATACCAGATAAACAAAATTCTCAGGACATGATGTCAATAGTGAACTTATTAAACATATTAAGTTTTAATAACAAAGCTCTTATAAGTACTTTAGATTTTATTGATATCTAAAAAACCCCGATTTCGTCACTGACTCCCTGATGATCATCAGAACTCATAGGGTACTTCCTGAAGTCCTAGAAAGCTGAAATTTAGTATGTAAGCTTGTATTAGTACACAAACAACAAAAAAATTATAAAACTTGGAAATTTCAAACAAAAAAAAAACATAAGCAACTTACAAAATGAAGTGAAATCCCACCAAAAATATTTTTATGTAAAATGTTGCCGCCAAGACATATGGCTCGTACTGTCAATAAGTTATCAGATCTCATGTAGAGCCAAGCTTATAACTCCACATGCACTTACTCTATAAGCCCTAACTTCGCAAACTCTACACCTTAGTCTAAAATGTATTGGAGATTCTAAATAACTAGGTAACTTTCTTTCATAAGAAGTACACGCCTGGAACAAGTTTTATGATATGCGAAATCATGAATAGCGAGCTAGCGAAGCGGCCGCGAGTGATCAGCGGAATTTACCGACTGATAACCGACGGGCCGACGGCTCTGATGCTGTCTCTCTTTTTTCGCAGTCAAACATTACGTTGGATGAAACAACAAGCTTTTAGACTGTGCTTGCGTTGAAGTTGCGCCGGCCACAGAGGGCCGCCTTAACCTCTGAACCGATCGTGATGTAATTTGGCACCCAGATAGCCTATGGAATGGAGAGAGTCATAGGCATTTATCCGGCTAGGTATAGACGAGTGAAACCGCGGGGGACAGTGTATGTATAATTCATTCACAGGCACTTATGACTTTAATGCAAAGTTTGGAATGTTGCTTTTGCTGAGAAGAGTCGGTAATAACTCTGCAAACTATTCAAGAACAAACTTAGATTTATTACATAAAATGTGTCCTGCAAAACCGAGCGCTACAGGCATTGTTTGCATATAAATTGCAGTCTAAAATATTTGTTAATGTTGTACTTAGTAATGGACACACATTAAAAAACTTTATAAGTTATAATGTGTAAATTTTTTTGCGAAGAAAAATTTTAATGTGCAGGAGGTATCTTATATCAAGGAGGGATCCGCTATGCACCAGTTTGACGCCCTTGCTTGCCTCAATAGACCGCCGTGGCAGGATGGTGATGAGGCGAAGCACACAAGCCAGGTTTCTTGTCTATGTTGGACTTTCCCGTATATTGCTGACATACCGACACAGTAGGACCAACTTAACGTTCATAAGTGCCTTACCAGGGCCTAAACTTAATAAATTACTTTTTGATTTCGATTTTGACAGCGTACTCATTTTGTTATGTGGACAGCAAAGGAGCGGAACTTGCGTCTGTCTCCTGACACTTACAATCTAGGTACTTTCAAGGCCAGAGTGAATAGGTGTCTTCTGGGTACGCGTGTTCCATCTTGGGCTTCGTTATCGTCTTGCGGTTGGCCATACAAGCCTATCTATAATAATAATAAAAAAAAAAAAAATAGGTCCTCAATAGTTGAAATTCCGATCGTCACTCACTAAATGAAGCGCTCGTGGTATAGCATGATTAACCGTTCTTAATCGATCGGCAAAGTTAAGCTACGCCTGTGGTCGGTACCTGGATGGGTGACCGCCTAGTGGTATTTCAAATCGAGCGTTTCCGTGCTTCGGAAGGCACGTAAAGCCGTTGGTCCCGGTTATCACTTAATTGTGATAGTCGTTAAGCTAGTTGGATGCCTACTAGGCGGCTTGAAAAATTCCAACAGTAGGTTGACCACTAGCCTACCTCCACCGATCCGCAGTGGGCTTGCGTGGTGGAGTATTGCCCATTCCCTTTCACCTTCATTTGTGAAAGGAGGCCTGTGCTCAGCAGTGGGACATTATAGGCTGATGATGATGACTCACTAAATACAAAAAACATATTTTTATTAATTTCCTTAAAATTTTGCAACAAAATCAACAAATCGAAAATAATGCTCTCTGTTAGTACCCCTATTCGTACCGTTATAAAATACAAATATTGGGGTAAGTTTCATACATTTATATCACAGTTAAGTTAACTTTATGTAGGATATTAATTTTCCTCTTTATACCTACCTTTTTTATGCCAACCGTAACTTTTTACGGGTCTGAAAAGCAAGTACCTATGACATTTGAATCTTGTTAATAAGGTTGTTATCCCTTTGTGCTTTGATAAATATACGGTCTTACTCATAAAAATCTCTTAAATAACGGATTAAATAGTATATAGCTAAATATTATTTAAAATTGTATTCAGTGTTTAACTTTTCTTTACTCATAAACGCATTTTAATCATGATTTAGTTATTGAAGGATTTAAAGAGCAAAAATAATATTATATATGGCGACACCGACGTCAAGACCATAAATTTGACAGTTATGGAGGTTTTAAAAAAAAGAAACAGCAACAATTTGAAAAGTTTTATTATGTGTTTTATGATAATATTATATTGTATATGATCTGAATCTCGGAAACAGCTCTAATGGGTTTCGGGGGCGATAAATCGATCTAGCTAGGTTTCATTGTTAGAAAACGTCGTTTTATCCGTGTTTTCAGGCAATGAAAAACTGCTTCAATATCATTAGAATACGAAGGTAAATTTCGCCACCGTTTACAAGGTTATCATAGCCAGGTGGAAAATCGAGCGGTCCCGAAACCAAAAGACCCTGTTCGAGTCCAGATGATATTTTTTTTTTGCTTTTTTTTTGTTCGTAAAACTAATATGATTTACCAAAAAAAAAAAAAAACGAGCAAAGCTCGGTCATCGAGGTACAAGTTTAAGTAAGTTATATAATTTATGGTATTTCTATATAATCTAACATCATATATCCAGCTTATTTTCGGAAATCACTGAAAAATATTTTACAGCAATCAAGCAACAGCTGTTTATTTGGCGACCATTTTGCTATTTAGCCCGTTAAACAAGGGTCGTAGGTTGTTTAATTTGACAGCTCTTTAAATAACGTTTTTAAGTAGTGAATAAGGATAAATACCGTTTATGAGTGAAGATTTTTTTAAATAACTGTTTTAAGTATGACTTAACTTTAAATAGCGTTTATGAGTAAGGCCGATAGTTTATAAGGGGCAAACTATACCCAGTACTAATCTATTTTTTAAGGTAGGTATGTACCTAACTAAGACCTACGGTAAATAAAGCTTGCGGGGTAATAAAAGCCCACTTATCATAATTCATGCGAAAATTATTTCTTGTCCGTGGTAGCCATTTCTTCTATGTTACAATTTTGGTACTTACTGAGTTAAGAACGCTACAGAGTTCTATATGTCATTAGCTAACTAGTCTTCTAGAGTCGGACTCGCAAACGGTTTCGTAAAATATTAACTAAATCTACGTAGCAATGAAAAAAAAACGCCAAAAAAAGACGTTTCTTGTATGGGCGCCCCTTTAGTTTTTAATTTTATTATTTGTTGTTATAGCGGCAATAGAAATACACGTACTCTGAAAATTTCAGCTGTCTACCTATTACCGTTCATGAGATACAGCCCACTGACGGACGGACGGATGAATGGACGGACAGCGGAGTCTTAGTAATATGGTCCCGTTTGGCACCCTTCGGGTACGGAACCCTTAAAAATTAAGATTGGAAAACATATTTATGGATTGTAAATATTTGTTGTAAATAAAGTTTATTTTACTACAAAAAAAAGTCCTAATGATGTTTAAAAATAACAATAACACTTTCAACTATTCAAATTAGTAGTTATTTATTCAATGCTACATATTATTTCAAACCCTAAAAAGAGTTCTAAGACAGTCTATAAAATGTGCCATTACATATTTTTTGTAACATAAATATATTGCACATAGAGTCGCATAGAAATTCAATGCAACTCATTTACCCTTTGAAATATGTTTCATTCAAGTGTACTATGTCCCTCTATGTCGTAATTTTAGACAATTTTGACACAAAACTAGCATTTGACTGTGATTTTGCCTACATTTTGGAAATTACTTTGTGCTCTGGTTATTTTATTTACAAGCTTTTATTTAGTTTCACCTGTCCCGTTGTCTGTAATGGAATTTTGCAAGTTAAATTTGACCCACTTTCCGGTTTCCGATTGAGCTGAAATTTTGCACGAATTTGCAAATTGCGTGACAATGCAATATTATGATGACGTGGAGCTGATCTGATGATGGCGCTGGAAGCCATAGGAACTCCATAATAAAACCACATAACCCCATCGAGTTTGGGCTCATTTGATTCGTCTTGATGAGTACTTTGTCGCAAGTACAGTCAACAAAAAGTACAGTCACTCTAAAAAAAGCTTGTATTAAAAATTTCATTTTTAACAAAGAACTTGTTTATTACTTTATAAATATACTACCTATGAACCGCGGCTTCACCCGCTTTAACTTTTGATTATGTCGTATAGCTCATATAGGTATTATCTTTTTCAATAAACATGCTATCAAACGCAAAAAAACATATTTTTAAATCGATGTGGTAGTTCCTGTTGTTTGAGCTTTCGGTGAAGGAAAACATCGTGAGGAAACCATAGCACGGTGGTAGGGTACTTTGTAGTACCCACCTGGCTGGCTACCACCCTCAAGTCGAAAATCTGCAAGCACCTATACCACAGATGACTAAATAGTATACTGGTTATGTTTCGAATAGTTTCGATTCTTTCATGATCTTACCACCTTCGGATCTTACTGATCATGATGAAATTGTGGCTGCCTGTCCAAATGTTCCCTATAGATAGCGGAGCTTAGAAAATACATCTAAAATTAATCTATACTAATTACTAATAATATTATAAAGCTGAAGAGTTTGTTTGTTTGAACGCTCTAATCTCAGGAACTACTGCCGGGCTATTTTGTATCTTTGGTGGTAATCGTAACGAACACCATTAATTATTTCATCCAATGACGCGCACGCGATATGACGCGACGATGACCATTCACGGGCCCTGATTGGATGAAATTTATTAATGGTGTTCGTTACGATTACCACCAAAGTTACGCGGTAGAGTCCCTGGTTCGATTTGAAAAATTCTTTCAGTGTTGGATAGCCCATTTATTGAGGAAGGCTATATTTTTATCCCGTGAAAACACAAGATCCCCGGGAATGCGGGTGAAACCACAAGGCGGAAGCTAGTTTTTAATAAAATCTACTACTAATCTACTAAAAAGTTGTAGAAATTACTAAATTATTGTATTGTCATCGGTCCTTGACAAATGTGCAAATTATCGGTTTAATCTGACCTTTCGACTGTGGTTTCGAGTCGATGAAAATTATGTTTGAAGATTTCATTAGGATACTATTTCGATGAAATAAATACCTACAGGTGAAACTAAAAAACGCGTGTTAAAACGGCCCGACTTTAATCGTGTCGTCTGCTGTGTATAGGCCTTCTCTGTTTACCCTTTGCCCTTACTGTTTGTTAAAGATGTATAAACTGACTTTAACTCGGGACTATAATTTAGAACCAACTTAATCTCAGATCAGTTGAACCGTTTAAACTCAATCCAAGCAAGAACGAGCCAACAAACTTTTCCATTCTTTATTAGTACGGATAAACTCGCTTTTGTTCTACAGCCGTCTAGTTTTAAAGCCCCTAGTTGAATGAAAAGCAATTTAAACCCAAGCAAATAGAGTATTTTTTAGAATGAAAAGTTTAACTCGGGAGAGAAATAATGGAAAGTTTTACAGAGCGTACGTTTGTGTTTCTCTTACGAATGTTAAAATAACACATAGTATTTTTTATCTGCAGTCACTATATTCTATGTTTTGTATGTATAAGCGCGTTGACACACGCACCGAAATTTCCAGCCGGAATATTTCGGACGGTGTTAATTCGTTTCAAGTGATATGCGCGTTGTCACACGCAAAGTGATTCCTGTACGAATTAGCACCGTCCGAAATAATATGCCCGGAAATCCCGGCGCGTGTGTCAACGCGCTAAAACTATAGGAGATGCGGGAGAAATTTTTTGTTTTTATATAAGTGTTGGTCTAATTAAAAAAAAGTCATGAAATGGGGGCGCTTTATGGGGATAATTATTCAGGATTGTTGTAAAGATCGCGTGATTGAGTTTTGACTTTCGGAAACGTATAATTCTCTTTTTTGGAACAAAACGGGACGGGCGCAGCGCAACACTGAGCGATTTTTTTTTAAATTATTTTGTTATTCTCAATCAAATTCACTATATTGGCCCTGTCGCGCAAAAAAAACTTTTTCAACGACAGCAATATTTGTTTTTTTTTTATACGACAGTCTGTAAACAACGCCCGCCTGATGGTATTACTCGCTAGTGCCGCCAATTAGTAGCCACAGTAACAGTCAACCACTCAGCCACTCAGTCAATTAGCCAATCAGCCACTCAGCCACGCAGCAACTAACAAACATGATCAATCTTAAATTCCAGTTGTATGTCAGTCAGTCAGAAAATGTGGTCACAATATTATTTATTCAAAACATTCACGAAAAATTATGTAAATCTATATCACTCTGGGGAGAATCACCGAAACACAGAAAAAGGGAATGAAAGCCGAATTTATGGGTATATTTCGTTGCCCTGCCCTTAGGGATCGGCCACAAGTCACGGCACTGGCTTAACTTACATTTTGTTGCTCCTTTAGGAAAACAAAGAAATATATTTATATTTTATATTATAAGGTTGTATTTACGTTAAACAATCTTGTTTCTGTATTCTTTTGATCTTAATTTCTAACGAAAAAAACAATTTATGAAATGTGGATTCATTTTTTCATTTTTGGACGAACATACATGACATTACATCCCTTAGTTTACCCAATTAGGGAGTATATTTCGTAAAATTCTTTCAAGTTACAATATACCCTACATGTTCAATATTATAATTTTAACATCTTCCTTATTTGGCTTTAGGATTAGTGACAAACTCTTCTCAGCAAATGCAACCTTCCGATCCGGTATTAGAGTTTTACCCCCTTATTCATAATAAAGTTATCAAACGTTGATTAGCTACAATTCCGAAGTCTTTATCTGACAGGTGACATTTGGTGATTGAAAGAGTGAGACGGGGCACACTATTACACTGATTTAGTTAAAAAGCGATTATGAATAAGGGGGTTATACTATTATATTACTTTTACGTAGTATTTATATACTCTGAGCTATTACTGTGGTTTTAGAGTCGGACTTTTCATAAGTGCCTGCGAAAGTTTATTTGAATAAATGATTTTGAATTTGAATTTGAATTGAATTAGACTTTGTGTTTGCTCTTGTGTATTAAGATTTATTTTATACACGTCATAGGGAAATGAGGATATCAGGGATTTTTTTAAATATCTAGGGATATCATGAAATCACGGAATATATAAAAAGCATAAGAGAGGGGGCTCGACTGGGGACGTACCTTACAGAATACCGCAGCCAAATAACTTTATGTTGTGTTCCTGCGCGTGAGTAAGGTCGCCAGAGCTCATCGGGGAGGGAGGCAGGGTGGGTAACGCGTGAGTGATGGCTCGTGTGTTGCAAGCGACCATATGGCTACGGTAACCGCTTACCATCAGACGCTTGATTACAGACTTCGTAGACAAAAAAAAAACCTCTCCGTAAGTAGTGCCTTATTATCTGGGCTTATATAGAATAAATAATTTTTTATTTTTAAATCGGATTAGCTGTTTCCGAGATTTGGCCAATATAATTGGCGGTTGCACTTTGACGAGGAATCTTCGATCAACTAATCAAGAAGAGCTTGATGACCTGGAAATCCAAACACAAAGCAAGCAGGTTATTTACCTAATGAATTTTAAGGCGATGTTAGCTCAGTGGTATTGACATCGGATGCCGAGAAGAAGGTCCCGGGTTCGAATCCTACAATAAACAGCTTATTTTTGAATCCATAGGCTCCCGAACTAGTAAAACTGTGTTTCAGGAGCCAGTGCCTTCTCCCATGACATAGTGTAATGAGCGTGAGCTTTCGTTAAAAGAAAACATTGTGAGGAAACCATAGCACTGTGGTAAGGCACTTTATGGTACCTTGCTGGCTACCACCCTCAAGTTGAGAATCCCAAGCACCTATCTGTGTGTTCCGGACAGCTGCACCTAAGAGCCAGTTCTTTCTAGCCGCATCATCACTTACCATGGTAAGATGGCGGTCAAACACAGTAAAAAAAACTTGAATGTGAAGGGGTAAAATGAACCCTGAACGCAAAAGTTACGGTAACAGGTTGGCACATTTTTCCTGAAGCATCCAAAAACACATATATTATGTCGCGTACACCAGTCTAAAACAACTAAAGTGCTGTAAACAATAAATCAGTGGGACTGCCGAGGTCTACTTTACGTACCTACTTCTCTTCCCTACCTATAAAAGCGTAGGGCTACCATCATTTAATTAGAATGTGGAAAAAGGCACCGATTCCACGGCGAGCGATCTAGTGTTCTGCGTTCTCCTTGATCGCTGCGGTCGCCTGTGTGTAATGATCAAAAGAATAGACAGTGAAGTGCGGAACTGACCGCAGAACTCTAGACCGCTTATGTGGGATCGGCGCCTGATTTTAAAATATCCTGGGACATTCCTCATACACGGCTATCTGATCCCAAATTAAGCAGAGCTTGTATTATGGAAACCAGATAACCGTTTTTTTAACCGACGAAAAAACGGAGGAGGTTTACAAGTTCGACGCGTATATATTTTTTTTTTTATGTAGGATGATCACGCATAACTTTTTACAGAGTAATCCGATTTTGATAATTCTTTTTTTATTGGATAGGGTATACCTCGAAGGTTTTGATATTGTAATATTCGTTTATTTATCCCCGACTGCAAAACCTTATAAAATTCAAGTTATATTCAACATATTTTTTTGCTTTTCAGTTCTTTCAGTGGTTTAATTTTTTTGTTAAAAGTTTTTTTAAATACGTATTTATAACTTTTTTTTGTGCCCATGGCCCATAGGTAGCCCATCTGTCTGTCTGTCTGCTTTTCAAACTATTGAAGAAATAAAAGGGTAGGTAAAAACTAGATTAGGTTTTTTTTTGGGCGATTTTCTGAAATCCTTAAAAACTCCATTTTAGGTATTTGTGGTTTAAGACATTTATTTTCTCAAAACAGAATATATAATTCACTTACATGAGAAACACAGGGTAACATATAAATTGTTTCATGGATCAAATTAAATCAAATTTATAATATTATTCTACCGTATGGTTACCGTACGCAAGTGTAAAATAGTATAAACGCGTGGAAGTAACGTGAACGACGGGTAGAGAGAGACGTAGAACAACGTTTTATTATGTAGCCATTATTTATTATATTATGTTTTATTATGTAGAAATAATTACCAACTAGGAAGGGACAGGATAAGACACCGTAAGTTGTACGTAGTAATATTATTTACTCTGTGCCGTTTGTAAGGCAATTTCTAGACATACAGTTTTTGACTTGAGTCATTCAGACCACAGGCATAGAAAAGAAAATGCCCGCCTCCTGGAGACGCCTTGCTCAACAGATTCCATAATATTCAATCGTGTCAGTAGGCGGCAACTTTTTACCAACAGATGATCTATACCATTTAGTACTGTTGACACATAGTGCTATGGTATAGAGTCGAAATTAGACTGACGGCTGCTCGCACTCGGTTATCCGATGTTCTAACCAAAACAACGACCTGTATAGGCATAATATACCTAATTCTAAAAAATATGTATATAATAGCAAAAGCTCTAAAAATGGCGCTTACCCTATTAGGATGAAGGACAATAATAACTACGTTACGCGACGCTTTTAAAAATGTTTCCTCAGAATGCCCGAGTGTGACGTCACTGCACGTTCACATCCGGGCGTGTTGTAATTCTGATATTTACCTCGATACGGGAAGCGAGCTCGTAATAGTGTTCCGAACGGGAAAGAGGCGATATTAGTTTTTGTGTTTCAAAAGTGGCCACTTATGGCTTCAAATGGGTTGGAGTTGAGCAAAGTGTTCACTTTTTCACCTTCAAACGACTAACGGCTACATTTCAGTACCTCTACCATGAGTTTTCTACACTAACGTAATCTACACACGCTAGCGACTACGGTGAATATTTTGTATAACGAGTACTGCCTCTAGTGGATACTTTTGGAAGCATTTCATACAAAATATTTCACCGTAGTCGCTAGCGACTGTAGATTACAGTAGTACCCAACTTATATGGCGCGTCGTGAATCTTCTTTCGCACAGAAAAGAAAGTATGGCTCCGAAGATTAACGAAAGAATGCTTAAAACTTACAATCAACTTTAGATCACTACTGTAAGATTCATAATACACTGCAGCTGTTAGTTCCGTCTCACACGCAAGTCACGCCCCTCCGCACGGCGCGCGTTAACATGGCGGCAGCTGCCGACCAATAGCGTTTCCCGCGCTTGAAAATGTATCTTCTGCGCAGGTACATCGGTAAGCCATATTAATTGGGTACTACTGTACGTTAGTGTAGAAAACTCATGGTAGAGGTACAGGTTCTTATATGGAAGCGGTATGAATGCAGGTTAAATGTTAGGTACTTCCTTACTGATATTATAAAAGCGAAGTGTGTCTGTCTGTCATTCTGTTAGTTACGTTTCATGCTAATTTTATAATGATTTAACACATTCATTGGAAATTGCTGCGAATAATATAGCTTCCTATTAGTGAAAGAATTTTTCGAATCCGACTGGTAGTTCCAGAGATTACCACGTTCAAACACATAAACAAAAACTCTTCAACCTTAGATTAGTATAGTATTGTAGTAAAATTGTTGTGTGAACTACTTAACGATATGTAGCGATTTAATAAACTCTGAAGTCAGTATAGTACAGTAGTACCCAACTAATATGGCTTACCGATGTACCTGCGCAGAAAATACATTTTCAAAGCGCAGGAAACGATATTGATCGGCAGCTGCCGCCATGTTAGCGCGCGCCGTGCGGAGGGGCCTCACGCGCGAGTGAGACGAAACCAACAGCTGCAGTGTATTATGAACCTTATAGTAACTTCAGTAAATGTGACCTTCATAAGTGCCCTTCTGGGACCTAAATTGAATAAATGGCTTTGACTTTGACTTTGATTGTATGTTTTAAGCATTCTTTCGTTATCTTCGGGTCCATACTTTCTTTTCTGTGCGAACGAAAATTCACGACGCGCTATGTATGTTGGGTAATACTGTACCTACAGCTTAAAAAGTTAAACAACAGTATGTGTTCTCAATTCATACATGCACTACATAACATACGCTAGAACTAGCAGCGCCAAAGCGAGAACTTAGCGCCAAAGCACGAAACAACTTCAGGCAGTTTCAAACACTCATAAGTTTAGTACGACCATGGATGTAATAATATTGCTTCTTCACAAGACTGCTCACGAAGAAGAGTTAGACACAGTAAAATAAACTCTAACTTACGTGTATAAGGTATATAATGCTTTATTGAAATTTTGGAAATGCAAGAGCACGAGGTGTCTTTGATGCATATTCCTTAAGTGCGAGTGGGACACATAACCTCTTGGTATGCGGCTGTCTCCATAGATTACCTCAGATAGAAAGAGATGGAAGCATCTGGTTTAAACGTTTTCTCGCTTTTATTATTACCTCTATGGGCACGAGCAAGACACCATGTATTGTTTTTGTACCTTGTTTTTGTACAGTGCAGTGCTACTATATTCTTTGTTGGTAAAACCTATGTGGCTTTGAATTGAATGCACGAGGGCTCTTGAACTTTGTGTGGAGTTGCGTTTGAAATAAAGAAACAGCTTTGCAAATACTATCACAGCAATAAAAGTACAGTAGTACCCAATTAATATGGCTTAACGATGTACCTGCGCAGAAGATACATTTTCAAAGCACGGGAAACGCTATTGGCCGACTGCTGCTGTCATGTTAGCGCGCGCCGTGCGGAGCGTGCGGAGCTTGCGAGTGAGACGGAACTAACAGCTGCAGTGTATTATGAACCTTATAGTAATGATCTAAGGTTGATTGTAAGTTTTAATCATTCTTTCGTTAATCTTCGGGGCCATACTTTCTTTTCTGTGCGAACGAAGATTCACGACGCGCCATATAAGTTGGGTAAAGACGATCCGCGCGGGCGAGGAAAACAATAGAAATCTATTGTTACTTTTTAAATGCAAGTCAAGGGATTAATGATTTCTCGAAATCTTAAGTTTAGATTCTACGAAAGTGTTTTAAATGTAAATACTAGATTTCGCTCTGCGATTTCAACCAAATTCATGGGATAACAAAAATACCCATGGCCACTTCACGTTACATATCACTCGTTTGGCCACTTCACCATGGTAGGGGATGATGTGCTCCATTGTGATAAGCCACGAAAGGAACTCGCTTCCAAGTCCTGAGACCAACAATATTATTATATAATATGAACAATATTACTATAACCTTACTTGTCCTTTGTCCTTATTTGACATCCGACGTCAAAACAGGACAAAAGACAAGTAAGGTTATAATAATATTGTTTTTTTTTACTGTTTATGGGCCTGTATTTGACCGCAATCTCACCATGGTAAGTGATGATGCGGCCGAAGGTGGTAAGCACACAAAGCCTAGAAGGAACTGGCTCTCAAGTGCAGCTATCGGAACACACCGAAAGGTGCTTGGCGACAGATTTAAACTTGAGGGTGGTAGCCAGCCAGGCGGGTACTACAAAGTACCCAACAACCGTGCTATGGTTTTCTCACGATGTTTTCCTTTACCGAAAGCTCAAGCTCATTGTAGGATTCGAACCTGGGACCTTCAACTCGGTATCCGACGTCACTCCCACTGAGCTATCATCGCCTTAATCTCCTTGCTTTAAGAGCTTGTGGTTGGCCCCCTGAAAGACACCAGTAAGTACTTGGCGATAGATTTTCAACGTGAGTACCCCACCGCTAGGTTTTTCAAGATTTTCCCCTTTACTGAAAGGCTTTTTGTTGGATTCGAACCTTCGCCAAGATATTCAACGTCTCCTGAGCTACCTCCTTCATGCGGCATGCACATTGCCATTACAGCTTGACTAAGCTCTGTTCTTCCTATATCTCTGTCTCTCTCTATCACTTGGGAGCCCTTTACTCCATCTTGTTATAACAGGTAGAAGATAATTGCATTTTTATAAGGCCCCTGGCATAGTTTTAGCGCTGGAAAATTGAATCTTGCGACAATATGGGATAGCAAATGGTCGGAGACGCAATTTTATGTCCCAGGTGGATGTTGTAGGAGGTTAGATACTGGCTTTTTATTGTTATATTGTTAGGTTTAGTGTTATTACCGGCTTCGTATAAAAATATACAATATAACTAGGTTTCTTTACCCCCTTAGGAATGGAATTTCTAAAAAGCATATACTTACTTAAGGCTATAAAAAGGAACCTCGATAAACTCATTATTTGGTATATATATAATTATATAAAAAATTTTAGTTTATCGATTTCGAGAAACCCAAAAACACGTAATTCTTTATCTTTATTTCATTTTAGTGGATGCGTTATAAAAGGCACGTGTGTGCAAAATTAAAATTTTCTAAACCAAGCGGTTTAGGCTATGCGTTGATGAATCGGTCAGTAGCAATTAATATAATCTATAATGTATATATACATAGAAGACAATGAAAACTAGTCAATTCGGTATACTGGAGTCAAAATAATGTTTAATGGATAAAATTATTTTTAATGGAACCGAGCCAAAAATCAGAGTTATCCCGGAAGAAGCGTATGTAAAATCGAATTATAACAGTGTCTGTTGTAAATTTTTACAGGATCAACGCGTACGTGATAACTGTGATACCCTAAGTAATGCAAAAAGTCCGCAAAAAGTGCTCATTATAATAGCTTTAACAAGCATTTTTAAAATAGCGATGCAAAAGGAGATCGCCGGGAAAAATCCGAGATAAGTCGACCCAGCTACCCGTGAAGCGTCTGAAATTACTAACACCCCCACAATTTCTGACGCTGTCGTAAAAAGTGTTGTAAAAACTGCTGAAATTTATGTGTCGGAAGATCTGACAATGCGCTATTGCTTTGAGGACATAAAAATGGGTCGTCTTCACTTTTCAGCGTCCCTGATTCAAGGGACAACGGTATAAAGGACAAACGAGTGATATGTAACTTGACGTTTGATTTAGTAACAATCATGGTATAATTGTAACAATCTTTTAAAATGGTCCTTGTGTTTGGCCAATGGAAGTTATAAGGAGGCTACAATTCTCTTAGGCGCCGATCCCACAGAGACAGTTCTAGAGTTCCGCGTTCCGAGTTCTGCATTCCATGATGGGACAAAAGATAAATAAGATTATTTTAACCTTGTTTTAAGAGCTTATGGTAGGCTCCCTGATGTAGTCTTCACCCTTTTTGGATAAATATACCCTTTCCGTTACACGTATAAAAACTTTTTACATTTCAGTTTATTGAATAATTAAAACCAAACGATATTGGGTTTACGACCTCTGAAACTAAACTAGGGTTTAAAGTGACAAAATACATGGACACGGAAGGGCATTTGTGTAACATTTGTGCGCCCTTATTTACTTGAGGAACAGAATGGCCCTTTACCAACCTTAACCCTCATGTCAACACCTTAATGAGGCTCCGATCCCACAGCGAGAATTCTAGAGTTCTGCGTACCAAATTCACTATTGTGTACACAGCAAGCAGTCTAGAGTTCTGCAATATTCGCTACCGATCACACATCATACACTTTTTTTACTTTTAAAGGCACCGCATAGGTTACAGTGAACGCGAAACGCAGAATTCTGAACGCAGAACTCTCTCTGTGGGATCAGTGCCTAATAATGTACTGTTTAAATAGTGATGGGAATAAATATGAAGAAAGACTTGAATGAAAATTAGCACATAGATAGAAAATTTAAGACCCGTTGGGAACTTGGGTAAAAACTCGCGGCAGAAACTAGTTACATATTAAAAAAAAACAAATTAGGCTGTGTCATATAGTTGGCAGCTCAGCATGAAGTTACGATTACAAGCGATAATTAGAATAGAATAATTCTTTATTGGTAGCATTATTTCTAATATATGCTTTATAAAAAAACAATCATAGTAAAATTCCGTCAGAACCATCGCATCACATACAAGGTTCAGTATCATAGTTTCATGAAATAAAAAGCCCAGTGAAAGTCATTAGTCTAGAAAAATATCGATTATATTAATATATTTTAGCGCAATTTAGTTATTAAAGTAGTAGGTATAAGAAAAAACTCCATATTTGGTCATTGAATAGCTAAAAAAGGACTGGTCTAGACGTAATTAATCAATCTTTTTGACGTCTCGAGAGCGGCCTTAAGTATGTCACATTTAATAGGCCAGTGTAATATTTTATAAAAGACATGCTGTCTCCCGCGGGTTCTCCCGCAGTTTCAGAGATAAAAAGTAGAGATTTATTGAAAAGCTTATATTAGCTTCCCCTACATGTATGTATTCCCTTTCACCCTCATTTGTGAAAGGAGGCCTGTGCTCAGCAGTGGGACATTATAGGCTGATGATGATGACATGTATGTATGTAATGGAATGAATTCAAACGTCATTTTCATCGACTTCAAAACGTCAGTTTAAACTGAAAATGCACGTTTATCAAGAACCATTGACAATAAAATAATTTGGTAGGTACCATTTATTTCTATGTTTGGTAACATGGTTAATACTTTTTAGTACAGAGCTTTTTAATACGTGTTTTTTAGGTTTTTTAACTATAATTTTAAATTATCCATACCCAATGATTTCAAAACTAAGGATAGGCCCACCGGAAGATTTAGCAAAAAACTTCTTCATACAATTAAACAGTACAGACCCTCTTCAAACTACTTATATTTTTGTATAGTGGCCGCCTCTACCCACCTTTCGGTATAAAAAGACGGCACACTATACCAGGCAACCCCTTACGAGGCGTCTGGGACCATCTGCGGTAGGTCACGCTGCCAGAGTACTCGCCCCTTAACAAACAATTAAACAGTACAGTATTACCCAACTAATATGGCTTACCGATATACCTGCGCAGAAGATACATTTTCAAAGCGCGGGAAACGCTATTGGTCGGCAGCTGCCGCCATGTTAGCGCGCGCCGTGCGTAGGGGCGTGACTTGCGAGTGAGACGGAACTAACAGCTGCAGTGTATTATGAACCTTATAGTAGTGATCTAAGGTTGATTGTAAGTTTTAAGCATTCTTTCGTTAATCTTCGGGGCCATACTTTCAGACTTTTCTGTGCGAACGAAGATTCACGACGCGCCATATCAGTTGGGTACTACTGTACCACCATTTGCTTAAAATCGAACTACGAAGTGCCGCGTTGCATAACCTTCTACTAGCGTGCACACGGCTACACATCAAACTATACATTTCCAGTATAAGCTGATCTCGCATTGTATAGGATTTCCGTACAATGAGAGGCTCATATTGGAAATATAGCTTGATCTGTAGCCGTGCGTACAATGCATACATACAAGAAAAAAAAAAACAATAAAACAACGAACTGTTTCGCGAACCGCAGTCGACTGAGTCACGTTGGCCCTAAACTGACAATTTAGGGCCAGCGTGTTGGTGTCATTTCGTCGTGCGGTCGGCCCGGTTCTTACTACAGTAATATATAAGTCAATATCCAAACCTAAATTGGGATTGTCAAGCACTTCTTTTAGTATAGTACTAAACCTTAAGGTGTAAAACATAATAAAAATTGTCGCCTGTGTTGTAACGTGGTTGTAACATAGTAGTAACACAAAGCCGAAGAAACTGGACGGGCAGCAACCAGAACAAGTGCTTGTGTTACTTAACAAAACATGAGGGCACTAATTAAAGTTCCAATTAAAAAGATGCTTACAAAATTAGTTCCAACAGCTCTTATCATTTCATTTCTCTTTGTGGCAGCCATGTTGGTTAACCTTGTTATAGTGTTTACATATATTTTTTTAAATGTTTTCGTGTGTTGCCAACGACATCTAAAATACCCAATAATGGTGGATGATTACGTAATGAGGGTAAGAAATTTTTCTATACCGAGTGGAGATTTTGAGATGGTATATTTTCGAAACCTGTTAGGTTATGCTGAACAATTTGTACTATGGGACAAACACTGAAATCTCGAAAAAAACTGTTTTTTTTTTCATACTAATAGGTTGACCTTGCTCGATCCTATAATAGAAGACTAACTCTAAGGCGATGATGGCTCAGTGGTAGTGACGTCGGATACCGAGACAAAGGTCCCGGGTTCGAATCCTACAATAAGCGAGAGCTTTCGGTGAAGGAATCGAAGAAACCATAGCACGGTGGTAGGATACTTTGTAGTACCCATCTGGTTGGCTATCACCCTCAAGTTGAAAATCTGTCGCCAAGCACCTATCGGTGTGTTCCGACAGCTACACTTGAGATCCAGTTCCTTCTAGGCTTAGTGTGTGCACCACCTTCGGCCACATCATCACTTACCATGGTGAGATTGTGGTAAAAACAGGCCTACTCAGTAAAAAAAAATAGTACGAGATCCGGCTGCAAGATTACTACGTTCATCGAGTTTTTGATCGGGATCTATTTTTTATATATAATTGTGAACGGGTCAATGTATTTTTGCCGGGGGGCCTAGCAAAATATATAGTATTTATCCGCAGTATTTTTATTATATAATTTTTTCGAAAAAAAAAACTTTCATTCGATATTAAAATTATTATCCACTTAACAGCACTATGTCTTGTACTTGAAAATGAATATGAATAAAGAACGGATGAATGTAACAAAATTATACCTGTTTACGTCTGGCTGCGAAGAGGTTGCGGCCAAGTGCGCAACAGCCACCAACATTTTTCGAGTTCTTTACATTGCTGTCAAGTGTAAATTATTACAAAAACAAGGCATTTTTTTTTTTCGGAAGATTCAATAAATATTATTTTTATTGAAGGTACTGACGATCACATTTTGATAGGCACCTTATCAGGAATTATTCTCCCGTTCATAATTATATACACCGTGACTTTTTATTCGTCTTAGAAACGTAGGCCACATAATGTACCCAATGAATAGTTACTAATTATTTTTTTAAAAAAAAATTTTTGAACTTTTGTTTCATTAAAAAAAAACAAATATTATTCATTATAACGCATGACGTAGTTTTAAACACCCTGTTACGAGCGCAGTGTACTCGACTCGTGCTCTGGGTTGGTATTTTCTACCATTTTAATCGTAAACTTTAATTTATTAATATTCAGCGATGTTATATTTACAGACTCGAAAAAAATTCGATCGTCCACAACCATATTCTGACTATGGGCCGCTGGATCCTGAAGAAATGGTATAATACTGAATTTGTTATATTATTATTACTTCTGAAACTATTTGAATGATTCACTTTTACCTAAGAAGGTACTTTCTAGAACCTGCCAATGACATTTCTTTTTAAGATTAGGGTTTACTTAGTAATATTTTCTTTGTTTACTTACTGACAAATCTTAGAAAAGTGGTGTATATGTCAACTAAGTTACGTATCGCCAAAGTTAGCGCGCAAGGTGCGTTCCGACGCATTCAAGTATGATGCTAGTTTACAATATAAAGGTTTGTCATGGATAGATTATAAACTATCGAATTCTACTGTACGTGTGTATGTCACTGAACTCCTCCTAAATGGCTGGACCGATTTGAATTGTTTTTTTGTATGCGTTTGGGTGGCGCCCTGGATGGTTTAGATTCACAAATCAGCGCGGCAGATGTAAAATGCGTTCCAATATATATAAAAAATCTACTTCAAATTTTTTTACATAATAAAATTTCAATGTTTTATTTTTCAGTTCAAAAAGCTAACAGAATATGACAAGGTAAGTTGATTATTATATATTAGAATCTATTTGATTATGAATTACTAGAAATACTCTATTTATTAATAAGACCCGTATTAAATGATAATCAAAACATAAGTCTAGTCTCAAGAATAAATGGCGTCAACTGAAAAATAATTTTATAAGGGCTGCGTTCTAAATAGAGGGGGCTCTAGCTTTCCTCATATTTGTAAAGAAAATCAATGGAGTAACCCCAAACCGACTTCAAAGTACACTAAAAAGTATGAAATAATTCTAATGAATGTTGAAGTCAGCGAACGAGCACTACGTGTTTCATAGAAAATATTTCGCTGACTTCAAAGCAGTGTCAAGTCGTTCTTTTTTGTAGAACAGTTTTTCGATTAACACGTTCTATTGTTGAGACTTGATCGGAGTCTGAGCGAAAAATCATGAGAATCACTTCACATAACTAACGGACGCCCCTTGGTCAAACATTATAAAAAAAGAAGCTGCCAACATAAAATATCAACTATTAAAAGTTTATTTTTTGTTTCAGTGGGATGAATTCTACGAGAGATATAATAGAGATATGGTATTTATATATAATACACTGAAAATAGACTACATGTGACTACAAAATTTTATTTAACAGTAACACAAAATTTGACGACCAATAACCTAAACAGAGTGACTTGCGAACTAAACTTACCAGTGACAAAACTAGTTTTTGTTAGTTACTAAATTATTTAATTAAAAGTTAGTTTCCCGACAACAAAACGTCAACTTACATAACTAGTTTCGTAGATCATTTTTTTCAGTGTACTATAATTGGCACATAAAACTAAATATAAAAATGTACAACGTTTTCGTAGGCACTCCTCAATGTTAAATTAATTAAAGTTTGTTCAAGTACCTAGGTGTTCATTACCTCTTCTAAAATTTTATGTAATTTAAGATGTTAAATAATTCAGAAGGAATTATCTTAACGAACCTTGCGTTCTCGCGTTATTTTTACTTTTGGATTTGATTTCCGGTTCAGACATTAGATATTTAAAAAATCTATGAATAAAGTTTTGCCATGAATTTTGAAATGATATTCAGTCCTCTCTTAGTATATTTTTTATCTACAATATTGAAAGTACTTCTTTGTTGTGCGCCCTAGCGCGCCAGGCATCAAAGTCGTTCATTTGGTTTCAGGACAGTCTTCAAGGAGGAAAAACTATGAAGAATGTATGTCTAATACATGTATTTATAAAATATTTTGGAATGAATTTCTTAACCATAAAATCCATTAAAGAGATTGCCATGAATAATTATGTAATTTTGAATTTTTAGTGGGAAAACAATGCTAAGGATTGGAAGGTAATGAAGTTTCGGTATTTAGTCATTCCTTTCCTCAAGTAAACTTGATTCTATAAAGGTGGGTCTACACTATATTCTATACTCATATATCTATCACTATATTATATTCTATAAAGGTGGGTGGGCGGCTCGGCTTTTGCTCAGCTCACCTAGCGTAGAGACGCTGAGCACAAGCCGAGCCGCTCTGCGCGTCGCGTCGTCGCGTCGCCGTCGTCGCTAGTGGCGTCAAGTGTGAACTTAAAAGCCTGGGGCCCAATTCTCACTTCCTTCCAACTAATAGGAGAAAATGGCGGCTTCGAAATTGTCAGAATAGCCTAACTTGATTTTCACTCGAAAAAAGTACGAGTTCGAACTTTATTTGGAACGAGTGATGAATTCGAGTGAATGAGAATTGGCTCCCTGGCGTCGAATCGAAGCGAGTCGAGTCGAGTCGCATTTATTCCGTGTGCTTCCATCTCAGACGAATCGAATCGTTCATTCATCAAATCATTTTTGGACAAGAGATATCAACAGTTCTTCATTCATTTTGAACGATACCCACATAAACCGAATAGTAAAAAAATATCGGCCACTCGGCACGCCTCAGTCAAAGTGAATGCGCGCCGAGTGGCCGACGTTTTTTTACTGTTTCGAATCGAAACGCATCGGCGAAGAAATTCGCATGTCGAGCAATGCGCGCGAGCAATTGGATTCGGCGCGCCTCGGCTCGTCGGTAATGCACCCAGTTTCATAGTAAATATATAGAAGGCGAATTTATACGATTCGATTCGACTCTACTCGGCGAGTCTAGTGGACAATCACCGTCGACGAGCGCAATGAGAGCGCGATGCGAATTCCTTTGTTTTCGACAAAAAACCAACATTTCGCTGAGCGCAGTCGAGCGCGAGACAAACGCTCGTGCGAGGCTCCCATAGCGTAGACCCACCTTTAGATTCCTCTAAGGAGACTTCTGATTAGTGTTGCCAGGACCCGTGTGTAAAATTTCGGAACGTAAGGATAAAATAATCGGGATTTTGGGTTTCAAATTGGGACAGCTGCAATGTTTTTTTGCTATGTAAAGACCTGTGTTTGACCGCAATCTCACCATGGTGATGTGGCCGAAGGTGTTAAGCACACAAAGCCTAGAAGGAACTGGCCCTCAAGAGGAGCTGTTGAAACATACCGATAAGTGATTGGCGATTTATTTCCAACTTGAGGGTGGTAGCCAGTCAGATGGGTACTAAAAAGTACCCTAACACCGTGCTATGGTTTCCTCACGATGTTTTCCTTCACTGAAGCTCAAGCTCATGGAAGGATTCGGAGCCGAGATCTTCGTCTCGGTAACTAACGTCATTATGCAAATGGGTCGCCAGCTTTATGTCCAGCAGATGCATAAAAGCCGTCGTCAACAGTAGCTGCTCCGATAGCATGGACATAAATGCCGGCGTCCCGCAAGGCTTTGTGTCCACAACACTTTTCCTTCTGCATAACAATGATATGCTGTCTATTGACGACATTCATTGCTATGCGGACGACAGTACAGGGGACGCTCATTATACGGGACGTGCAAATATCCCTCGTTCCAAGGAGGAGGAAAGCCGCGAACGGCTGGTGTCTGAAATCGAGAGTACAATAACTTGTGTCTCCGATGGGGGTCGACTAAACCTAGTCAATTTCAACCCCACCAAAACTCAAGCCTGCGCGTTCACCGCTAAGAAAACACCATCGTCTGTGGCTCCACAATTTCAGAACACTTCTAGCGACGTTTTGTTCCGAAGTCATTTGGAGGACAAGGTAAAGCTCGCATCCAAAAAGCTTGGAGTGCTCAACAGAGCGAGGCAGTACTTCAAATCGGGGCAAAGACTGAAAGAAAGAAAGAAAACATATTTATTTGACGAACACATTAAAACTTAATATAGTTAACAATATTTAATTTAAAAATAACTAGTAGGTCTGTGCCGTCAAAAAGGCGCAGCTCAGCATGGTGCTACTGACTACTGTCAGCAGCGCTGATTTTCAGCCGACGCCTTTAGTGACTGCAACTTTATAAGACGCAAGTCCAGCCGCATATGAAGTACTGCTGTAATCTATGAGCGGGAGCATCTGGGTACCAGCTTGGGCAGCTTTAGACTCGGTTCAGCGACGTGTCATCAGAATTGTTGACGATCCCGAGCTCACAAGCGGTTCAGAGCCCCTCAGTCTAAGAAAATACTTTGCCTCCTTATGTGTGTTCTACCGCTTGTACAACGGAGATTGTTCTAAAGATTTGTTCGACATGATGCCCACAGCTACCTTTCACCATCACAACTCTCGCCTTTTGTATTTCACTAAATTGACAAATTTAAACTGCAACATCCAAGTTAGGTACTGTACCTACTAGTGAAAGTCTGAATTTGGGAGAAAATATGAAAGCAAAAATATTTTTATGTAGTAACAGCTTAGTAATATTCGCTTTTCCTGTCAAAATTATCAAATATAGTAAAGACTTATGAGGTTAGTGAAAAATCGGGACATTTGGCGTCCCGATTAAGGGTTAATCGGGACGTGTCACCAGACCCCTGAAAATCGGGACGTCCCGCGCAAATCGGGACACTTGGCAACACTACTCCTGATATTTATACTTTAAGCCAGATATTGATTAAAGGAATAATATTTATTTATTATTGTATATAAATATGCGTATAATAAATTTTTTTATGATTTCCATGGATAATCTTTTCTCTTTTTTGCAGAGATGGGTCAAACAAATTACAGATGAAAATACCGTTCAAAGGGTTAATATTTATTATATAAAATTTTATATTTTGGTATCATAAATATACATAGTGTAATATAGTAACTAATAACAATATTTATTTACAACAAATATGTACAAATTACAATCTATATATAGAAAATTTCCTCAAAATCAAAATTGATTTGAAATTTAATTATTCAATTGAGGCCCTAGTAGAGCACTTATGAAGTTAAAAGCTACTGAAGTTACTACCATTTCGTAAGTCGGCCTTCAACTGAGAAGAACAGGCAAGAAACTTTTTTTTCAATCTACGAGTACATTTGTGTAACTGGCCTGTGTTCCTGCGCAAACCATTCTTCACTACGCCCAAATCGCGCTAAGAAGTTGGCCAGGATATATATGCACAGTAAAACTATTGTCATTATAGAGCAAAGTTTAAAAAAAACAACGGGTTGCACTCCGGGAGTGCCGGCAGAAGTGACAACTTGAATATTAACGTTGTGCATTTTTGAAACTAGACATTTTTCACATAGCGTTTTTATACAAGGTAAAGCTAGTTCAAGATACATGTAAATATAATATAATAACTTTTGAATAAGATTTTTTTAATAACTTAAAATGGGAACAATAATGGTACCTACCTTCCGGCTAGCTAGAGAATATTATAAGAATTTGAACATAACCCCAGTATAAATACAGTCTAATTTGCACCTACTCTCCCTCCGTCTTACGAATTTTCGATCAGGGTCACGTGACATCTGACGCGAGTTTAACATTTTTTACACTGAAAAAATAAACTACAAGTGACTACAAAATTTTATTTAACAGTAACACAAAATTTGACGACCATTAACCTAAACAGAGTGACTTGCAACTAAACTTACCAGTAACAAAACTAGTTTTTGTTCGTTACTAAATTTTTTGATTAAATGTAACTAAAGTTAGTTTCCCGACGACTAAAGTTAGTTTCCCGACAACAAAACGTCAACTTACATAACTATTTTTGTAGATCATTTTTTTCAGTGTACCCATCCCAAAAAGTGCACAACGCCGCTAAAGAAGTTTTCACATCAAAAAAATCTTATTAAACATTATCTTTTTTATTTTCAGGCTAAGCAAACGGTAATGTACACTATAGATCTATTTTTCAGCGCCGTGTAACGGAATCACAAAATAAATATGGCGGGTTTCGTACTCAAAGGGTGCCAACATGACCCTATTACCTCACTATTACTAAGCCTCCGTTGTTCGTCCGTCCGTCTATGTGTATCTCTTGAACCGTAATAGGTTAATAGTTGAAATACATACCTTTACAAGAAACGTCTTTACGAAACTCTTCATTTGCGAGTCCGACTCGCAAGGTTCGACAGCATCGACGTTTTGTTAAAATTTCAATGTAAAAAATATGTCAAAAATCCATATTTATTTGAAAAAATGTCTATTGTATAATTAAAAAAAAATGTGATTTTAATTATGTTTTTAATTTCACAGCAATATTTTCCTGAAACCAAACAGAAAAGAAATTTTAACAAACCTACTCGTGAAGTAAGTAATATGTTTTTATTAAAATGTTTAAAAAATAATTTATTTTTTTAATCATGTTTAGTATAAAAAAGGTTGATTGATTTTAGCTAAAGGCAATTGTTAATTATAGCATTTTTTAATTACACAGGAATATTTTCCGGAAACCATTCAGGGAAGAAAATGGGAGAAACCTAGTCTTGGCGTAAATATGTTTTTATATTTAATACTTTTATAAAACATATAAATCTAGAAAGATTTTTTTTTCTGAAATAACACACAACACAATCACACACAAAAAACCAGCTAAAAGAAGAAAAAAAACACAGAAAAAAAAACTTTAATCTACATTTAGATAAAGTTCACACTGCAAACACAAATATTTAAATATGGAGATTTCGAGATGCCATATTTTCGAAACCGCTGTTGCGTTAATCATGCTAAACAATTCTTATTATGCTTGTATTTTTTTAATTCCTGACATTTAATGTGATATTATTTTGTTTTTTGGTTAATAAATAATTATGTAATCCTTCTGTTTTGAATAATCCTGACACATTCAGATGTTTCCTGTTTTCCTGACAGAGGGTTTTAATTCCGGATATGCCGGGAAAATTCCTATCGTCTGCTAAACCTTTTATGAATTGATAAAGTTTTTTTCAGCTGGACATGTACTGGGGAGACGATGAAAAACCAGTGAGTTTTTTTTTTAATAATAAGCAATCAAGCAGAATAAGACGAATATACAATCATATCATAGATATACCTAAAAAAAAAACAAGAACGTAAAATATAAATATTTTTTTACAACACTATCAAATCAAATTATCCGATATTTTTAGCCTATGGGTTTTTTCATAATAATCTATTTATTATATTTCTTTACTAATTAATTTCCTCATAAAAACACCCAAACACCCCTGATAGTCCTGGTTGAGAACGAAAGGGTGATAAAACCAATCTTCCGACTACTTATCAATAAAAAAAAAACCCCTGATAGTTGGTACGAGTGCACCAATAATATCTCCAAACAAATCTCTAATACTTTCACAGGCACCGCCCAGAGGCCGCCGTCCTGCTCTGGAATCTGTAAGTTAACTGGTGAACCTTCAGCTTGGATATATTGGCCATTTGGGTAACCAAACCCAGGAAATGGTGATGATATTTCTTTAGTTACCAGCATACGGCTCGCCTGGAGGTTAGCAGATACCGTAGTTCTATGGACAGTTGCAACACACGAGGCATCACTCACGCGTTACTGACCCTTCGCCCCTCTACAATGAGCTCTGGCGCCTTAACTCACGCAGGAACACAACATGAAGTTATTTGGCTGAAGTATTGACTGGAAGTACTTTCCCAGCCAAGCTTATGTATATGAGATGTACTATATTATATTTAAGTGTTCTTTACAACTATATAATATACTCTGTCATATATTAATCTCCAAAATAAATAGATGAAACACTAGGTATCAAATTTTTAATTAAACTAGTAACTTTATATACTTTTTCTACCGCCATTTTCCCTGTATTAACTTATTGTTTGTTTTATGTCTTACTGTTTTTTATTGTAATGTGTAGGTATTGTATCATTGTATGAGCTCTTTTTTTACCACGGAGAACGAGCTGATGTCTACAACACAGGCCTGCCTAGTGTAGACTCAGCTGAAACTTTTATAATGTACTCAACCAACATTTATTTGTGTCACTACAATTATTATGTTTATCTGTAATAGGTTAAGCTTGGTCAAATAAAGATTATTATTATTATTATTATATTATTATCTTTGGGCAAAATAACGCTATGCTCGACCTCTCGAAGATATATGAATAGCGATAAAGGGTCTATTTTACGAATTGCTGATATATTCGTGATAGCTTATCAGATAAAACGAATGTGACTATTGTTTTATTTTAGATGCCTCCAGCACAAGCAAAAGCTCTTGCTCTGCAAAGATTAATGGTAAGTTTTTTAGAAATGCAGCTATATTTAGGAAGTGTTCATTTTCTTTAATTATTATTATTTTTTGTTATTAAAAATATACGAGGAAGGGGTGAAATTATACCTGAAAACAGTTTGATAAGAACTTTTATTGATATAATACGCAAGCATAAATCATAAAAAAACAAAAACATACAAAAAAAAAGAAAAACCTAATTAAGTTAAAAAGTAGGTAATCTATTGGAAATATAAGGTGCACTTGTGCACTTCCAGACATGTTTATTTTCAATATAATGGGCTACCGTGTAAATGAAATTTATATTTAAATATTTTTTATTATTTTCCAGCAAATACAAAATAGCCAGCGACCTAAATCACCATTGCGTGTAAGTAATATATAATTAAAATGAATACTTAATTCAATAATTTAATTTATTTATTTAAAATAAACAAAGTATTTAATTATAATAAATGTATAAGAAAATAGAATAAAATAAATGAAAAAGAATAGAATATAATAATAACTGAGGGCAGAAAACATTAAGAAATTAACCCGCTTTGAACGCCAATTTCCTGCTAAATATATATTTATCCTAGTAATATTATAAATGTGAAATTTGTATGGATGTGAGGATATGATTTGTGACGATGTTTGTTACTCTTTCACACAAAAACTACTGAACGGATTTAGATGAACTTTGGCACACAGATAGAATATGTTCGGGATTGACACGTAGGATACTTATTATCCCGGAAAATACGATCCCTCGGGAATGTGGATGAAATCACGTGACGGAAACTAGTCTAATAATATTTCAAAGATTTCCCTCATATTAATTGTGCTTATAATATAAAAAAGGCGAAAGTAAATTCTTAATTTTTTTATGACCTTTTAGTATATACCAATATTCAATTTGGTCATCTACTAAAAGTTGCACATAATTGTAACGAATCTGAACCGTAAATTCCATTTTTTTTGCAGCAATATGTAGAAGAACAAAGAGCTTTGAGAACTAAGTTGGAGGGCGTAAGTTGTATATATGTTGTACCTTCTACCTTGTTTAGGAGCTTAGGAGATGAAAATATGGTATAAAGCACCGTAAGCAACTCATTACGTGTTTATTAGACACTGTTTTAAATATAAAAACTTTTTAACAAAAAAATTAAACCACCGAAAAAACTGAAAAGCAAAAAATAGTTTTGAATATACTTGAATTTTATAAGGTTTTGCAGTCGGGGACAAACCAATAACCTACGTAGGTATGTTTTTTTTGTAATATTTATTTATCCCCGACTGCAAAACCTTATAAAATTCAAGTTAAGTATATTCAAAATTATTTCTTCTTTTCAGTTTTTTCAGTATTTTTTTTTTGTAATTTTTTTTTATTTTATATTTTTTGTGGCTATAATCTGCTAATTACTACATGCTTAATTTTTGATTTCTTATGATGTAATACACAATTCAGCATTAAAATCTGTAGGTGAACAATAAATCACCCCTATTTTCCTACCCTTAGGGTAGGTTTTTTGCACCCAAATTTATATGGTTTATCGTTATTTATACCTATCCAATAAAAAAAGAATTATCAAAATCGGACAATTCTGTAAAAAGATATGCGTGATCATACATAAAAAAAATATACGCGTCGAATTGTTAACCACCTCCGTTTTTTCGTCGGTTAAAAAAACGTATCTAATGAACCACCAATAGTGGTAGCCTGCCAGAATGGTACTATAAAGTACCTACCATCGTTCTATGGTTTCCTCACGATGTTTTTCTTCACCGAAAGCTCAAGCTCATTGTAGAACCTTCGGGATAGTAAAGATATAATAAATCTAAGACATTATTTCTTCAGGACATGGAGAAAATGTATAAAGAACCATCGCCGGGCAACCAGATGCAGGAACTACCGTTAGATCTGATAACGAATCTTAACAATGTTGAGTATACTTTTTACTTTACGACTGATGGTAAGCGGTTACTGTAACCTATAGACGCTTGCAATACCAGATTGATTATCAAAGTCAAAGTCAAAGTCAAAGCCATTTATTCAATTTAGGCCCCAGAAGGGCACTTATGAAGGTCAAATTTACTGAAGTTACTATCCATACAATAACTTATAATATACAATTTTAAATAATTATTTTTTGAATTAGAAATATAATATAATAATAATATAAAATATATAAGTATCTGCTATTGATTGATTTATTATAATATCATTTTATAATTAATAATTCCCTAAACAGAAATGCGTCCGCAATAGATAGAAATAGCTTATTAAAAAAAAAAACGATATAGGAAAAAAAAAATACATATTTGTTTCTTACAAATTCAAATCTATATTTTTTGTTTTTGTCAGAATTTGGGGCTAAATGATCAACGGTTGCCGAACAATCCCATGCAACAATTTCAAAATAATATTCCGGTATGTTTCTAAATTATGGAAAAAAATGAACCAGTGCGGAAATCCGCACTGCTTCATATTTTATCCTGTAATTTTTTTTTATTTTTGGTCCTCGTTCACTAATGGCATGCTGAATGGGGTTGGTTGTTTGGCACCATCGAGGAACAATTTGCCAAACATCGAACAGAACATCAAAAAGAATATGACGGTACTTTTTATCCCGGGAAAACAATAGTTCCCCCGGGAATGCGGGGGAAAACTAGTTTTATACCTATATTATATATTTCATACCTATACTAATAAATGACTTTTTGAATTTGATTATATTGATAGGATTTATTTATGTTTTAGAATCCACCTAACATGGCCGCAATTACGGCACCTCCATTGAAGGTAACTGTTAATTTTATCACCATCATAATTTATTATGGGCAATACTTTGATAACTTAGGTTTTTGTTGACAAAGAAACAAAGTCATTTGACTTCGCAATTTTTTCATTTAGACACTTTTAACAAAAAAAGATGAGTCCGCAGTCCATCGAGCGGCCCGCTTATTTTTTAATATATTGTTATATTTTAATTCATTTCAGAATTCAAAAATTGCAGCAGTAGTTCCAATGAAGGTAAGTTATTGTATATAAATAATATAATAATAGTACTGTTATTATTAAAAATTATTAAAAGAAACAAAAAACCCGTTTTTCCGACTGCGTAAAAAAAAATTTTTGTTTTACGCAGTTGTGTTTTTGTTTCTTTTAATAATTTAATTTATTTCAGCCTTTTTAGTTTTATACAGAATGAGTTGTGTGTATTAGTAAATAAATGAGCGGTACGCTAAAGGAACGCTAACAACCATCGCAACTCTTTGAGTTACGTACGGTAACCGCTCAGTAATCTGTGGTAATACCCACTGTCCTTGCATTAAACGTGGTTTTTTGCAGTTTACGTCAAAATGGTAGCATACAAGTATTACAATAAATAAATATATGGAATGGACTGTTCACGAGCTTTCATTTGATACCCATATTGTAATAATAACGATATTATTATTTTTAATACCCCCCTCTTTTTTATTCGTAGACGCCATATAAAAATAATATACCCTATGACACTCCCACAGTTAAGACGAATCTAACGACACCTCATATGCTTAAATTCATCAAGCCGTTTAGACTGCAGGGCGTGCCAAAGAAATAGACATACATACATACATACACTTGAAAAACATAACCCTCCTTCCGGGTCAGTCGGGTAAAAAGAAGGTAGGCGCGAACTTTCATATGGTAAAGAACATACTTTTTATGTTTTCTAAAACATTATTCAGTTAGATTGTAATTAAAAATATTTGTATGTTTCAGAATCCTAAGCCGAAAACGAGTTCAAATAATCCACTGGTATTCCCCGAAGTGGTAGGTATATTTTGAAATAATAATATCACATACACAGTTCATTACGTATTCTAAACTATGGCGGTAACTGAAAGACAGGCAGATAGACGAACGGACAGCAGAGGCTTTAATAGATTCCCGAAAAATGGATTATAAAAAATCTGGCCAAACCGGCGCAATTTATTCTTAACAAGCCATCGCCAGTTAAACGCATGGGGTATAGTTTTGGGACCCAAGGGAAATTTTGGGCGAGATTAAATAAGACGTACCCTACGTGTAACAAGCTGGGGACTGGAGGTACCCTGGATAGGCTATGATTAAAATACGCTTCGTAGGTTTTATATAAAAGGGGAAAATCGAAATTAGTTCTTAAATTACATAATTTTCGCTAAACATTAAAAAAAATACTTCTATACATATAAGGTAGCAAGCAAGGAAGCGCTCGTGGCTTAGCATAATTAGCCGTTCTTAATCGATCGGCAAAGTTCAGCTACCACCGCTATGGTTAGTACCTTTATGGGTGACCGCCTAGTGGTATTTCAAATCGAGCGTTTCCGTGCTTCGGAAGGCACGTGAAGCCGTTGGTCCCGGTTATCACTTAACTGTGATAGTCGTTAAGCTAGTTGGATGCCTTCTAGGTGGCTTGAAAAATATCAACAGTAGGTTGACCACTAGCCTACCTCCACCGATCCACAGTGGGCACGCGTGTTGGAGTAGGTATCTGCCCATTACCTTTCACCCTCATTTGTAAAAGGAGGCCTGTGCTCAGCAGTGGGACACTATAGGCTGATGCTGATATGGTAGCAAACAAGCTTACGGCCCGCCTGATGGTAAGAGGTTACTGTAGCCTATAGACGCTTGCAACAGTTGAGATTGGGAGAGTAATACTGGTGTCAGTATTACTCTGATGTTATTTTCATTGCATGACTATATTTTTTCAGGATGACTTTAGTTCACCGATTCGTTGGGTGAACTACAACTCGGTAAGGGTGAAATTACAATAATTTCCTGGAACATCATCACACATGAGCTTCTGACCCCAAAATAAGCAGAGCTTGTACTATGGAAACCAGATAGCTGATATACTGCATAATATAATCAAGGGCGTCGCCAGTCGATGGCCCAAGTGAGGGGACTAAGGTATTTCTCTAGGGTATTTCTCTCCCCAGGCGACGCCCAGACTTGAATGAAATTGACCAAATATTTATAAATATTTACACCCAGACTCTACTACGACTCTAGTTACCTACAATACTTTTTTCTATCAATCAGCCTTGAAAGGAATTGACAAGTATATGGAGGTGCAAGGTGGATGACACCTCCATTTAAAAGGGAAGATCTTCCGCCAGGCTGGGTCATCGTGTTTGGCGACCGCGGTCCATCTGTACATGTCGGACAGTTGTATATATGCAGATTCTCGAGAAAACTTCTTAAGCGTGATGCAGGATAATGTGGCGCCACGCCATCTATCTTTCCGTGTGTGAACTATCTCAGTATTACTGGTAGATGGCTAATAGATGTCGCTACAAGTATTACAGTAAACTATTCTTTTTTAGCCGGATACCAACGATGGTCTGGCGAAAGTTACGGTAATGTTGAATATCCTTACTAAGTAATATTATAAAATGTGAATGTGTTTGTTTTATTGTTACGCTTTCACGCCCGATCATCATGCAATTTGGCATGCAGATAGCCTAAGAAGGACATATTAAGGCTACTTTTTATCCCTTGCTACAGCTATAAGTTTTTGTTAAAAATTTAATTTTTAATGGAAGCTTTTTTTGTTGACTGTACTTGCATTGTCTTCCAATATACTAATGTACACCAAATATCAAATCAATCCGACCACTGGAAGTGGGTGAAATTCGACTTGCAAGATTCCACCCGAACAAACATACAGGGTGTTGTTTTGGTCGGCGACAAGCGACCCAGGAGCGGTAGTACAAAATATATATTCCCCAAAAATGGACTTAATTCCATTAAATACTGTAAATATGTTGAGAAATACCTTATTCAATTTGAAATAAAATTACCGCAAAGTATGGTTACTAGGCACGTGCACTGACTAGAGCTAGGCGCAAGCCGCCATCGCCCCACCCCTTTACTCCCTCGCACTCCCGTTGAGTATTATGTCTACAAGTTAGCTTATTACATGATTTTCAAAAAAAAAATTTTTTTATTTTTTTTAATAAAAAAAAATAAAGTATTTTTTTTATATTTTTTTTAGCACCAGTATCTATTGTATGATCGACCCTGAGTCGCTCGTCGCTGACCAAAACAACGACCTGTATATACATACATTGCAAGTTAAATAAAAGCTTGTAAAATAGATTACTGCCCCGTATTTTCACGCAAAATCTCCTATCTGCTCCTATTCCTTTACTCCCTTATTCATAATAAAGTTATCAAATATCGATTAGCTAAAAGTCCGAAGTCTTTATCTGACAGGTGACATTTGGTGATCGAAAGAGTGAGACGGGGCACACTATTACACTGATTTAGTAAAAAAGCGATTATGAATAAGGGGGTTACATATCTGCCTACTTTATAAAGGGCTTATTGTTTATGACCTTCAGGAACTCGTGTGTAAGTTTTATGGGGTTTGAGCTGTGCGATGATATTTTTTTTTAATTTTTGTTCCGTAAGAACTTTCTCCAGAGTAGCTATTAAAAAAGTGGATAAAATCGTTAAAGTCGTTCTCAAGTCATGGCGTGACTAAGGGAAAAAGGGATTCATTTGTATATATAGAGATTATTTCATGTGAAAGGAAAAAGTTACTATAAATAATAATCATTGATGGTTTCAGGATAAATTAACCGGAAGAAATAAACGGTTTGTTATAAACGTAAGTAATATTCTCATGTTACTTCATTAATTTACACCAAATATGGTCGGTTAACGAAAGCTGGCACGTTCATAGTACTCACACATATGCAATTTCACGATACAGTATGTTTTATTACATTATTGCTTCTAATCAGTCAGTCAATTCTAATAGACGAATGAAAAAAATACCACTCTATATTTATGAGCAGTAGCAAAAGCTAACTACCATAACTGTCTCCTTGATACTCATAAGCTTGACCGCGCGCGAGAGAGACGGACAGACTTTTCATGACGCGCATGCAGTGCGACGTGACGCCGCGCGCTTATTCACATACACTACACAAGCGCGACGTGTAAATGTGTTGCACGTGCCAGCTTTAGTAAACCGACCTTGTACCCGGGTGTGCTCGAGGGATCTTAAGTTTTTACCTGGATAAAAGTATCCATGATTTTCGGTAATTAATATTGCTTTTTAGACTCCAAGAACGCGATTTCTGATTCCTGATTTCTTTACAGGGAACTGTATTAGTACCCATCATTGATCACAATCCTGCACGTTTTAGTTTGACTGTAAGTTCAAGATTTATTTATTATAAAACTAGCATTGGTATCGTGGTTTGACCCGCGTATCTGATCTCCTCATTTTGATAGTCTGTCGCTAATCATTCCCATTCTGCCACATAACTTATTGTGGTAAAATGGTCTAATTGAAAATATCGCTGCTGATGACAGCTGTACATGTCCAGTATGAGGCACGAGTCGTGAGCACAAATTGACACCTACGCAGCAGTTAATTTTTCGGTCTGTTTGGCGGAATTAAGAAGGGGGGACGCCGGCTGCACACGATTGGTTCGTCAGTCAATGCTCGTCGTCTATTGGATTCTTGCGTGTCATTTGGCTACTGTGATTTGGCCAAAAGTGTACATGCGCGAGCTTGCCCCCACTACTGCCTATCTGTGCTCAAGACTCGTGCCTCATACTGTACCTATTGACGGCATACCTTACGTAGACGACTCCGAAACTTAATCGTTTGATTTTTACTTTTGTATTTTGTCTGTACTATGTTTTGTATGTAACTAATCTTACTGTTTCTTGATCTTTTGTTTATTTAATTTGTGCTGTCAATAAATCTTTATTCCTTTCTTACTATATGGTGAGCTTTTTTTCAGACTGCTCGTCCATCAGCTCCTCCTATATCGGCCAACAGGAATGAATCAGTATTGCGTACTGTGCTGACAAATGTTGACTTCAAGAAGGCCACCACGGGTGACTGGCTCGCGTATTCTATCATTAATGGAGAAACTGCTCTCGATGTAGGGGTATGTATCACTATATTTCGATGTACGCTCTACATAGGTATAGGAAAGTATATATGAATCAATTAGCTTCTACACTTTCCGTATTTTTTCCCGGAATGAAAGGTGTGATCTATTTGTGCCAGATAAGCTATCAGGAACCGATATATTCCTGATAGCTTATCTGGCAACTAGTGAAACAGGCCCTTAGTCTGTGAAAATAATGGTTGCTCTACTTAACATCTTATTTTGAAAATTGACCCTCTGGCTGTTTTGTGCCACGGCCATGCATTATCTACATGCCAAAAGGAAAACATGAACTGCATGTAGAAATAATGCGAAAAATAACAGTTCTTTCATTGCAGTAAAATGCTATTAGTGCCAGTATAAAAATATATTTCTAATGTACTTTTTTATGTTTAGTGTAGTGAGGATGACTGCGATGCAAGAGTAAGTTGAAAAAACTATATTTTACTCCATTTTGGAAAGTTTCAGGTGAAAGTATCGCTGAGTATAGCTGATTTGGTTGAATAAGTGTTGCATCGAATTGAACTAGTGGCACTTTATGATTGAAATTAGCAATGTTTCTCTTTCTTTGTTTCGCTATGTGTGTCTCTTTTTTGCCCAGGCATATGCTATCAATATGCCATTAGTTTAATCACATAAACGGCGATTTTTTTATTCTGCTAAGGCCCGGTTTCAATAATTTACCGACCGGTATCAGTTAAGATTTGTTAAAATTAAGACTCTTATATCTTTACTAAAAATGAAGCAAAGACCTCAAAGCTTTGCATATCAGACCCTCCCATATGGAAGTAGCTATCACAGGTAAAATTAGCTTATGAAATGATCTATATGCCCAGTTTGGCAATAAAAAAACCTACCATTGGTAAGCAAAACGATTCGTTTTTGTTTATTGAAACCGGGCCTAAGTCGGTAAACAAGCATACGGCCCGCCTACGGTAAGCGGTAACCGTAGCCATATGGACGCTTGCAACACAAGAAGCATCGCTCACGCGTTACCGACCTTTCCCCCTCAGGAACACAACTTTACACAACATAAAGTTATTTTGGTATTGTGTAAGGTGGAGGCTGCCCAGTCGAGCTGCTCTTTGAGCGAATAAATACTACGCTCTACCTCTCTGAAAAATTAATCTTGAATTAAATGACAATTAGATTTTTTTTAATGATTTTACGTTTTCTTTATCGTTACGGTAAAAAGCCGTGCAGTGCCACGTCTCGCCGCTATTCCAATTTAATTCCTTATTAATAAGACTAAAATGGTTTCTGTAAAAATAAATATTCATACCTTCTATATGATTGTTAACAGTGTCTCACAAGCAGCTGTGAAACTCGTGTAAGTTATTGCTTTTTAAATATACATAATTATATTTTATTATAACACAGTGTTTTAGTTAAATCAGATTTTATAAGTTGCACCGAAATACGTTTAGAAGCTAATATAAGAAATTAGATAATTAATCATTATAATTTATTTAAAGAAACAGTTATTAAATAAAGTACTAATGTGAAGTAGAATATTACAATGGAATTCAAAATAAAATAAAATTAGGGCCCCTCGGCAGTGTTCCGAAGATGCTGGCAGCATTTCCTCGCTGTATCGCAATGCTGATACGTTGTGCGAAGCTGCCAGCTCTTAGGTCCCCAGTGGTGACCACTAATCTTTTAGCTAGCTCTGGCGAGCACCGGAACCCCACGGACCTAGGGTCTCGACACCGAAAGGAATGAAATTGTATTCTGTGCCGAGACTCCTATATTTCTGTTATTTTATAGTGATTATTTTAATGTTATTTCAGTGTTCTGGAGATAGCTGCAAAGCAGGCGTAAGTAGTCATTAAATATTTTGAAGACGGAGCTAATTTTTTGAGCAAAACAAATTTAGGATTATCTTGGCTATCTAAAGAGGAAACGCTATATATAGATTGAGGATATTTTCTATATATAGATTGTAATTTGTACATATATATCGTAAATAAAAAATAAATTATACGTTGTTTTGGTCAGCGACGAGCGACTCAGGGTCGATAATACAAATGATCCTGGTGCTAAAAATTTTTTTAAAAAAAAAACTTTTTTTTAATAAAAAAAATTGAAAATCATGTAATAAGCTAAAGTGTAGACATAATACTCAACGGGAGTACGAGGGAGTAAAGGGGTGGGCGATGGCGGCTTGTGCCTAGCTCTAGTATGTGCACGTGCCTAGTAACCATACTTTGCGGTAATTTTATTTCAAATTGAATAAGGTATTTCTCAACATATTTACAGTATTTAATGGAATTAAGTCCATTTTTGGGGAATATATATTTTGTACTACCGCTCCTGGGTCGCTTGTCGCCGACCAAAACAACAGCCTGTATAGGTTGACTGACTCGATTGGACCCAGTTATATTTTTGTACCTTTTGCGGTCGAGACCATGGGACCGTGGGGTCCTAAGCTCGCCGTTTTGCTCGCAACTTGTCATCAAAATTGATCGAGACCTCCGGAGACCAGCGGGCGGGGAGCTTTTTCCGCCAACGCATCAGCTTGGCTATCCAAAGAGGAAACGCTGCCAGCCTTCTGGGAACCCTGCCGTTAATCGGAAGCAGCGGCAGGCTTGAGGAAATTTTCTATATATAGATTGTATTTTGTACATATTGGTTGACTGGTAATTAGTAAACGATACTTAGACACATGATTGTACTCATGATAACAAACAATTTTCCCAAAGATCAAATAGGGATAAATAATTAAATTAAATAAAAGCTGATGGTGTATTCTTATTCTTGTTAGGTACAAGGTGGTTAGGTATCGTGTTTTATTACGGGCTCATGTGCTAAGTAAATTTAAAAAAAGATAAATTTGGGAAAATTGTTTGTTATCTTGTACAATCATGTGTCTAAGTATCGTTTACTAATTACCAGTCACCCCTATATATATACTAATAAGATGTAGACGAAAAAAGGGTATTTTTTAGGGTTGTAGGCAGGTGGTCCAAAATCCGAAATTGGGAGCGTTAATAGGAACTTTAGACAGACATATCAGTTGCTTGGAGGCGGATTTCATGATTGGTCTGCTAGTCACAATTATCTGTGGTAGTCGCCCCCGAATGTTTGATTGGTCGAATTTCCGATGCATACGGCTACTCCTTATACTCCTTAATTTTTCAGTGTGTCGGTGAATCCTGTAAAGCAGCTGTAAGTTTACTACAAGCTAAAGAGTTGATAAATCTTTCCAAAAACATGTGTCTTTATAAAAATATTTGTCCTGAAAAAAATGTAATAAATACTTACCTACATTTGTAATTACAGTGCCGAGGTGCAGGATGCATGGCAATGGTAATAATTATTATTAATCACTATGAATAGATCACCAAAACCTGCTTCATCACCATGTGAACATTGAGGCAATCCAGCTCCTCGATCACAATGATATAGTGAGACGACTCAAAAGAACTAAACCGTTTTAGTTAGTTATGTTAGTTATAATAGTGTAACGTAGTCCAAGTGCTATAACAGGAGGAGATTTCGAGAGGGCATATTTTCGAAACCTATGTTGGGTTAGTCATGCTGAACAACTTTTACTATGGGACTAACACTGAATTCTCAAAAAAAAAAAAATATTTTTCATACATTATGATCGAGCAAGGTTGACATTTACTATGAAGAGTTAAAACTTTTTTTTGAGAATTCACCATTGGTCCCATAGTAAAAGTTGTTCAGCATGACTAACCCAACATAGGTTTCGAAAATATGCCATCTCGAAGTCTCCACCCAGTATATGTCACCGTATTTTTAAGAAAACCGTTAGTTAATAATCTACCTAGCGAGATTGTAAACTGTCGATAAATTGTGAACCGTACCATACCATGCTGCTGACAATATAACGTATTCATCATTTTCGATAGTTTATATTCTATCGTCGTCAAACCGTCAAATTATGAACTTTCCCTGATTGGTCAGTCTTGGCGGGAGTTAAATAATAGAAATTCACATTTTTTGTTGTTTGAGATCAAAATTAAATATGTCAAACAATATATTTTTTCAATAAAAATAATTAAAAGAAACAAAAAACCCGACTGCGTAAAACAAAAATTAACTGAAAAGAGAAAAACAAGCTCTTTAATCTACAGAATTTTGAATATAACTTGAATGAATGAATATAAGGTATTGCAGTCGGGGATAAACAAAATTACAAAAAAAATACATACTTAGGTTATTGGTTTGTTATATAGTTACATATAAATTACTTATTTTATTAGCCTAATATTAAGGCTAGATTGTAGTATGAATAGGGAACACTAACGAGGGTGTACCCTGGTAAAAAAAATCTATGAATAGATAGTAATTTCAGTAATGTTGACCTTCAGAATTGCATAAACTGAATAAATGGTAGGTACTGACTTTAATACAAGCTATTACAGACAATGTACGGCCAGGACAATAATTGGACTGTTTTACAAAAAACTTAAACCGACTTCAAAGTACACTAAGACGTAATCAAATCCTGATCTGAAGACAATGGGACCAAACGGGAAGTGTACCCTTTCAAATAAAACACGAATTTTCCAAATCGGTTAATAAATGACGGAGTTATGAGGTAACAAACATAAAAAAAAAACATTCGAATTGAGAACCTCCTCCTTTTTTTGAAGTCGGTTAAAAAACGCATATTTTGCGCACTTGCCGCTTGCACGCTCTCTGTAATATCACATTAATCTCTTTTTTTACTTTAGTGTATAGGAGTAAGCTGCGTAGCGCAGGTATGTATAGTAGCTAGCTTAAAAGATAAATAACCCGCATTAAAGATATATAACCTTTTTACTAAATATAACGGGCTAAAGTGTCTGGTTTACATGAGTTATTGGCCCACAGACCTCACCACATGTGAATGTGTAGTTATCAAAAAGTAATTTATTTACTAGATCAAAGAACGATGTTATTAGGAAAACTTAATAAGAGTCATCGAGTTTACGAGCTATAGTCAAAAAACATGGCGATGGAAAAAAAAAACATTTTCAAATTAAGAGCACTACTATGCAGTAGGCCTTTTTTTGTATTTTTTTTCTCATTGTACATTTCCCAAAACCAATTAACATTGTAAACATTGCAGCTAAATATAGCTCGCTACACAAATACCAGCCACTTTAGCATTTAAAGCTATTGGCTGCGCATGTAGGAATTCCTAGTATGTGTGAATGTTGTTATATTGAATTTTCAGTGCGACGGCATGAATTGCGATTCCAGAGTGAGTATTGCGTTCCCACTTTTCCTTCTTCGAGAGGTTGTCAATTTTTTTTCACCTAGTATTTTATCTTTGTTTTTTTTTGCTAATTTGTTCATGACCATGGATACAAAGTCCTTCAGTCGCATACATTTTATTTATAATATCACTCTAATATAGCCCGCACATCAACTTTCACATAGTCCACATGATCAGTCACCGTCCAGTCATGTTTTAGTACAATGGTGGTCCTTGTACTAAAACTTTTCATGGACTTTATGAGACAACTTGTAAAGTCACGATACACATAATTCATTTCATTTCACTTCACTAGTGCACATGGATTGATCTTTATTGGATAAAATACCACCGATAATATGCAATAAAACTCAAAATATACGGATTTATGAAAATTAAAATTAATACGCTACGTCACTCTGCAAGTTCCCGCCAAAAGTCCTATTTTTCTTTGATAAGTTTTGATGTTACAAGCCTATAACACAATAAAAAAATCGGCCAAGTGCGAGTCGGACTCGCACACGGAGGGTTCCGTACAATATTAACTAACTCAACTTTGCTATGAAAAATAAAACGCCACTAAAAACGTTTCTTGTATGGGCGCCCCCTTTAATTTTTAATTTTATTTCATTTTTATTATTTGTTGTTATATCGGCAATTGAAATATACATTCATTGAAAATTTTAGCTGTCTACCTATTACCGTTCATGAGATACAGCCCACTAACAGACAGACGGACGGACGGACGGACAGCGGAGTTTTAGTACTATTACTGACCACCTGAAGGGTGCCAAACGGGACCGTAGGGTCCTGTTTGTACGGAAACCTAAAAACCAATACTTCGAATTTATTACATACATTTTATTTGTAATAAAATAAATACAAATAACATATACTTATTACAAAACTTGTAATATACCTATTTATGTGAAATATTTAAATTAAAATCTATATAAAAATAATGGTTATATGAAGTCTTTATTTGCTTTTTTAAAATTTATTTTTGTCTTTTTCAGTGCCGTGGTAATGAATGTGATGCTACTGTAAGTAATATTACTTGGCATATATTGACGATTGATAACGAAGCATTTCGAATTTATGAACTAGGCCGATTATTCCGTACTCTCACGCAAAAACTACTGAACGGATTTGTATGAAATTTGGCACACATATAGAATATGTTCTGGTATAACAAATAGGATACTTTTTATCCCGGAAAAACATACGAAACATACAGCAACGCGGGTGAAACTGCGGGAGACAGCTAGTACGTTTATAGATTATTATACGATCTATCTTTATGCCTTGGTTTATCCAAATCCGTTCAGCTAATACGCCACCATGACAAACATAGACTTAGCTGTCTACTCATCATCATCATCAGCCTATAATGTCCCATTGCTGAGTACAGGCCTCCATTCACAAATGAGGGTAAAATGGGCAATACTCCACCACGAAAGCCCACTGCAGATTGGAGGTAGGTTAGTGGCTACTAATAGAGTTTTCAAACAGCCTCGAAGGCCTCCGACTACCACAATTAAGTGATAACCGGGACCAACGGCTTTATACTTCCGAAGCACGGAAAACGCTCGAGTTGAAATACCACTTGGTGGTAACCCGAAACTACCAACCCTGTAATTTTTTTTTAATACATGTCTCTTCTCATCTTTCAGTGCAAGAAGCTCTCCTGCAGGTATTCAGTGAACGATTTCTCCCGGCAAGGGACCGAGACGTGGAACGAGCTGTATCCACAATATGGTACGAAGTTAGATAACTCATATGATTATTGAGAGGCATACTACTAGCTCAATAAAATGTACACCAAAATTACCGTTCTTTTTTATTTCACTTGTTAATCCTGATCTCTATATTCAAAGGCTGCAACTTTATAAGTCGCAGGTCCGGCCTCATATGGAGTACTGCTGTAATCTATGGGCGGGAGCACTTGGATACCAGCTTGGGCCCTTAGACTCGGTTCAGAGACGTGCCATCAGACGTGATGGCACGTCGATTGACGATCCCGAGCTTACAAGCGGTTTAGAGCCCCTCAGTCTGAGGAGAGACTTTGCCTCCTTATGTGTGTTCTACCGCTTGTACAACGGAGAGTGTTCTAAAGAATTGTTCGACTTGATGCCCACGGCTACCTTTCACCATCGCAACTCTCGCCATCGACGGGGAGTCCATCCACACACATTGAAACCAGAATTGTTTCGAACTCTGTGGGCTAAAAGGAGTTTTCTTCCGCGGACGCTCGGACTGTGGAATGAGCTCCCCGCCGTGGTTTTCCCAATGGAGTACAGCATGGGGTTCTTCAAAAAAGGTGTGAAGAGATTTCTTCAGGGTCGGCAACGCGCGAGTGTTACCCCTGGTGTCGTAAGCGTCCATAGGCTACGATAACTGCTTACCATCAGGCGGGCCGTATGCTTGCTTGCCACCTTAGTGATATAAAAAAAAATCGTTGAAGGAAGCATACCCTGGTAAAAGTATGCTAGATTTACTTTTTTTATACAACTAAACAAGCATAGGTAGGCTTGCCTAATGGTAGGCACGACTACAAGTACACTATAAACAAGCCTCTGGCTGGTTGAATTACGCATAGCTTCGCGGGCCAGCTTATAGGTTATATAACGTGTAATGGAAAGGGGTGAAGAATACATCAAGTATAAACTCTATAAAAAGTTTCGGCTCAAAATCATGTACTTTTATGGATATTTTCGTTACACTTTGCATAGCTTGACTTGTAGCGTGTGTGTGTACGATCCATGATTATGTCCGTATTTTACAAGCTTTTATTTATCTTGCAATATTTGTATGTTCGGGTCAAATCATGCAAGTCGAATTTCACCCACTTTCAATGATCGGATTGACTGAATATTTGGTACACAATTAGTATTGGGTTATGTATAGTCAACAAAAAGTACAGTCACCAAAAGCTTGTATTAAAGTAATTGCATATAAACTACAACGCTGCCGCGGACAGCGGGCATCTCACGTGATTGCTTAGTTCACGATAGAGACAACGTAGTGACAGCTTTGAGTGAAACGTAGAGCTTTTGAAATTTACCTTACAGATATTGGTAGAATAAAACGAATTGTACATAATGACACTTATATTTCAGCATCTACTTGTATAGTTAGGACAGCTGAATCGTCGTTCGCGCGCAATAAGTCCTCTTGATTCTCTGAATGCTGACATCTGGATCCATGACACTGTAAATGAATCTTATTATTATTAAGGATCCGTAGTAATAGGAACCCTGAGCTGTAAGATTAGATATTTGAGGTAGGTACCCTGACAATCTTTCTAACACTACAAATACATAATCGAAGACTAGTAGCACAGATCATATAATACTACGTACTAGTAGGCATGGCATATAAGGGATAACAAACCTCAAGGGTTGGTTACGCCATTATATACCCGCTTCTGTGGTCTTTAAATTATATATTGGAGGCATGCTGAGGTTTACACAAAATAACGTTTATACCTAAAAAACTATTTTTTTATACTACTTTGGTAGCAAACAAACAAGCATTCGGCTGCCTGACTGTAAGCGGTTACCGTAGCCTATGGATACTTGCAACACCAGGGGTATCACTCGTGAGTTGCCGACCCTGCAGAAATCTCTTCACACCCTTTTAGAAGAACCCCATGCTATTAGGAAAACCACGGCGGGGAGCTCATTCTACAATCTGAGCGTCCGCGGAAGGAAGCTCCTTTGAGACCGCACAGTTCGAAACCATTCTGGTTTCAATGTGTGAGGATGAACTCCCCGTCGATGGCGAGAGTTGCAAAATATGTCCATTTCGGCGGGTCTTATTATATTGAAAATGACGTAGATAATGAAAAACATGCAACTGACTAAAGTGGTAGTAATGCTATATCATAAGCTACATGAACCATCAAATATATTAATGTGAACAATGAGCCAAGTTCCATTCCGCTTTTGTTCGTTGACTAAATAATCTAAACGAGTGCCAAGTTATATGCCTAAAGATAATAGCTTTTGAAACTTTTGCAGTTGCGGTTTTAGTTAGTTTACAACTCTTATACGACTTTTATGTGCTTAGGGGAAAGTGGGGGAAATACGAACACATAAGGGAAAACTGAAATAAAACAGTGGAATTTGATCACAGAATTTAGATTTTTTTTTTATTATAAAGTTTACTTATCTGTCTAACTAATTCACTAATCAAAATTTATATTTTTTTAATAAATTGCAACAATATGAAAGAAAAACAAAACCCTTAGTGTTCGGCTTTGCCCGACGTTAGTCGGGTAAATACGAACACCAAGTGGGGTGATTACGAACTAACATTACTAACATAACATAATCGACATAATAGGCGTTTCCTGATCGTCCATAAATAAAGGTTTTCGTAAACAAAGGTGGTCAAAAATAGTTGTTTTTGGGAACATTATATTATGTTTCTGCTGCTTTGCCGAGGGTGTTTTTTTTTGGTTTTAACATCGTCTACAGCCTTTTTGAGATCTTCTAAACTGTACTTCAGTTCGGTCTTTCTTTTGTAATTGCGAGGCAACTGTAACAATAATAAAAAAAAAAATACGGGAAGCCAACAAACGGGAGTGGGGTAATTTCTAATGTTCGAGATTGCCCGACATGGAGTGTTCGTCTTTACCCCGCGGGATCGAAAATAATAAAATGTCAAAAAACAAATTAGGTTCTATTCTGTTTACCAACTACGTCATTGTCATTTAGCTGATTAATATGTGTTTATGCCACTATGTAAACGCTGAATTACTATTGTAGATAGAAATAAAGATACACCAACATGAATTTACCAAAAAAATTACATCTAAAACATACAAAATATTGAAAAATGCATACCTTGATAAGTACATACGTCCGCGTCTCCTGTTGTTGACTGGCACTAGTAGTGGCGTGATCTCCGAAATGGCGGCAAGTAAAATATGGCTATCCCTTCCTAACATATTAGAACCACTGAATTCGGCATTACCCCGCGTTCGCGTTTCCCCCACTTTCCCCTACTAAGGTTTTTATGCTTGCCAAGAATATGTTTCAAGAGCTAATTAAGGGACTTAAGATTGGGAGTTCATTCAAAATTTTATTTCTATCATGCTTGCCACAGTGCGCCCGTCGAGAAAATGCGTTTCTGTCACTTGTTATTCTCGGAAACGGCTAAGCATATTGCGATGGGACTTTCACAGGAAGGTTCAGTATTTTCTAAGGTATATTTTAGTGTAAGTCTTATCATAATCAGATTAGCCGTGATTCTCTCGGTGGCTGCACTGTTCATCATTGTATTCCTTACCTCAGATCTGCAGTCAACTCCAATGCACTGAAAACCATATAATTAGATAAACATAATTCATAGTGTAATATAAAAAAAGTTATTTTATTTTTATTTTATTTTATTTTATTTAAAATAAGTATTTATAAATAAGTATTTACCAAATCAATATTTATTGGGCTCACTGGTAAACACTTTTTTTTGTTTATTTTTTGTTTTGGTACGGAGCCTTCCGTGCGCGTATCCGACTCACACTTGGCCGTTTTTTTATTAGCAAAATATCTGGGTTAACCTGTAAATGTAAGACTTGTAGGTAACTAATTTAATAAAACTATATTTACCGATGCCATACAATCTTCGCCTTTACACTGAAATTTAAAATTATTGCAAAATACAAATCTGTTTTTTGCTCGCAAGAGTGTTGAAAAATGTCGTATGACACTCGTGTGCATTGATTTATTACACTCTCGGCTCCCTTATCGCGTTCGTACCGCCTGGAGTGTTAATAATCAAATTTGCACACATGTATCATAATGTACTATAACATTAGAAGTTGAATTATCGACAGTTATCATTATGTGCAATCCTCGCTTAGTGACAAATCTTGAGAGGTTATTGATTACTATAATACTTAAAAAAAGTAATTGCCTTCATAGTACATAATAATATATAGTTTATAAGTTTTCTGGTTGCCATAGTACAAGCTCTGCTTAGTTTGGGATCAGATGACCGTGTGTGAGGAATGTCCCAGGATAGCCTTTATTAGATTAGATTATCTACATCGTTATTTTATACGTTTCAGTGATTCAGTGAAATCGGTTATATATACAACTTCTTGAATTATTCAATTTGTGAACCGAATTAGTCAATGTGACGTCACGTTAGTACTAGAACGTTTTTGTTTTGTTTTCATAAAAAATAAAAGAATAAAATATGCACACCTTTGCTACACAATTATTTGCCATACACTGAAAACAAAAAAACATAATATAACAACTTAATATAGTAGTTACCACTATGTCCTACTACTTATTTTGTACTTAGTAGTACATTAGTACTTAGTAGTATATAAAAGTACATTAGTACTTAGTAGTACATAGAAGTACATTAGTACTTAGTAGTACATAAAAGTACATTAGTACTTAGTAGCACATAAAAGTACATTAGTACTTAGTACCTAGTAGTACATAAAAGTACATTAGTACTTAGTACCGAGTACATAAAAGTACATTGGTACTTAGTAGTACATAAAAGTACATTAGTACTTAGTAGCACATAAAAGTACATTAGTACTTAGTACCTAGTAGTACATAAAAGTACATTAGTACTTAGTACCTAGTACATAAAAGTACATTGGTACTTAGTAGTACATAAAAGTACATTAGTACTTAGTAGCACATAAAAGTACATTAGTACTTAGTACCTAGTAGTACATAAAAGTACATTAGTACTTAGTACCTAGTACATAAAAGTACATTGGTACTTAGTAGTACATAAAAGTACATTAGTACTTAGTAGCACATAAAAGTACATTAGTACTTAGTAGCACATAGAAGTACATTAGTATTATACTAAGTAATTAAATTTATTCTATACTAGCTGTCTCGCGCGGTTTCACTCGCGTTCCCGTGATAAAAAGTAGCCTGTGTCACCCGGGGATAGTGTAGCTTCCCAACAGTGAAAGAATTTTTCAAATCGGTTCAGTAGATTCGGAGCCTATTCAATGCAAACAAACAAACAATCAAATCTTTCCTCTTTATAATATTAGTTAGATAGTTAGATATCTATAAACAGATCCTATTGTATAAAATATACGTTATTATCATCACATCATAGTATAAGTATATGTAGGCATTTATGTAGTACTATGTTATAAATAGGACAATATCCTAATATACATGTCAACTCCTAATGACGTTAACATCTTGCTTGTGATAGCATAGGAATTAGTGTAATCGCTATCTCTATATACAGCGTGTGGCTGAAACTGTATAAAAACCATTAATTATGTACTTGTTCAGATATCTAATATAGTACACCAGAAATAAAATGCAATATCTGTCTGGAAGAGATCGCTCTCTAGCGATAAGACCGCCCATTGTGTTATTTCTTTTTGTTTTGTTAACTGTTTTTCTGGTGTAAATTTTTTTATACGACTAAGTCAGTAGACAAGCATACGGCCCGCCTGATGGTAAGCAGTTACCGTAGCCTATGGACGCTTGCAACACACGAAGCATCGCTCACGCGTTACCGACCCTTCCTCCCATCCCAATGAGCTCTGGCGACCTTACTCACGCGCAGGAACACAACTTTACACAACATAAAGTTATTTGGCTGCGGTATTCTGTAAGGTGGAGGTACTCCCCAGTCGAGCTGCTCTTTGAGCGAATAAACGCTACGGTCTACCTCTCTTAAACTTACAATAAAGAGTTATCTATCAATATCAGAAGAAACTTACAGTTAACGTTTGGAATTTGAATAGATTTTAAGAGGTAGAGGGTAGAGTTTTTCGCTCAATGAGCAGCTCGACTGGGAAAGAACCTCACAGTGTACCGCAGTCAAGTAAGAGTGTTGAGTTCAGTCTGTTATCGTGACTGAGCACCAGAGGTGAGTGAGCGTTGCCCATCTTTGATATGCTAGAGACAACACTCTACAACAATTATCCGAAATATCAGCTAACACAATCACAAATGCTTGCTTTTCTTAACCGGCAAACTTCTTGGAAAAAAGGTTAACTGCACGGAAGCCAAATTTTAGGTATCTTTAGTGTTGGGATGCGGGGGAATCTAAGAGTACGTTTATGTTGCTCGCCGATGTGTGCCAAGAAGTTTGCCTGGATCTATATTAATAGTCTTTTGGATCTATAACAGCCTAGAGGGAAATGCTTCTTTTTCTTTACCGGATGTTAAAACCTGATAGAGAATTTGGTTTTAACCACGACCCGTTCGACATCACTGCCAACTGACATCGTCAAGCAAATCGACAGTTGTTTTTTGTAGCACGCTGTATATGATTTGGTATTAGCTTCATACACACGATATATCTTTGAGCTATAAATCACTTATGTATTGAATAAGCCAATGGATAGCACGTTTAGTTTAATATTTGTATTAATAAACCAAAAGATGACAAAGTGTTTAAAAAAACATGATAGATTGATAGAAAACTGTGTATAGGTCTGTTATGACCACAATCTCGTCAGGGTAAGTGATGATGTGGCCAAAAGTGGTGCACACACAAAGCTTGGAAGGAACTGGCTCTCAAGTGCAGCTGTCGGAACACACCGATAGGTGCTTGGCGACAGATTCTCAACTTGAGGGAGCCACATGGGCACTATAAAGTACCCTACCACCGTGCTATGGTTTCCTTACGATGTTTTCCTTCACCAAAAGCTCAATGTAGGATTCGAACCCGGGAGCTTCGTCTCGGTATCCGACGTCACTACCCCTGAGCTATCATCGCCTTAAACGTCTTATTTTGATACATCTAAGTCACAGACTACGTCGGACATATTCTCGCTAGCAAAAATCTGTGTATATGAGAGTCGGCCACCTGTCTGTCACGCATACATAAGTTGGCTATTCCGCGGGAAACGAGACTCTGTCGCCGTTTACACAGGGTCGTTTACCCACGCTCGACTAATGTGTGAATGTGTGCGTGCCGGCTTGTACCTTCAGCGTGGTGGCCAACTTCAGCGAGACAGTTTTTTGTTAGCGAGAATATATCCGATTTTTTTAACATCCTTGGTCTAAGTCTAACAATCATATCGCCTGCGGTTACCGCAGCCTTATGGACACTGGAAACACCACGCTTGCAAATATCCTAATGTTCCAGATGCTTAGTTCCGTCGCGTCTGCTAAAAAATAGACGTTCAGTAGTGCAGGCCAGTCTTTGAGGTAGAGAACAGGATGAACTGGATACAGTTGAGCTTATGACAGTGAGCCAAAAGCTGATGATAAAGATGGGAAGACTTACGTATACTTGGCAGGCATCACCGATACACTGAAAACAGAAAAGTTACCAATGGCCCTGATTCTGTTGTTCACAACTAAACTAATTTTAATGTCACTATGTCTCTTTGTAACAAAGAACATAAGAAAAGGATGTAAGAAATTTAGTCCTGTCAAATTAGTCCAATGCTTGTTTTTAATACAATTTTAGTCCATCTATCGCTGTTACGCCTAAGTACACGCAAAATAAGACGGCAAAGATTAATTTGACAACTTAAAATATGCTCTATCCTTTTTCAATCATGTTCGTCAGAAAGAGATGAGATGTGACTAAAATTAGTTTAGTGCGATTTACAACAGAATCGGCACCATTATCTGCCTTGATTCCAATTATTTGTGGTCGGTGCAATATGTACAAGGTCGGTTTACTAAAGCTGGCACATTCACAGAACTCACACTTATACAATTTCACGATACAGTATGTTTAATTACATTATTGCTTCTAAACAGTCAATTCTAACGGACGAATGCAAAAAATAACACTATATTTATGAGCAGTAGCAAAAGCAAAACAATAGCTGTCTCCTTCATACTCATAAGCTTGACCGCGCGCGAGAGAGACGGACGACAGACTTGTCATGATGCGCATGCAGTGCGACGTGACGCCGCGCGCTTATTCACAGACACTACACAAGCGACACGTGTAAATGTGTTGCACGTGCCAGCTTTAGTTAACCGAGCTGACGCTTCTTCTATCCCTTATACTAGCAATCACTCCTTTCTTACCCATACAATATCATCATCTTTCAATCCATCCTCTTTTTCGTCCTTCCGTACTTACATATTCATAAGTCTTTATTCACAAAAACCCTTCATACGAAATAAATGAATGGTCAGACTCCAACGCTCGGTTTAGAAGGTTGCTTGCTGAGACGAGTCGGTAATAAACTCAACAATTCTCTTCGTAAAGCTCAGATTTATTAAATAAGATATGGCCTGCTTACCTCTGCAGTGCTTTTAGCGCTTTTTGTCTGAAAATAGACAAATATGACGCAATAAAATTTTCAACTAGTAACCTTGAAGTAAGTATTTTTTTTTACAAACAATAAAATAGACCTCAAAATGGAATTGCTCTCAAACGCATACAATAAATATTTATGAACTCTTATCTGTGGCTAGGAACTACGTAGCAAATCTTATTTTTTTTGTAATATTCGACAATATTGAATACCAGAGGGCAAACCACATGCTCTTAAAACAAGGTTAAAATAACCTTATTTGACTTTTGTCTTTCTTTGACATCCGACGTCAAAACGGGACAAAAGCCAAATAAGGTTATTTTAACCTTGTTTGGTAGGCCCCCTGAAGACTAAAACCCGTCGGTTCAATATACAAAACCATGAAGAAATCAATATAGTATTAGTTATGTATAATTTTTCTTACTTCAGCGAGACAAGCGCCCCCAGTGCACTGAAAAAATAAAAATGAATAAACAAGGTCTTTTTCATTTAAGATATTTTATTTTGTAACAGATGTAACAAATTTAACCAAAGAGCCTTGAACCAAGCCTTGGAATGCCTGGCATGGAAAGTTTAGGGAATAAATTGGTTTTGTTTTGACAGAGAGGTAGAGCATAGCGTCTATTCAGCTCTGGGGAAGTACCTCCACCTTACAGAATACCGCAGCCAAATAACTTTATGTTGAGTTGTGTTCCTGCGCGTGAGTAAGGTTGCCAGAGCTCATTGGGGAGGGGGGAAAGGTCGGTAACGCGTGAACGATGCTTCTTCTGTTGCAAGCGTCCATATGGCTACTGGAACTGCTTATCATCAGGCGGGCCGTATGCTTGATAATCGACTTAGTAGTATAAAAAAAACATATGAAGTTTCATCCTAACTATTATAAATGTGACCGTGAGTTTGTTTGTTTGTTTGTTACGCCGTCACGTCTCAACTACTCAACGGATCATCATGAAATTGGGCACATAGATAGATCATACTCTAGAATAACATATAGGATAGTTTTTATCCCGGAAAAATATACGATCCTCGGGAACGCGGGTGAAACCGCGGGGAGCAGCGAGTAATAAATTAATTTAAGTTACATCACTAGGTACTTACTTTTGCTGTGCATTCGTTTCCTTCACACTATATATACAATAATAAACACTTAAGTAACAACAAAGAAAAAAATCTAAACTATTTTTTTATGAAATCAAAATACCTTGGATTGACAAACACCTCCCTTGCACTGTTTAAAAATTAAAACAATTATATACAAATATTATGAAGAAAAGTGAACCAGGCTACTGCGTAAGAAAATGTATCAATATCTGGAGTTCTTTAATATTAACCCCCTTATTCATAATCGCTTTTTAAGACTGCGTATAAAGCAAAATAACAATCTTAGAATTGAAATTTAACCAAGTAAATAGTATTTAAATGAAAAAATATTTTTATATGGGTATTTTCATTATATACGCGAGGGTTCTGCCTGAGCAAAAACATAATGGAATGAAATTTCCTCGATAGAAAAAAATCACAAAGCTACCTCTAATAATAATGAATTTTCGGTTTTATTCGTTCATGGTGTATCTAATTAAGATAAAAATTCGATAAATAATATCACTAACATATGACCTAGGGCTGCTACTAACGATTTTTTAAAATATTCTATACTTTACGAGTTATTTAGATAAAAAGCGCTTTGTTCATTTTTGTTCCGCGGAACACGCTATCTCTATCTCATCTGCACGCGAAGATTAGACATAAGTTTGTTTCATCTGACATTGCCATATTTTTCTGGCTTGGTACGCACTCTTAACTAAATCAGTGTAATAGTGTGCCCCGTCTCACTCTTTCGATCACCAAATGTTAAGTGTCAGATAAAGACTTCGGAATTTTAGCTAATCAACGTTTGATAACTTTATTATGAATAAGGGGGTTAGACCTCAAGCGGGGAGGAGGAGTCAAGAGATGTCTTGTTTGATATTCACTTGTCCCCTAAATATCTATAATATTATTTCAGAAAATGAAAGCCACTTTCTTACGCGATATAGATCCCGGCAAACTTCTTGGCACAATTTGGGTGTAGAGTGGGGAATAGTTTGCGCAGGTACACTAGCGAGCAACAAAAATATCATATCAGCCTAGGGATGTCCACTGCTGAATATAGGCCTCCCCCATTAACTTCCACTTCGAACGGTTCTGGGCCTCTTGCATCCAGCGGCGCCCAGCGATTTTGACCAGATCATCGCTCCACCTGGTGGGAGGTCATCCCGCTCGGCGCTATCCAGTACGTGGTCGCCACTCGAGAACCTTTCATCCCCATCGGTTATCGGCTCTTCGAGCGATGTGGCCCGCCCATTGCCACATCAGCTCACTAACTCTATGAGCTATGTTCGTCGTTTTCGTTCTCCTACGAATGTCCTCATTTCGGACCCTGTCACGTAGAGAAATTCCGAGCATAGCTCGTTCCATACCTCGATGAGTGATGCTGAGCATATGTATGCGGCCAGCAGTAAAATACCACGTCTCTGGCCGCGTGGTCAAAAATATACTCGTACATTATTTTAATTTATCCCTCCTGTCCCCATGCCCCACCACCAAAGAGACCTAAAATTTGGCTTCTCTGCAGTTTATGTTTTGTGCCAAGAAGTTTGCCGGTTTCTGTAGCCCGTCCATCTGTGTGTCTACTTGCTACGGTTTCAAGACTACGGAATTGCTATATTTTTTTTTAAATCTTGTTAATTCACTTCTTACTTACTTACTTTAGATTTCGTTTTACTTGTCTTTTATTTTTCAACCCTTTGAGCATCACTTGATGCCCCTAGTGGCACATTTTAGCTAATTTCATAATTTAATTTGTGGATAATGTAGTAGGCTGCAATATTGTTATTATTTTCATAAAATGTTTATATGTAAGACCTTGTATTGTAGCTGTTTATTGTCCCTTAATAAATAAAAAAAAAAAAACCACGTAAACTTTTGACTTACTTACATGAGATAAACATTCTGCTCCAATACACTGAAAAAATGTTAAAAATAAAATAATCTTCTAACTATACTTATGTCCTACAAACTCACCGGTGTTTTGGAGGAATGATCATATAGGTCAAAAGTACCTATTTATAACAAATATAAGAAAATAACTTCATCGTATGGTAAAAGAGTTTTTCGATATAAGGCAATCCTGATGTATTTGTCTGCCTGGTCCACTGAATGTAGAAAATCAATAATCACTTTTTGTTCTCTAGACTCTACGACTGAGCTGTGCATTCACAGCATATTTTTTTACATACAGGTTCCTCATATAAACTCCACCTTCAAAAGCTTTTAAAAGTTTTTAAAAACAACATTTTAATGTTAAAAAAGTGTTTTAAATATGAAATACTTTTGTAACATTACTTAGAATAATTGAAGAACATTTTTCAATTAATTGAAGTGAAAGCTTGACTTACTTCAGCTAGGCAGACGCCACCTTCACACTGTTTTACAAAAAATATTAATTAGTTTTTATTAACATAATTACAATAAATATGTACAAAATAAAATCTATATAAAAATACTTTGTTATATATTGCTTATGTTTTGTACATTAATTGGAATTGCAGATGTGCTGAAACTCTGTTCAGCCATTTTGCTATAGTGGCTTTAATATCACTGTACTGACATTATAGACTGGGAGATACTGGCACACATTTCCTGGTCATTTGTACCAGTATGGCGACCCTTCAGGGGTCTAATTACGTAATGACGAAAAGGAAACTGATGGTCATAGCGCTGGTACCGGCGGCCCAATCGCGTGGGCGTTAATCGAACCTATCGGATAAATTAAATATAAATAAATAAATAAATATCCTGAGACATTCCTCACACACGGTCATCTGATCCCAAACTAAGCAGAGCTTGTACTATGGAAACCAGATAACTGATATAATACATATACTACTTTTTATTTGTAAATACATACTTAATATACATAATTACACCCAGACTCAGGACATACAGTCTCAATTACGAGTGTCGAACGATTTGTTCCACAACATTTTTGTATTTTCCGATAGTCGATGAAAAAGAAATAGGCGTATATATAATATTAAATGTTGTAGACTTAAGCTAGTTATTAAGTTGGTTTCTATAAAGTATTATTATTATACTATTTGTACCAGGCAAATTTTTGCATAGCTAATCATCGTCGAGTAGTCTCATTCATAAAAATTACCATGGCATACTTTTCCGACGATTCCAAATGGCCGCCATACCACCATATGCAAAGGTGCGATTAACACTCAAGCGATTGGGCCGCCGGTACCAGCGCTATGACCATCATTTTCCTTTTCGTCATTACGTAATTGAACCCTTGAAGGATCGCCATACTGGTACAAATTACCAGGAAATTTGTACCAGTATCTCCCGGACTATTAGTACATTACATCCATATTTCACCGTAACTTTAGCACAGTACCAAGCCGAGACTGAAAAATGAATTAACAAATTATTATCACAAAATTACCTTGGATGCACATTTCTGTTCATAACACTGAAAAGAAAATTTATCGTAAATAGCTGATAAGAAAATGTATAAATGATTTGACCATTACAGATTAGTCAGGCATGGTAGTGGAGGTATACAGGTAATACATATGCTATCTTCTTGAGTATATATGTAATGGTAATTGACTGATTGACAGGTGCACGAAGCAAGAATCGCAATCTACAATCTATTTAGTTACACCTATCCCTTACCCCGAGAGTAAAGAATTAACGTTATGGTTTATAAAAGATAGCTTGATTCGCTGCGACAGTTGTTTGAATCCATTGGTGCTGATTCTGTTGTTCACAACTAAACTAATTTTAATGTCACTATGTTTCTTTCTAACAAAGAACATAAGAAAAGGATATAAGAAATTTAGTCCTGTCAAAATTAGTCCAATGCTTGTTTTCAATATAATTTTAGTCGCCATCTATCGCGGTTACGCCTAAATACACGCAAAATAAGACGGCAAAGATTAATTTGACAACTTAAAATATGTTCTATCCTTTTTCAATGATGTTCGTAAGAAAGAGATGAGATGTGACTAAAATTAGTTTAGTGCGATTTACAACAGAATCGGCACCATTGTAACTTTAAAATAAGGTTCATCTGTTTAATCTGTGGTTGATTTGATGATGACAAAGATAAACCTTATGCTAAAGCCATAAGGTTAATTTCCATATGACTCATACAAATGTCGCAGAGATCAAGCTATCTTACTAATATTATAAAGAGGAAAGATTTGATTGTTTGTTTGTTTGTTTGCATTGAATAGGCTCCGAATCTACTGAACCGATTTGAAAAATTCTTTCACTGTTGGGAAGCTACACTAACCGCGGTTGACATAGGCTACTTTTTATGACGGGAACGCGGGTGAAACCGCAGGGCGGAAGCTAGTCTTTTATAAACTATAATAAACGCATACGCGTTTGGGTCAACTTTAGATTAGTATGGCAGAAATTAGTACCATGAGTGTTCCGCTAGAGGCGCTGTGCCAATTCCTATAGAGAAGTGTCGTAAACGCAAACGCGTTAGTATGCGTTTACTTACGTCATTTCTTTACACTAACCCCTTTATTCATAATAAAGTTATCAAACGTTGATTAGCTAAAATACCGAAGTCTTTATCTGACAGGTGACATCTGCGGGGTTATTTTAAAACGGTCGGATTCGGAATCGGGAGCGGAATCGGAAACCTTTATCCGATGAAGTTCCGATCGCGGAAAGTTGGAGTGCGTTTACAAAGTTTGTTTTCAATAATGGTAGGAAATGGTAAACCTAAACTAAAATAAAAGTAAAATCGAAATGATTACGGATTTTCATTGTTGAAAGGCCTCATTTAAACACTCATATCAAATGCATATAAAGACAGATACTTGTTATTTTTTATATTTTAGATTAAGGTCTACATTGTGTTATATGTATGTATAAACATAAAAAAATGGTTTTCTAGTTTTATCGAACTTCGGAAACTGACTGATAGGTCAAAGTAATTGTTGTTTATAATATTCGAAAAAGTCAGGCAAAGGTTTGAGCCATACAGCCTAATCATATTTGAGTTATACCTAAGTTCTAGTCACAAAATAAATCACTTTCATAATAGTACGCACTGTCAGTCACAGTCTATAAACGTCATGTGTTACTAAAATAGTGGTCAATAAACTAAAACTTCTCACGGACTTTTTGAGACAACTTGAAGTCACGATACACATAATTCATTTAATTTCCCTTCATTGGTGCGCGAGGATTGATCTTTATAGGATAAAACACCACAGATAATATGCAATAAAACTCAAAATACACGAATTTTTGAAAATAAAACGAAAACGCAACGTCACTTTGCAAGTTCCCGCCAAAAAGCCCTCTATGTCAAAGTATTTTTTTTTTCAGTACATTCATGGAGAATATAATAAAACAAATATTTTATGATTACGTAGATTTTTTAGTGGTAGTGAATCTAGCATCCAACTTGAGTAACGGTATTGAGTGACCAATATGTTTTAGTTCCTACGAAGTTTGAGTATGTAGCTATTATTACTTTTACCGCCGACCTTTCTAATTCATTATTTACCTAAAAATAGGGGCAAACACACTCCGTTTAGTACCAACTAACCTTTATATAAGTTTAAATAATGCATTTGTATTAAATAATGGTCAAAAACGAACATTAAATAAAATTCGGAAAGAATTCCGCCAGCTAAAAGCTATCGGAAACATTAAGATGAATCGGATTGATATTTCCGTCGAGAAACGTCAAACTATTCGAATTCGGAAATTAAAATAGCAATGGGCGCATCCGGAATATATTTATTTTAGTTTAGGTTTTATTTGTAACACTTAAATTGTACTATTATCATACTATGTTAAATAAATATTGATGTTCTTATAGTTTGGATTGTATTTTAATGTGCAAATACATATTTTTATTATTATTTTATCATGTCGGAAACTCATCTCGGAAGTTTCCGATTCCGCTCCCGATTCCGAATCCGACCGTTTTAAAATAACCCCGCTGGTGATCGAAAGAGTGAGACGGGGCACACTATTACACTGATTTAGTTAAAAAGCGATTATGAATAAGTCCCCCTTATTCATCACGTGTCTTCGAATACATCACCTGTTTTAAGTAAACATGTTTTTTTACCGATTTCACCCCCAAATCTCTAAAAACAATATGTCACGCAAAGTAGGGGAGACCGGGGTTGGTTGACTATAGGGGTAGGTTGACTAACTATCAAAAACTCGTCCGAGGCAATAGTCTTGAGCTAACCAGTGAGACACGAAAGTCCGGCACCTCCCCCCGCTCAGTCACCGGGAACGCGGCGTCGCGCACGCACGTCGTTTGAGAGAAGGAACGTAATATTGAAAAACAACACACGTAAGTATTTTTTTTTGTCGTAATATTATTTGTAATAATGCCTATTTATTCATGGTTATTGATTGTCAAAGCATTTATAACGAATGTTTGATTCATGTTCTTTCTTTTATGTATTATTCTATTTGACTTCGTCGCAGTTTTGAGGTTATGGCATGTGGTTAAAAGTTAAAAGTTGGTTCGGGGCTAGTAGACTAATGTATAACGGGGTTGGTTGACCACTGGTCAACAAGCCTCATAATATTAGGGATATTCCATACATAAAATGAAGTCAGTATTTTTGAAATTTTATCCAAAAATTATTGTTTCAGGACCATGCGAACATATAAAAGAAAGACTAATAGAGGGTACATCCAAAGATGTAATAGATAAACATGTCAACAAGTTATCTTTGACAAAAAATATATTATAGGTATATTATTTTATTAATAAAATAATATTTGAATTTTATTGTGTTTAATTGACGTAGCGGAAGATCGCCTTGGTTGCAATAAAAAAAAGGAGTAATCCATTTTTGTGTCTTTTATCCTATTTCCTCGTAGATTTTGCCCTTACAACTGCATAGGTCAACTTACCCCAGGTGAATAGTCAACCTACCCCAAGCATGGGGTAGGTTGACCAGTTTTTCCTATTCTACAAAAACTGACCTGTACTCTATATCATAATAAATAATGTGCTTTTTGCCACTTTTTTGCAAAGCTTAATAGTAACACTATTAACTGAACCCGTTGTTAAATTATTATGCTCTAAAGAAATAGAAATAGAAGCCTTGAAGCTGAAACTTGGTCAACCAACCCCGGTCTCCCCTACGTTCAATGTAAACAGATTTTTACACCCATATCTCATCTAGTCTTTACTCTACATCCAAACTCCCTTTTAATCATTTTAAGTAGACAAGTTTACATCTCTATTAAAGTTCTTTCAGTTAGCTTATAGCTAACATTAAAACACTGGTTGTCATAGTGACCATTATAGGTATCATCCAAAACAGTGTTATATTGTTGTACTGAATTTCATTTTGCAACTCTTTTTTTTTGCTTTTTCGGTCCTTGCCTTACTCATCAAACAGCCACATTCTCCGTGGTATTCTTATGAATTTCGTGTCTTCTGTCGCGGGTGATGATTTAAATCGCGAGCGTAACGAAGGACTCGAGGTTTACTCCCGAGCGTAGCGAGGGTGTTAAAAACTTAAATCACGAGCGAAGCGAGGGATTTAAGACGAGTCCTGAGTGTAGCGAGGGATTTAAGTTCACTTAAGACTAAGACAGCTTTATCACCGAGGAAAATACTCTACTTTTCGTACCATTTGCGAAAAAATTAACACAATAATAATATGAGATAAGCATTTATTAAAAGTAATGCCAATTAAAAGTAAAAGTTAACATTCGAAACATTGGTCCAATTATTGATAGAGAGAGTTACATTTTTGTTCGGTACATTTATTGTTGATGAGTTTTTTTTTTTTTTTTTTTTAATAATAATGATATTTATTTCTCCCACAATAAGTTTACAGTAAAAACAATAAAAGAAATAGTAATAATGATAAATACTTAAATTGCGGGAGACTGGTGCCTAAGCTAGGCAGAGCCTGTATTTCAGGACACCAGGTCTCCACCCCACGGTTAACGTAACATAAAATTTTCATACAATATTAGTAACAGCAAATAATACAGGTTAAAATATGGAGAATTAAATTTAAACAATATAAGAAACTTCAAATAAAAATAAATAACTGTGCATGTAGATGTGTGTGTGTGTGGGGGGGGTGAGTGTGTGTGTGTGTGTGTGTGTGTGTGAGGAGAATATGTGTGTGGAGGTATGTGCATGTGTGTGTCATCGCAAAACCACCAATAAATTTTCGGTGTCATCATAGTTCAGCCTTTGAAGCCAATCCTTTAGAACATGTGTACATTTATGGTTGTTAAGACTATAAATCGACAATATTTTATTGATTTTGTTGTAAAGGTAGCAGCCTAAAAAACAGTAGAAGCGCCTTGAAAATTCGGTGGAAAAGATGGTGTTGAAAAAAACTATATCTTTACGCCTTCTCACAGCAACACTATCCGGATCGAATGGATGTGACGTGTGCTGTCTCATTACAATAAATAAAATAAAAATTTGCCGGACAGTGAGTACTCCTGCCATTTTGTAAAGGTCAGTCGTAGAAAATCTAAAAGGAAGAGAAAACATAACTTTCAGGATTGATCGTTGGGCTCTCTCTAGCCTTAGCAGAAAACTTTTATGGGTACCACCCCAGGAAGACACACAGTACATGAGTAAGGATTGACAGAGGGCAAAGTAAATACTTTTAAGAAGTGGAACGTCGGCTACATGCCGAAGATTACCAAAAACGTAAATAAGTTTTCGTAGTCGGTCAGAAAGTAAATTTACATGATTTTGAAAATTTAGCTTACAGTCAAGCGTTATCCCCAGATATTTTAAGGTATCAACCTTATCAAGCCTTGAGCAACTACAGTCAGCATCATAGGGAAACGTGCATGAGTGGCTTGTTAAATTATAGTTATTGGTTTTAAGTGACTCGTTAATAATTGAAAACTGTATGAATTTAGTTTTATCCGCATTGAGGGTAAGCATATTGTTGTGAAGCCATTCAGTGACAGTATTGAGGCCCAATTGAGCTACAGAATATAGCTCTTGGTATGAGCTTGCATTGAATAGCAATGCTGTATCATCTGCAAAGGTGATTATTCTACCATTTGTGAGACTTAGGTTACAGAGGTCGTTAATATACACAAGAAAAAGAGTAGGGCCAAGTATACTGCCTTGAGGCACTCCGTAAGTTGATACGGGTAGCTCCTTACTCAATTGCCTATCCACCTTAACACACTGTGTACGACCAGTTAAATAGTCGCGTAGAAGTTGCAGTTGCAGACCACGTATTCCAACTCTCTCCAGTTTGCCAATTAAGATTGGAACAGAGACCGTGTCAAATGCCTTAGCGAGATCAAGAAAAATACCTAGTGTTTTACGTTTCTTGTCTAAATTTTGAACAATATAATCCGTCAACTCATGCACAGCATCAGAAGTGGATCGTCCTGAACGAAAACCAAACTGTGAGGGAGATAGAATGTTGTTAGTCTCTAAAAAATTAACGAGGCGTTTATTTATTAAACGTTCGAGAACTTTAGACAATGATGAAAGTATTGATATAGGTCTATAATTTATGACACGGTCTCTGTCACCACTCTTGTAAATTGGACAGACTAGGGATTTTTTAAACGCTGTTGGAAAAATTCCGGTACTTAAAGCCAGATTACAGATATGTGTTAGGGGATGGACTAGAATATTCCTATGAGTTTTGAGAAATAAACTGGAGATTTTATCCCAGCCCGTAGCACAGCTATGTTTCAATGAGGAAATTAAAGAAGTAATTTCCTCCTGATCCGTCGACAGAGCAACCATCGAGTTAACTATAGGTACCAAAGCATGAGGCAAGATAGATTGTTGTGATAGCCCAGGGTTAAAGGTAAACTTTTCGGCAAGTGTTCTTCCCACGTTGACAAAGTACTTGTTAATGTCATCTACTGTTTGATAGCGTGTGATCAATTCATTGGCTGATTCCCTATTTTTTGTTCTATTTGTTATTTTGTTAATCGCTTCCCATATCTTCTTTTTATTCATATTTGCATTTTTTAATTCAGATTTTTCATATTCTCTTTTTAACTTCCTAATTAAACTGTTACAAAAATTTCTATATCTGGTAAATACTAATTTTAGATCTGTATCATTTGGTGCTCGCTTAACTTTTTTATGTAAATTGTCACGATGTCGCATGCATCTCAAAAGCCCAGTGGTTATCCAGGGTTTAATGATTCTCTTCCGATTCGGAACTCGTAAGGACTTTGTATGCGTCTCAATAATTCCTTTAAGAGTATTAACCAGATAATCGGCTGCCATATTAGCATCATTCATATCGAGTATGCAGGTAAGATCGGCAGTTTTTAATGTGGATGTAATTCCTTCGTAATCGATACGCGTAATATCGTGGTTATCTCGGTTTTTGGGGTGTTTTTTTAAAAGGTAAAATAATACAGTTTCATGATCCGTCAGAGAGGAATGAGCCACAAACGTTGAAGCTGGAAATTTAGTCTTAAGAAGAACATGATCCAAACAGTTTTTTTCACGAGTTGGAAGAGTGTGAGCAGGAAATAAGCCATGAGTTGCTGTTATGGATAAATATTCAGTTTTCCAATGATCATGGTTATTGTCTCCTATGTTGATATTAATATCTCCAGTAACAATTATATTTTTAAAGTGTTTAATTTGTTTCAAGATGGCGTCTAATGAGTCAAGGAAATTCTCAACATCCCTAATAGCTGGAGAACGATATATTGCGATTAAAGCAGTGTCATTGTTAACTTTAAGGATCAAACTATTTGCATCCGTGAGTTGAGCCTCTTCTACAGAACATTTTAAGGATTTATTGACATATATAACCACGCCATCGTTTTGAGTTTTATTATTACTGGATGAATATGAGTGATATCCATCCAGCAGCGGTAAATTAAATGAGCTTTGAAGCCAGGACTCGGTCAAAACAATAACATCCCAATTGGTCTTAGTGCGCTCCAAAATTGTTAGAAAAGAAGGAAATTTTTTTGAGATGCTTCTTATATTTTGCAAAAGAAGCTTCAATGAAGATGAGGGGTGTTGTTGAACATATCCACTACAGTCATCAAGATCACATACACAAGAATCAGATACAGATATTTTATCAATATTGCTAATATTATCCTGCGTGTTATCGAATTTTAGTTGAGAAAATTCGTGACAAGTATATAAGTGGCAATGGAAATACTAACGTAAATTTAGAAGTCAGTATAAAAGAGAAGTCAATACAAGAAGAAATTATTGGTAGAACAAAAGGTCTTACAATGTTGGTATAAGTGAATAGGTATGGGTATGACTGAATATAAGTAAACAGTATGTAAAGTTTTATGTGTGATGTTTGTGGCGTGAATTGTGATTTATGTATGTTGTGAGCACAGTATGTTATATAATTATACAAAATTAGTAATAAGAAATGCAAAAAAGTAGAACTAGACATAAAAATATACTGGTATGTGAAAAATCTTTGCAGTTTGGTAATAGATTTTGAGGACAAATATACACAAATTACTGACAAAAATCCAAGCGACCCAAATAGTCATTCTTTTTTCCTTAAGTTTTCAAGTTCCGATTCGCATGTAATCTTCATAAATGGGTCGTTGTCCGTTTTTCGGAGATATATAAAGCCGCGTGAAGTCCAACAGTAGCTATATTTGTACTCTCTTGCGAATTCTCTTGCCAGATGGAATAAACGTTGTGACTTAAAAGTTAGTGCTTCCGATACGTATATAGATTTCTTAGGTCCCTTAATTTTCAAATGTTCTGTGTTAAGTTTACCATCACGGGGATTGTTACGATTAAATTTTTTAACAGCTAAAATCAGGTTGTCCTTCTGAAGGGTACTGTTAAAATCAACAACAATTGTTCTCATACCATCTTTGTTGGGACGTGTTCTATAGGCGTCCTTAATGTCCAGATTTGGGACACTCAATGTTTTTGCCAGGTTACTAACAAGACTAGTCAAGTCACTCTTAGTTTCGGGTCTATTGTCCGGCAGAGGAACACAGGGCACATTGCGTATTTCAATACTGGAGGCCCGGGATCTGCGTTCTAAATCATCAATTTTTTCTTCTAAAGATTTGATAAGCTTTTTATCTTCAACCCTCTGATTTTCAAGACCCTGAATTTTTGCCAAGAACTCATCATATTTAGAGGACAAAAATGCCATACTATTTGATATTTCTCTATTTTGTTCTTTGATATCTCCTACAGACTTTTGAAGGACCTTGAAACGATTTTCTTGGTCGGCAGAAAAAGATGAGAACATGCCCCTCATCACACCCATAACATATTGCATATCGAGTGCATCTCCGCTAAACTTACGTTTGTTGCGCGTAGTAGTATTGCGCTCGTCACATTCGTTAGTCTCCGCAGAATCGCTTAAACAAGGCGATGAGACCGTGTGTGTTAATGCCTGGCTGGGCGTTAATACGGGCGTGCTGGGGAGTGCACGGTGAGGGGGGCTATGTCTTAGAGACATCGTGTCGCTTCACTTCAGTGGTACTAGGCAAACAGATGTGTTTCAACAAATATTATGAGATTTCAAGTAGAGGTCTCACAAAATGGTCACGTATCGACAATATTAAGTAAAACTTCGTTCCGTCCACTATAGTTAGACCCCTGCAATAATCATGAATGATTGATTGTTCTTGTTCTGTACAGTGCCGTCGTTCTTTGTTGTAAATTCAAGCTATCTCTTTCTATGGGTAGTAAGTGTTCATTCACTTACGGAGTTTCGTGCGTAGTGCGTAAAGGGTGGTGGGGTGGGTTGAGCGTAGATGAGCGCGCGTACTGTTGCTGATTTCTGTACTCCTATTATTTGCAGTGAATTGAATTTGCACTTTTTGAGAAACAATATGAATAACGTCTGAACGCCTCAGAGGTCCGGGAGGAAAAGTGAAGTTGATTTGCGTATTCCTTTTTCAAAAAGATGTATAATGCTTTATATACAAACTCAATGGTGTAAACACAGATGTAGTTCAGTATAAATTTTGGTAAGTATTCCAAATTTAAATCACATTCTCCCCCTAGAGGATGAATGAAATTCAGTACAATTTTCTTTCCCTGTTTTTAACAGATTAAAAATGACTATGTTTGCTTTTTGTGGCATAGAATGTCACTTTTTTGAGCAAGTGGTACGAAAATATAATTTTCATGCAGGCGCGTTTCACAACCACAGCGCGCGTAATAAAAAAAAACTTAGAGGTTATTCGAATTCACGTCGTATCCCGCCATTTTGGTTCGATATTAGAATTACAGAAATTTATTACTTTGTTGTTTACAAAAATGATCATGGGTCTTGTATGCAACTGTACATAATTAGTTATTAAAACCCTCATGTGGTACTATTATCACCCACATTCGTGTTTTAATACCCCTTATTATACAACAGTTGTATAAATAACTATTAGCACGGTGATGTTTATAGATACCATTACTGTGCTTCTAGTGATTATTATATCTGCGTCCCCAACTATGCGGTAAACTCGACATACATGCAACAGCAGTAGGCAATTGAATTAGGCTCGTCGCTCGTGTGAACGTGTTATAACTGGCAATAACAAGGTATTACGGTGTAACGTAACATTGTTAACGTCTCCTGAACTCGGCAGGCTTTCCTACTAGGGTACTAAACAAAAATATAACGCTTCCTACTAAAATTATTTTGAGGATATTTGTAACTTTTTTTTTTATACTACTTAGGTAGCAAACAAGCATACGGCCCGCCTGATGGTAAGCGGCTACCGCAGCCTATGGACGCTTGCAACACCAGGGGTGTTACTCACGCGTTGCCAACCCTGAAGAAATCTCTTCACGGCTTTTTTGAAGATCCCCATGCTGTACTCCATTGGGAGAACCACGGCAGGGAAGTGCACAATCTGAGCGTCTGCGGAAGGAAGCTCCTTTGAGACCGCACAGTTCGAAACAATTCTGGTTTCAATATGTGAGGATGGACTCCCTGTCGATGGTAGAAGGTGGCCGTGGGCATCAAAGGCACACAGATAGAATAGGTATAGTTCAGTAATATTGATTATTTGTTATTGGGGAGGGGTCAAGGGTTAGAAGACCCGGTTGTTGCAAGCGACCCTTTGACGCGAAATCCGTGCCATTACAAGCGTCCATCCAAACGGTAACCACTTACCTACTCTTAGTCATATACTAAAAATGTTCTGGATTAACACATAGGGTACTCCTTATGCTGGGCTACGTAGCTAATGATACTATAAAGTGGTCCTCTGTGGTATGGTTTCCTCGCGATGTTTTCTTACATCAAAAGCTCAAGCTCATTGTAAGATTCGAACCCACGACCTTCGCCTTAATTGACGTCACTACAACTGAGCTATCGCCTTAAAACTCTGCAGACAAATACTAACGGCTGAATATATGAAGACGACAACTAAAAGACAAAACAAAACAACTTGTATCTGTATATGGAAGGGAAATATTGCAGGTACCTCCACTATATATGTTAAGAATAATATAGGCCCTAAAATAGCGCCTTGAGAGACTCCAAAAGGGAATGGAAACAATCACTTATAGAGGCATAAATTAACACACTGTGCCTTTCCTATGACATAAAAACCTAGAAATGTAATTAATTTTCGCGCTTCTCTCACATTATTTTTTATTTATTTTATCAATTAGAATGAGAAATGATGTCAAAAGCTTTAGAAAGATTAAGAACAGATCCCGAGGTATCTACATTCTGTCAAATGATCTGGCAGCAGATTTTTGGGTTATTTAATGAATGTGTTTTATACAATATTTTAATTAAGAGATTTTAAGGTTTTCTAACATTATTTTCACCTTTCAGCAAAAACTTGTCGTGGTGAAAAGGTTCATGGATGGTATGGGTTTTGAGAACAAGGAAAAATCCTTTTAGAGTAGAAATACCGAGCAGGTTTATTTATTTATTACAACAAAAACACATTATGCAATAAAATATAAAACAGAGGTTCGCAAATAAGTGTTTTTGCACTGATTAATAACTATCGACCAATCAATGCATTTAAATGTTTAGTGTGTTCTGGACTCAGAGCCAATCAGAGTGAGTAAGAATTACGTTGTGAATGTTAACTGATAAACATACAAACTTACTGTTGATGAACACATTCCTCCACGGCACTGCAACAAAAAAGATAAATAAATCTCTAGTATTAGATATACGTATACGTCTGTAATTATAGTAGTAAACATACAACAAAAATGACCAAAAATTATATAATACTTTATACGTTAGATTTTACCAAAGAATTAGACATCACGCCTCGTGTCTGAAAAAATTACGTTCATATTATAATACACATTATTTTAATAACAAGTAAGTGCTTGGGACAGATTTTTATAAGTATAAATCTTTTAATTTATGTAACTTACTTTCGATACGCAGTAGGGTCCTTGACACTGAAATTATTTAATAAATAATGATTTATTCATTCTTTTCTCAATTTATGAACATTCGTGGTTTCACAATATTAACAGTGTGTTTTTTCAGAGAATAATTACTATCATTATATGCCTCTCCATATCATGAGCTATCTACGTGCCAAATTTCATTGCTTTCTGTTTCGGGGTTAAGCTGTCTTTCGCGGTTTCACCCGCGTTCCCGGGATAAAATGTAGCCTATGTCCTCTTCCATACCATAGGCTATCTGCATGCCAAATTTCATGATGATCCGCTGAGTAGTTGAGGTGTGAAGGGGTAACAAACAAACAAACAAACAAAAGTTAGGATAGTTAGGATTAGTAGTTTTCTATATGGGAAATTATCAAATCAAAATTCAAAATTCAAAATCATTTATTCAAATAGACCTTCGCAGGCACTTATGAAAAGTCTGACTCTAATACTCTAATACCGGTTCGGAAGGTTGCATTTGCTGAGAAGAGCCGGCAATAAACTCAGCAATTACTCTTTTCAAAACAAGCTTAGATTCATTACATAATTTTACATTCTAATCGCACTGACAACAATTGCGTGCCCCGGCGCGGCGGCAAAACTACAAAGTAGACCGAATCTATATTTAATAAGTAAATAAATAAATGGCAAACTTAAGCAGACCAGCCCCCACAAGCAGCACCTGTTCACAAGTATGACGCGTGTGGCAGCCATCGCCCTCTTCGCCATATTGGAGGGAAGTGAGCGACCCGTCACACGACGCCGCCGCAAGCAAAGGCCTTAAAGTGAGCATGACTTACTTAAGTCTGCCTTAGAAATAAAAAATAAACTGAAGGGAAACTACTATCAAAACATGCTTTAAGCTTAATAATACTTTTTTGAGCAGTAACGAACCGGTGTGAAAAACTAAAGTTACAAATAACTTACCGTGGCAGATCCCTCCTGGCCCAAGCACTGAGTGGAATAGTAAATTCATATATATTATAGTTGGAAACATTTGCCAGACTGTTTTGTTATAACGATTATTTATTACACTTACTTCTACGTGGCAATTCGGTGCACTACACTGTAAATAGGAAAATATATTAAAATAATAAGGCAGGTCTGACAATGCAGGCAGAGCCTAAAGCTAAAATCAAACCAATGCGTTCAGCCTATGTCCGCGGTGGCGTGCACGGTGGCGACCATTACGCGTGAAAAAGTTATTTACACTGAAACGCGTTTGCCAGACGTTCATATTGTAAACTCAATACTGTATCAGACGCCGCGGCCGATCAGAGAATGCGTCGATGTGAACACGTTGCTATAATTGAGTAATATCTTTGGTGGTAATCGTAACGAACATCATTAATGATTTCATCCAATGACGCGGTACGATGACTTGTGGGCCCTGATTTGAGTGTTCGTTACGATTACCACCAAAGACGCAGTAGACTCCTGATAGCCACCGTGCATGCCAGCGTGTACGCAGGCTGGACGCATTGGTTTGATCTTAGCTTTAGGAATTACACCTTACTTTTTGGGCTACTAGGTATTAATTGCTTTGTGATATTAGGTATACAAATTCACATACCGTATGTTCACATTTCTGTGGATTGCCTCTCAAATAACTTTCCTGAAATAATATTATAAGTCATTTGCTTATAAGGTTAATAATAAATTTGCACTTGCAATAAAAAAATCGGTATTTGATTCATGACGCGTAATTTCATTTTCGATGTCTGCTACCTTTACTTATATAATAATAAACTCACAACACTTTCAGATGATTTTTGAGATGGTATCTGTAACATAAGAGTAATAATAGAAAAGTTTTATATGGCGTTAATATCTATAGCTGTAGTTGTACGTAGTCACAGACAACCCGGACGGCATTCTCGCTATCACAAAACTGAGGAACAGTAATGGCGGCGACTATTTATGTGTGATTCAATTTAGGGTTGCCATGTTAGGCTAAATTTACCCACTCTTTTATTATGTTATACCACTATTATACTCACACAAATTTAATATGTAACGGTAGACAAGTTTAAATGAAAATTAAGTGTAAATGTAGGCAGAATATACCGTATCATTTTAAAATGTTAATGGTGGCCAAATCTCGCTATGAAAATATCCTAACTAATATTATACACATGCGAAAGTGAGTTTGTTTGTTAATTTTATTTTTGTTCTGCTTTCATGCTTCAACTATCAACCGATCGCTAAAAAAGGGGTCGAAGATTTTTATTCAGTCTGGCATATTCATCAGGCGCCGTTTTTTTTTTAAAGACTGCTTTCATACGAATTTTACAGTTTACGATTGAGGACACTCATACGAATATAAAAATAATGGCTTGCCTATGTCCATCGTAAGTGTGCCGACGGCTCACGCGCTTAATACGGCCGCATCTGTAATGACCAACTTTGCACACATCTATCACAATGTACTATTGCACATTCTACGGTGCCAGAATAGCTATATTGATTTATTCCTACAAGTATTGAATTTACTGACATATCAGCATAACATATGTACAGCAGATATCCGTAATACTATTACATTAATAAATATATATAATAAATAAATATACTGGGACAAACCATACCAACCACTGGTTTCCATAGTACAAACTAAGGGGAGCTTGTACTATGGAAACCAGCTATAACTGATAAAATACATTATACTACTTTTTGTTTGCAAATACGTACTTAATATACATAATTATACCCAGACTCAGAACTTACAGACATGTTCATGCACACAAATGCATGTTCGTTGTGGGAATCAAACCCACGACCTGCAGCGCGATAGGTAGAATCTTAACCAACTACGCCAACTGTCCCGAAAAATATAAAGCAATTAATATAAATCAGCCATACACAAAGCATACTCCGCGGAGCCCTAAAGCCTCTGTGGGGGCTGCGATATTATGGCCAAAATACATTACAATGTATACCGGGTGATTCCCGAATCACGCGGTATACAGGAAGACAAGTTCAAAAAATAAATTCAATTAAATAAATAATTCGATATAGTTAATTTGATTACGATAGTCCAATAAAGAATACCTACACATAAACTATTCTTTGATTATTTTAGGGCTCCATCAAATAATTCGCTTTCTAAAACCGGTCCGTTCGCCAAAAAAGATTGAGAACCACTGATATAAAGTATGTGTATAAGTCGCGAAAGTTTTAAATCAATTTATAATAAAATACATATTAATAATAACCATAAAATATAACATTCCCATATTTCGGGTAATTTACACAAGTAAATATTGGCAACACTGGCCTTGTGACAGATTATTTTGTTCTGGTGAATGAATATTTGTTTTGATGTTTAAAATCAAAACTAAGTGATTGAATTATTAATTTACCTGTGAAACGTGATTCCTGGTATTTTTTTCCTCCGGTCAGTACGGTTTTTATACCATTTCACTACGCAAAACATGCTGTATTTTAATATTTTACGGCACCGCAGACGTATTGACTCTGTTGACGTTTATCTGCATAATGGCCGACTAATGTGTGAATGTGTGCGTGCCGGCATGTACGTACAGCGAGGTGGCCGACTCTGAGCGACACAGTTTTTTGTTAGCGAGAATACATCCGCCTTTTTTTAATATCTGTGTACGTAGTATATTATCTGTGATGACGTTGAATACGGTATACGGTGCTGGAAAGCTAAAAAACGTGTTAAGCCCGCGTTCGCGCCGGCGTGCACGGCGGCAATCAGCTGACAACTGCTGTTCATGAATTCGTAGCAACGCATCCAAATGTTGTGTATGAAATTGTAGGACGCGTCGATGTGAAAACGTCGCCACAAATTCATACACAACGTCTGATCGCCACCGTGCACGCCAACGCGGACGCAAGCTGAACGCGTTGGTTTGATCACAGCTGAAGTGGTTTTCATTCTTACAATAAACTTTAGAAGGGACCATAGCATGGTACAGTATTACCCAACTTATATGGCGCGTCGTGAATCTTCGTTCGCACAGAAAAGAAAGTATGACCCCGAAGATTAACGAAAGAATGCTTAAAACATACAATCAACCTTACAAAACTACTATAAGGTTCATAATACACTGCAGCTGTTAGTTCCGTCTCACTCGCAAGTCACGTGCGGAGGGCGTGACTTGACCATTACACTTCGTGCCAATTTTATCGGGCCACCAGTTTTCATCAAATATTATATTTAATTAGAAATACAGGTTATTAAAATGTATTTGATTTATTAAATAAACAGAAAGGTATTTATTTAGTAAACAATAGAAAAAACTTAATCTAAAGGCCGCACTCCTGCTATCCCAATATCACTGAGCGTCGCTACTATTACCATCACTATCATGACGGAACTATCCGATGAGGATGATGTATATTCGTTGGTGCCTTTTTAAAAAACTAATTTAAACCCTGTACCCCTTATTTTTTTTTTTTTTTTTTTTTTTTTTTATTTATTATCATACCAAAAACATCATACATTGGGATTAGTAAAAAATCATTCACAATAAAACCACAAAGGTTTATAAAAAATGGAATGACTTACATCGACATTCGTCATTTACATACTCAACTTACACATATAGTAGGGCCGCACTCATCTCCGTATACACCGGACCAGCCAATGATATTATAATAGAGATATGCTACCCTCATACTAAGCGGCGTTCAGTTATTGTTGAATTAGGTGAATGCGATAGATAATACGGAACGTATGGTACAGAAAGAGATAGCTATATGTAGCCGCTAAGCAAAATTACGACAATTGTCTGAATTTGTCTGCAACAATTAGCGTGCGTTAATGCGATATCTACCTCTTTTTATTATAATATCATTGGGACCAGCCATAACTATGACCACATTCCAAAGTATAAAGAGACCAGTGGGCCAATAAATAACAATTTCATAAGTAGGTAGTCCTAAAAATAAATAAATAAAGAAGTAGGTGAACATAATTATAATTCAATGGGACGGTACTCACTTGAAATACCTACAGATGGCAAAAAATGTCAAAGATTCGATACAAGGTGTTGTTTAAGTTTTCTTTTTATGTTAATGGGAGTAATATTTTGTTTAATTTCAAAATCGAGGTTGTTCATTAAACGAGGAATCAAGTAGGAGTTGGTACGTTGCCCATAGGTGTTATTAGCAGATATAGTTTTTAGTTTCTTTTGTGTTATTTGTCGTGTTGTGTTTTTGTGTTCTATATTTATTTGTAATTTTGTGTTGAAAAATTGTTCTTTAAGAAGGTTGTAATTTACTTTGATATGGACAGGAAGAGTATTGCAATGTTTAAATAAGAGAATATCATTGTTAGAACAGTTAAGTTTTACATTTGGTGATACTATGTGTTTTAATATTCTAATTTGCAGTCGGTAGATACTATTAAGATAAGTTTGGTATGTACGGCCGTAGCTACTTAGTCCGTAGCATACCACAGATTCAACGAAAGCATTGTAAATCATTAGCCGAGTTTGATATGGAATACGCTTTTTGATGACGGCTATAGAGGCCAGAAAGGCCCTCAGTCTATCACAAACGCGATCAATATGTGGTTGCCAGTTGAAGCTACTATCGATGATAAGACCTAGGTAAGTATGTTTCCCAACAACTTCGATAAGTTTACAATCACTATTGCATGCTTGGGGTGGCGGTTGCTTATGTAGACAAGAGTGACTGTGGCAAACGAGACCTGTATGTAGGTTGTCGCGTTTATATGGTGAATTGATATGAAGCAGTTTAGTCTTTTGCGCATTGAGCACTAGTCCCGAATCGTGACACCACTTGTTAAGGTTGTCAAAGTCAAACTGAATTTTCGTCATAGCATCGTTTACATTACGATCTGCAACAAGCAAGCAAGTGTCATCAGCAAATTGGTACGAGGTACAGAAGCGTAATATGCCATGCATGTCATTGACGTAGGCCAAGAAATGCAAAGGTCCTAACACTGAACCTTGAGCAGTGCCTTCAGTTACCTTCATACTTACACTGGAGCTGTCAAGGACCTTGACACAGTATGATCGGCTCTGAAGATAATTTTGGCACCATCTAAGCAGTGGGCCCCTCACTCCGGTATCACTTAGCCTGTCTATCAGTCTCTTATGGTCTAGGGTATCAAATGCGCGAGAAAAGTCAATAAACAAGACAAGAACCTGGTTCCTATTATTAAGACTGCCATTAATGTCATCAGTGAATTGAGAAAGCAAGGATGTTGTACTTTTGCCGGACTGGAAACCAAACTGATGTTTATTTATTATTTCATTTTTTCGATAATACTCATGAATCTGGCCACACACGTACTTTTCAACTATTTTATCAATAGTTGATAAAAGAGTGATAGGTCGATAGTTCGTGACGTCATCATGTTTTCCTTTTTTAAGTACGGGGCGCACACAGCCTTTCTTTAAGTCGTCAGGGTAGGTTCCCGTCTCGATGGTTTTATTTATGAGGTTGGACAATGCTATTGATAAGTTTGAACTTATCTTCTTTATATCGAATACTCTAATACCGTCTACACCAGGTGCTTTGTGTGTGTTCAGATTCGTAATTATCTTTTGTATTTTATCGGGTGTAGCTTTCTGGAAGTGCATGCTCGTATCGGTTTTAGTAGTAAAATCACTTGTAATAAGGTGTTTAGTACACTTTGGAAGTATTTTTTTGACTGCACCATCAAATTCATATGCAAATTTATTGGCAATATCTCGGGGTAATAGATTTTGAGCGCTAAATGCTTTCAGTAGAACTTGATCTATAGATAATGTGATTCTGCCATATATTTCATTAATAACCTGCCAAATTTTTTTAGAATTCGTATAATTAGCTTTTATTTTGTTTTTATAGTATGTATTTCTATAGTATTCAGTTACTTTATGTACTTTGTTCCTAACTTTATTATATTCACAACGTAAATTGAAATTGTTAACATCTTTTTTCCAATTATTAAATAATTTGTCTCTTTTTTCACACAATCTTTTGATATTATCATTAATCCACGTAGGCTCATGTTTATTTTTACCATATGATTTTATTTGCTTTTTTGAAGAGTTATATGACTTCTCAAAACTATATTTAATGAAATTGAAAATTTCATTGGGTGACTTCATTTTATTTGTACAATGCCAATCAATCTTACTTAATTCCTCGAATAAGTTTTTACTATTATAAATAATCTTTGACTTTTTGGTTGCAGCATCCTGTATATGAGGCGAGTGCGTACTTTTGCAAGTTATTATAATGGCGCGGTGATCCGCTAGTACAGTATCGACGGCCGCAGTGATCGGTTCTAGTGAGGCAAGGCGTACGAAAATGTGATCAATGCACGATTTTGTTACCTTATTTAATCGCGTTTCAATCCGTGTATAGTCAGTAATTCCACATTGTAATCCCAGATTACTTAGTGTATCTAGATACGAATCCCTGTATGATGTGAAGGTGCATAGATCTACATTTACATCGCCAAGCATTAGTATGTTTTCATTGGAATGCAACTTGTCAAATAGTGAACGGAGCTCTCTAATGAATAACAGTTTATTTGATGAAGGAGGTCTATAAACAGCACACACTGTTATAGTTTCATTAAAGATGGTTTTTATTGTGCCTGAAATGTTTTCAAATGTATGTGTTTTTATAAATTGCTGAGTGAATTTTAGATAGTTTTTAACGTAGATAATAATTCCGCCTCCTTTTTTCTTTGACCGTAACTGTGTGTGCATTGTATAGCCTGGAATGTTAAACAAGTTACTTAGTGAGTCCGTTATACCCACCTCACTAATTATAATCATGTCCAGCGGATTTATACTGCTATGTACCATTTGAAGTAGTTTAGGGAAGTTTTTAATTATTGAACGTATGTTAATGTGAATACAAGTAAAATTTATTTCATTACTGGCAATTTTTTTAAAGTATGAATTGATTGTTATACAATTAAATAATTCTTTGACTTGAGAGCAATAATCCATAATATTTAAAGAAAAGTAGGTACCTGATTATGATAAGTATATGTATATCAAAAAAAAAAAAATTATTCGGAGTTATTCTTTTCCAAGGCCTTAATATCACAAATAGAACGTATAACGTAGACTTTGCTGGCATTAGATTGACGAGCATAGACTTTTCCTGCTTTGCACCATATGAACTGGAAATTATCACGGAGAGCTTGCTTGGTGTTATATAGAAGGGTTTTCGTTTGATGTGTGAGAGTTTCACGGATGTAGATACGATCAGTCGCATTAGCTTTAGGTGCGTCACCAACAATATCGCCTACTGCTGGCCGGAAACTTTTGCCTGCTGCAATCCATTGCTCGCAAGCCGATTTATTTTTCATTTCTAACACTATGGGACCCGGTTGTTCCCTACGGCCAGTAATGCGTCGAGCAGTTAGCATGTCTTCGAATTTAACCTCTAATTTTTCTGCAATATTTTTAATAATTGGTACGACATCTTTGGTGGTAGGAGTTTCAGGGATGCCTGTTATTTCAATAGAGGTTAGTAAAAACTTCTGATTCATTTCATGAATCTGTTGTTCCATAGAGGCAACGCGGAGCTCAAGGTTTTTGTTTTTGTTTAGTAGGTCAGTGTTTTTATTTTCTAGCGCTTTAATTTTACTATTTTGACCTTCTATGGCTTTTTCCATATTGCTGACTTGTTCACTCGAAAAATCTAGTGATAATTGAATACCTTCAAGTTCATCCTTAAGAATTTTTCTCATTTCACGACCCATATCTTCGAGTAGCTTTTTAACATCGATACCTGAAGGAGTTGCAGCGACGGTCTCATCTTCGGTGTCAGATTCCTCTCCAGGGACGAAGAAGGAAGATCGCTTGGAGATGTTGATCTGGCAGTCATCACAGCTCCATTCCAGGGCATTGGAGTTGCGAAGAGATATAATTTGCTTATTACTAATCTTCGCACATTCAGGGCTAGCATGAACAATTTTATTACATCTGCTGCATTCCAGACCAGGTGACTTTTTGGTAATATTTTTTTTACACAACGTGCACTTTTTCACAACCATTATAAACAGGTGGGTAGGTATTAATCAGATGCGAGTATAACTGAAATTACAAAACGTGGTTTAAAGCAAAACCAGGTTTTACTGTCACTCGGTCACTTTCTAACGTCATATAATAAAAAGAGACGAGACTATTTTAAAACCTGGTTTATTTTTAAACCATGTTTTGTAATATGGGGGAAAGAGTTTAAAACGTCCCAAAGAATAGTCGTCTCTATGGGAACATGAAATAAACAAGCCAGAATTGACAGTATTTGACACTCTGTGTATTTTTTTTTTGTTAATTTGGTCGGTATTTTGAGCATAGAGGTATCATAAGAAAACTCCTCATTAGAACAAAAATAATCAGTAGGTACAATACTCCATGTCATTTTTTAACAATCCTTAACCAAAATGTGGAACAAAAAATATGTTGTGGCAGTGACAGCCGTGCGCAGTACGAGAGCATTTTTTTCAGGAGCCTCTCAAGCGGTGTGATATTAAATATCATGCTTAAGTATGGCGGACTATCCATCTGGGTAATCTGGGCACGATGCCTATGAAAATCTTTGTTTAAACCATAAAAAAGACAACACTTTTGTTGCCACTAAGTGTATTTTTGCCCCAGAAGTATGGCGGCTGACCGGGGTTGGATTCAGACCCTCAGAAAATTATTGTCTATGAAAAATAAAATTATACTATTTGTCGAAAATTATACTACGTTTCGCTTTTCGTCCATTTTGTTATTAATTGAAATAAAAATGCATTTATAATAATAATTTATAACATGTAACCATGGATACGCCCACCGGAACATTTTGCAAAAAACTTCTTCATACAAGTAAACAGTAGCCTGATTCTCGTAACAAAACGTCAACGACTTCTAAACGATTTTACAATTGAATTGCAATCGAAACTGCTTTTCGTATTCTCGTAACACTAATTTAGTATCCTGGCAATTCGCGTAGTTTCCCGGCATTACGATACTATATACCTACTACGCATCATAAAATAATGGTACAAATAGTATAATTTATACTACTAAATCCAACCCTGCGGCTGACTGACATGCCACGCGGCGCGCGCTAACATGGCGGCAGCTGCCGACCAATAGCGGTACAGGAAAAAGAAGCGCGGTGCGTGGAGCGTGCCGATTGGTCAATAGCATTTCCCGCGCTTTGAAAATGTATCTTCTGCGCAGGTACATCGGTAAGCCATATTAGTTGGGTATTACTGTACTATGCGATCGAATTAAATGGAATGACTTGCCCTAGAATGTAGTATACTCAGTTGTCTGGTCGAATAGTACACAAGCTCTGCTTAATTTGGGATCAGATAGCCGTGTGTGAGGAATGTCCCAGGCTGGTCCCAGAATATTTATGAGGGTTATTTTAAACATAAATTCCCATCACTCCCATAATTGCTTATAAATACAAGCAGTCGTTTTCAGACATTTTCGTTTGTAGACTTAATAGACCGGACCGAGGCTATCTCAATTTCTGGATTTAACAAGACATGGTTTAAACATTGAGCTATATTAGTACGCATAGAGAAGACGCCACACATCACAACTATGTTCCGTTGCCACACTTGTTGTTGTTGAACGTTGAACGAAACGTGTAACTGCCATGAAAATCACGGTGTTTGCGAGAAAAATACACCTAAAAGCGTTCTGATAGCGCTACGTGTTTCTACTGTCTGCTTAGACGACTAATTATTGTTTCAGCGCTAAAGAGAACTTTAGTTACCTTTTTTTTTTTTTTTTTACTGTTTATAGGCCTGTGTTTGACCACAATCTCACCATGGTAAGTGATGATGTAGCCGAAGGTGGTAAGCACACAAAGCCTAGAAGGAACTGGCTCTCAAGTGCAACTGTCGGAACACACCGAAAGGTGCTTGGCGACAGATTTTCAACTTGAGGGTGGTGGCCAGCCAGGCGGGTACTGCAAAGTACCCTACCACCGTGCTATGGTTTCCTCACGATGTTTTCCTTCACCGAAAGCTCAAGCTCATTGTAGGATTCGAACCCGGGACCTTCGTCTCGGTATCCGACGTCACTACCACTGAGCTATCATCGCCTTGACTCTAAGAAAAATGGGACATAGTCTTTGCTTATGATAGCTTCTCTATACGTAGTAATAATAGCTCAATGGTATTACCAAGGGTATTACTCACCCCATCACCGTAACTACAATAGGAAACAATTACAATTGTTAATAATAAATTGTTCGAAAACATGACGATCTCAAACCAACTTCACTGGAGATTGATTAATAATTCGTTTCCAGTCCTTACATAATTGTCTTTCATTTTCATTTCATTTCAATCAATTTGTTCCACAATCTTATCACTGGCGAAGAATAGTAAGTAATTACTACCTACGCAAAGAAGAGATACTCATACATAGGTACTTAAAGCGTAGGTTATTATTACATTGGTTCGCTTGTATGAAGAAGGGGATGGCCTAGACATAAATCTAAATAGATAACGCAAGTCCCTCCATCCGTATAAAAGCCAAGCGTGTAACTTTTTTTTATCCGACTTCAAAAAAAGGAGAAGGTTCTCAATTCGAATGTATTTTTTTTTAATTTTTTTTTATGTTTGTTACCTCATAACTCCGTCATTTATTAACCGATTTGGAAAATTCTTTTTTTATTTGAAAGGGTACACTTACCGTTTGGTCTCATTGTCATTGTCATAGGATTTGATTACTTCTTAGTGTGTAGTTTGAAGTCGGTTTAAGTTTTTTGTAAAACAGTCCAATTATGTACCTACCATAATGTTACAAGATTGATTTAGTTAGGCGGCTTTAGATTTTTAACGTGAAAATGAGCTATCCTATTTGTCAGCTAAACATATCCCTCGCTACACGTCTCTGGTTGACATGCAGCCTTATGCGAGTTCCCTGTCCGCGCGAAACAGTTTCGAAAGAAGAACGTTGTGCCCCATTTTTGCACAGATTTTGACACGCGAAGTACATACACTCGCGTCATCTATACCGCTTACCATCAGCGGCCATACGTTTGTTTACCGACTTCGTCACATAAAAAAAATACGCCAATTAAAACCGTACTTCATACGTCATAAAGCCGGCTTTTCACCATGGGATATAAGATGTAAATCTTGATTTATAATATTTAATCTCTTATCATAAATTTTTTATATTACATCCCAAACTATAAATATTTTTTGACACATTGTATGATGAGCGATAAAATATTATATCTCAAGATGTTTAGGCCAAAATACCTATAATAATATCTATAGTAAAACCTACTCATATTGAGTATCAATGACGAGCCTCTACTTCCCGATTCCTCTCCTTTTCCCACCTCATATGTGTAAGCGAGACAAGAGCTTCGGGAATATTCTACATACTTCGGCGACGCATCACAAAACGTAAGGCGCGCGCCCCGCAACGCCGCAAAAAGGCAGTACGAGATCCGCTACCGAACGGGAAACATCAAACTTTGTGATTTATAAATAAACAGTACGAAAACCGCTGCCGACCGGGAGGCGTTGATTTGTAAATTGAACTCAGTGAAACTCAGTGACTTGTGATTTGATGTGAGATAGTGGTGATAGTTGCTGTGTGCAGTGGATTGCCATAGGAGTTCCTGGTAAGTCCTTACCTTTATCCTAGGAGGCTCCTCGTTTTCCATATTGATATTTGTACGCAAAAACCCACCATTTTTTCTGGTCCTTCGAGCCGGATTCATTTTGAGTCAGCCATTACAGTAATTTAATTTCATATCAAATCACGTATAATTTCCCGCTTTCTATAGGTTTTATGCCTCTAAATAGGTATATACCTCATAATACGCAAGTCTTATACCTCATAAATAGGTTTTAGACTATATAAATACGATATTTCGTACTCCCGCCATTTTTACCACGCCAATCGTGATAAAAAGTAGTTAGGTAGTCAATACCGCCGCCGCTCCTCCATATTTTTAGGACTTAGATTTTATAGGTACCGATTCGTATCTTATTATACGAAATCATATGGTGTACTAATAACCGCAATACGTACTTACTATTTGTACTATTACTACGCATATAATTGCATTCTATGAGCCTTGTCTGTCGACTTGAAATAAACTTTCATACCTATATAGGTAGGTGCCTAAACTGTTGGATATACCTACCTACTTACCTACGTCATTTTACTTTAATTAGGTAATTTTGCAATTTATTATTACGCAATCTTTCACAATGGAAGCTATTGAAACTAAAATTAAAATATTGGAAGCTAAAAATGAAGCTATTTTTGAACAATTATCGTTCTTATATGATTCTTCTAAGAATATTTCCACGTCCGCGAGTGCAGACCTTCGTTCCTCAGAGACATTCATGGCGGACACTGAAATTATTAGTACAATTCGTCATGAATTTAGTGCCAATTTAGATACAATTAACGCGTTAAATATGCAACTTGATCCAGAATATAAGATTGATTATAAAAAAAAGATTTCCTTTGATACAGTGTACACCCGAATAGAAAGGGTTCGTTCTCTTATCGTCAGTAAGACAAATATTACGTCGAATGTGTCCGCGCAGAATACTATTCCGTCCCAATATAAAGGTCGTATCAAACTACCACCAATTCAAATTCCGTCATTTGATGGAAAAATAGAAAATTGGCCCGTCTTCTTTGAATCTTTTAAATCTAATATACATTCAAATCCTGATCTTTCGAATTCTCAAAGAGTACAATATCTTGTAGGTAAATTAACAGGAAATGCTTTAAAAATCACGGCAGGTATTATACCGTCCGGTGATAATTATAATTCTATTTGGGACAGCTTAGTTAAAAAATATCAAGATAAAAGAGCATTAGGCTCACACTACATGTCTAATTTATTCAATATTAAACCCGCATTAAATAATTCCGCGTCTTTAAATACGTTCATTGAAACTTTCCACGCTTCTGTATCTGCTTTGGAACAGTTAGGTATTGAAGATATGAAAGATTTTATCTTACTTTCTTTAGCTTTAAAGAAGTTAGATCCCGCAACCGCTATTTCCTTTGAAATGTTTATGAGGAATAAAGAAATTCCTTCTTATAAGGATTTTGTTGATTTTATTAAATCGCAAGTAAAAATATTAGATCGCACTTCTACGCCAATTGCTGGCTCCGCGCGAACCGCCCCAGTCGGTAGCAACCTTAATAATCCGCCCGCTTCTCGGTCTCAACCGCGTAATTCAAATACAGTCCACCATGCTTTCCTTGCACGCGATAATAATAATAAAAGCACTTGCTTATTTTGTAATAAATCTGATCACTATCAGATTTTTAATTGTTCCTCTATTAAAGCACTTAATACTAAAGATCGTTTAGATTTTGTTAAATCTAAAAAAGGCTGTGTAAACTGCCTCAGCCTTACGCATACTGCTTCTCAGTGTAAGTCGTCGTATAGTTGTAAAACTTGTAATAAACACCATCATTCTCTTTTGCATTTGGATAGCAATTCGCAATCGCAACAAATAGTTTCTGACTCGCGTCCCTCTCACTCGGCGCGTCTTGATAATAGCGATAACCGCATCGCGCAGCTTTGCGCGCAGCCGTCCGCCGCCGCCCGCGCCGCGCCGCGACCGCTCCCGTGCGCAGCCTCGCCCGCGCATCCGACCGCGTCTCCTTCTAACGCTACGGACGCTCCTCAACCGGTGTCGCTATGCACCCGAGCGCGAGTTGATAAGAATAATGATAACGAACGCGATTCTTTTAATAAATTAAATCCTTCCCATACTACTGTACTTTTATCAACCGCTCAAGTTTATGCGTCTAATAAGGACAATAAATATATTTCAGTTAGATGTTTAATAGATAACGCGTCTCAAAACAACATAATTACAACTGCCTGTTGTAAACAACTAAATTTAAATATAATACCGCTTAGCAATTCTTTTATAAAGGGTGTAGGATCCACTTCGCGTCCTATTCACGGCTACGTTCAACTTAAAATAACCGCGAAAAATAAAAAATATTTTTATAATATTACCGCTCTTGTCGTTGATTGCATTACTGACAGGTTACCGACTGAATATGTTGAGACTTCTATAGTGCAACATTTAGGTAACTTACCGCTCGCTGACCCTCTGTGGCACATTCCCGGAGAGGTCGAAGTAGTTCTCGGGGCACAATTGTTCCCATTTTTATTATTAGGTCAAAAAATTATTGCACCTCCCGCTCCTTCTGCCCTTGAAACCGTGTTCGGTTATATTCTTATGGGCGACGTTCCCGCTAACTCTAATATTAATAAAAATACATCCACTTATTTTAATACCGCGACTTTTTTAATTTCTGGTCCCAATGACCTTACTATTTCTTTAGATGATTCCCTACTTAAGTTTTGGGAGCTCGAAGAAATTCCCGCGCAAAAATTTATGAGCTCGGCCGAAAAGGAGTGTGAACAGCTGTTCTCTCGTAACTTCTCACGGGACTCCGCAGGCAGATATTGCACCGCGTTACCTTTTCGTGAGGATCCTGACGTGTTAGGTGATTCCCGTTCCGTTGCTCACCGCCGTTTACTTGCTTTGGAGCGTGCCAAGCTACGCGATCCACAGCTACGCGCTAGTTATAATGAGACTTATAGTGCTCGAACCGCTATTGATAGTGTGTTCGCGTTCTCCGATTCTAAAATTACTCTGTCATGGATACATTCATCTCCACATAGATGGAATGTTTTCGTTAGTAACCGCATTGCTAAATGTCAAGAAAATCTTGACCCAAAACATTTCTACCACGTTAGTGGTATAGAAAATCCTAGCGACTGTCTCTCTAGAGGTATTTTACCTGAGCAGCTAGTGTCACATCACTTATGGTGGCACGGCCCGGAGTGGTTGAAGGGTCCAGTTTCGGAATGGCCTATCACTCCATTTAGTCCCGAATGCCGTGAGGACCTACCTGAATTTAATAGTAAAACGCTTGTTACTTGTACCGCGTCCGCTTCTGTTGAGCCTAATTTAATTTACGAGCTTGCTCTGAAATACTCATCATCGAATAAAATATTACGTATAATAGTATACATACTTAGATTTTCTCGCATAATTTCTCGTGATCAAGGTCACAGCCGCATCACAGCTTCTGAGCTAAATAAAGCTGAAGTATATTTAATACGCTCTGTACAACAAGTTCATTTTCAAAATTTATTTAATAATATTCAAAAAGTTAAATTATCTTCCCCTCTTAAAAAACTTGACCTCTTTATAGATCAAGATAAAATTATTAGAATTGGAGGTAGACTTTCAAATGCAAATCTTCCGTATGAAGCTCAGCATCCCGCTCTTTTACCTAAACATGACCACGTTACTCATCTTATTATAGACTATTTTCACCGTGCTCATTGCCATACTGGTGCCAATCTTCTGAGCTCACTGTTGCGCCAGAAATATTGGATACTGTCCGCTAGAAGTGTCATTAGACACAGAGTACATTCATGTAACTTTTGTTTTAAAAATTCCCCTTCATTTCTCAGCCCAAAAATGGCTGATTTACCCTCTTGCCGCGTTCAGGAGACCAAAGCGTTTGTGCATACGGGTGTTGACTATGCTGGACCCATTAAAGTAACATTATGTAGACGCAGAGGTCAAAAGAGCCAAAAGGCATATATTTGTTTGTTTATATGCTTAGTAACCAAAGCTGTACACATCGAATTGGCAACTGATGTGTCATCAGATACTTTTATTTCCGCTTTTAAGCGATTCATTTCCCGTCGAGGACCTGTTTCTTTTCTTTACTCCGATAACGGAACTAACTTTGTCGGAGCTAAAGCTCAATTACAAGAACTACTTACCGATCAGTACCGCATTGAATGGAAAATGATTCCACCCCGCGCCCCACATTTCGGAGGATTGTGGGAATCTAATATAAAATCGATTAAAACTCATTTATACCGTGTTATCGGTTCGCAGCTCCTCACATATGAAGAGCTCCTCACTGTTCTTACCCAAATTGAAACAGTCTTAAATTCTAGACCGCTTTGCATTTTATCTGAGGATCCCTACCCGGAGCCTCTTACTCCCGCTCACTTTATAATGGCTTCACCATTGACTTCATTGCCGCTTCAGAATGTGTCCGAGGAAACCATATCTTTACGTTGTCGGAAACAATTATTAGATCAGATGGTGTGTAGCTATTGGAAAAGATGGCGTATAGAATATTTACATAATCTTCAAGTTAGACAGAAATGGCTCATTGATAAAGATAACATTAAGATTGGTACTGTGGTTCTTATACATCAAGATGATATTCCCCCTTTACGTTGGCCGTTGGGCATAATATCACAAGTTTATCCTGGCAAGGATGGAAATATCCGCGTCGCTTTAGTAAAAACTTCAAATGGATCATTCAAAAGACCCATTGTCAAGTTATGTCCATTACCCTCACAATAAAAATTAATCATACCGCATCTTATATTCAGTACTTTAGTAATTATTATAATCTGTAATTAGTTCTTATAGTTAATTATTTTTCTTTCTTTTGAGAACACTATGTATTCTCAAGGCGGCGGAGGATGTTTAGGCCAAAATACCTATAATAATATCTATAGTAAAACCTACTCATATTGAGTATCAATGACGAGCCTCTACTTCCCGATTCCTCTCCTTTTCCCACCTCATATGTGTAAGCGAGACAAGAGCTTCGGGAATATTCTACATACTTCGGCGACGCATCACAAAACGTAAGGCGCGCGACCCGCAACGCCGCAAAAAGGCAGTACGAGATCCGCTACCGAACGGGAAACATCAAACTTTGTGATTTATAAATAAACAGTACGAAAACCGCTGCCGACCGGGAGGCGTTGATTTGTAAATTGAACTCAGTGAAACTCAGTGACTTGTGATTTGATGTGAGATAGTGGTGATAGTTGCTGTGTGCAGTGGATTGCCATAGGAGTTCCTGGTAAGTCCTTACCTTTATCCTAGGAGGCTCCTCGTTTTCCATATTGATATTTGTACGCAAAAACCCACCACAAGATGTAATTAATATATATTATACATTATATCCCATAGTGAAAAGCCGGCAACAAAACGTGGGTCACAAAACCGTTGACCGATGAAACGATGGAGTTCCAATTTAGATTTTTATATCATCATCATATCAGCCCATGGATGTCCACTGCTGAACATAGGCCTCCCTCATTGATTTCCACTTCGAACGGTTCTGGACCGCTTGCATCCAGCGGCGCCCAGCGACTCTGACCAGGTCGTCGGTCCGCCTGGTGGGAGGTCGTCCCGCTCGGCGCTTTCCAATACGTGGTCGCCACTCGAGAACCTTTCAGAAAGGATTTTTATATGGTTGGCAATAATATGTAAATTCGTTTGTGAACTTACAAATGACAAAAAGTTGCCTCAATTACAAAACAAACAATAGTTTCCCTCTCAGTGTTTGTACTATATCGGCAAAGTGCATTTGCACGACCATGGGGTTCCGTAGTATATTTTTAATTTAAAAATGAGTTGCCGAGTTGCAAGATACCGAGTCAAGTTTTGAGTCGAGGTAAAAACAATTGAATTTGGAACTATTGTTGAGACTCGATCTGAGTTTTGATCTCGTTTTATAATACAGGCTTTAGATTCTCATTCAGATTTTTCAGTACCTACCATAGTTTATGGTATGGGGGGTGAAAACATCACTTTTTTTTTTGTTTTTTTTTTTTTTTGTTTATTTGGTCTACAAAACTGGGTACAATCAATAGCATGCTTCAAAAATTGGTAAACATTTGTAAAGGTTAGATCGAACGATTGAACCCTTCTAGGCGTAGACACAGCATGCAAAGTTTATAAAAAGGAAATAATAATATACAATGGTTACAGTTAAATAAATAAAAATTGGCTTAGACTAGGTTTACATTAATTATCTAGAAGGTAATGCTATGGATTAGGTACTCTGACAATTTTTTCTTAATTTTATTTGAGTTCATAGAACCAGCAAATATATCTACTTCCGATCGGATAATGTTGCAAGAAGAACACATTCTATAAATAGGGGCATGCTGAGCGAGATTTGATTTGCAAAGGGGTAAAGTAAAGGTGGTACGGTTTTGGAGGCGACTATTGGATCGTGGTACTGTGAAGGGTAGTCGCTGAAGTAGTACAGATGAGTCGATAAAATGTTGGAGTGCCTTGTATACGAACATTATATCAGAAACTTTTCTACGGATAAAAAGAGGCTCAAGATGATAGTGTTCTAGTCGGTCCTTGTAGGACTTTAGGATATTGCATTGATTACTAATGTACGATAAATTGTAGAGAAAGCGTTTCTGAACTCTTTCAATCCTGTCTATGTGGACTTGGTAACAAGGGTTCCATACTGAGCAGCAGTATTCAAGTAAACCGCGAACTATGGTTTTAAATATAATTATTGTTACGTCTGGATGCGGAAAGATTTTCATTTGCCTAGTTACAAAACCCGATAGTTGCGTAGCTTTTCGCACAATGCTATCATAGTGCGGCCTAAAGGAAAGCGAGCTATCGATAATCACCCCTAAATCTCTAACACTAGTTACTTCTTCTAGTGGCTTATTTTCCACAAAATACGTCACATTGTGATGTTTTTTTTTTTTAGAAAGCCTTATAAAGAAACACTTATCTTGGTTTAATGCCATTCGATTGAGGTTGCACCACGTATGGATAGAATTGAGATCTGACTGTAACACACGCGTATCTTGACTGCTATTAATAACGCGGTAAATCTTCAGGTCATCAGCGAATAGTTTGTACTGGGATTCAATCCCTTCACCAATATAGTTTATGAAGATTAAAAAGAAAAGAGGGCCCAAATGGGAACCTTGCGGGACTCCTGAGGAAACCGCACCTTCCTTCGATGTATAGCCACGTATTGCCACTAGCTGGGATCGGTTACGTAAATAAGATTCGCACCATCTAAGTAAAGAACCATGAATGCCCATAGACTCAATTTTCAGAAGAAGTAAATCGTGATTCACCAGGTCAAATGCCTTACGAAAATCGGTGTAAATGGCATGAACTTCCTGAGTTTTATCAATGGCCTCGGATACATCACAGACATACTCGATGAGATTTGTTGTAGTTGATTTACGAGGGAGGAAACCGTGTTGATTTATGTTGATGTAATTTTTCACATGAGTTAATAAATATTTATGTATGATTGATTCGAGAACCTTACCAGGAATCACTTTAGCTAAGGGCTAAAGTGATTTTTTAAGAACGTTATTTAACGGATTTTTTATGAACTCTTGCTCATTCATACTGAGGTTACTAGTAAATAGCTGTGACATACAGATGGACGAACATGACGAAATTATAATTATAATACTTTCGCCAATATTTTTGTATTACCACTCCATACATACAGCGTGTAAGGGACATCGCCGCACAAACGGATACCATGGGTTCAGGACATGATTCTGGACCCCCCCATGTTGGAATTTTTCGTCGGTTTTTCCCAAATTTTAAATATTTTTTTTGAGTTTTTTTTTTTACTTTACTTTTACTTTACTTACTGTTCATAATCGTTATTCTTACCTAACCCAAAGAGATTTAAAATAAATAAGTTATTAATTCATTACTTTCACTAAAAGTAGCAATGTAAATAAAACTAGAAACGGTGTCTTATGACGATATTCGTCTGCAGTCAGCGACATACTACGTAGGCACAACGTTATCGCGCGTTTAAATCGCGGTGTTCACAATACATTGCGCGCTCGAAAATGACAATTTCTATAACCGATCATTAGCGACGTGAATGACTTTCACAATTTGATTAGTGTAGCCTTTTCGCGAAGTTTGCGTTACCATGCGAAATACACCTTGTATTATGTGGTGTAACAAGTATTATCTATCTATAAGGGTTTGTTCGACTACGGATCCCTTTTTCCCTGACCTGAAAAGCCATGCCATTATTTTATTTACTCACAACTTAATTATTAAACTGCACTAAAAAAGGCACTCTATCCCTACGACTGAAAGTTATAATTAGAATGTTCAGCTGCAAACAGCAGTAACTAATTTGCGACACGTGTATGTCGATACTTCATGGTTGTCACTTTATAGAAACTTACGTTAGTTTTAAAATACAAAAAATGGACTTTGTTTTAGTACTTGTCATGGTGCTCGGGTTCTTTAAATTATAATCTCTTATTGTATTTTGTACCAACCATTTTCAATCAAGTGCTATATATCAGTCTTCTTTACGTAATAGGGCTGACAACGCGTAAGTGATGCTCCGGGTTTTGCATGCTTCCATAGCTGTAGGGTAAACGGTAACCGCTTACCATAAAGCGGGCTGAATACTTGTTTGCCGACTGAAAATACTGGACAGTTGTCTGCAGCAACTAAACTTGCCGGATTCTTCTCAGTTGAAGGCCGAGTTCCGAACCGGTGGTAACTTCAGTAAATGTGACCTTCATAAGTGCCCTTCTGGGGCCTAAATTGAATAAATGGCTTTGACTTTGACCATTATACTTCAAATGTGTACTTATGCACTTGAATACCATACCTTCCTTTCGCCCGCATCATCATGATGAGAGTGTTGTCAAACACAAGGCTCTACCCGCTAAGAAACGACTCCTGCAGTGTTCTAAATACAAGAGCAGTATCGATCTCTGGTAATAAATACATTTTCACGTAACAGTGCCTCGACTAGTACCTATCCATTAATCACAAAGTCGCTAGACCAAAAGAATTTCCATCATAAATGTGAATAAAATTTTCAAGCACCGATATTATAAATTATAATCGACTATTTTCCACATGAAAGCTCTCCTCAAGGAACTTTGAAAGCACATTAACAGCTTATGTAAAGCGCAAAGCAGAAGTTCGAATGAGGGTTGTCGAATATTAAATGCATTATGAAATCCCTTCTAATAATATAAATGCGCACGCAATTGTTATCAGTGCGATTAGAATGTAAATATTATGTAATAAATCAAAGCTTGTTTTGAAAAGAGTAATTGCTGAGTTTATTGCCGGCTCTTCTCAGCAAATGCAACCTTCCGAACCGGTATTAGAGTATTAGAGTCTGACTTTTCTTAAGTGCCTGCGAAGGTCTATTTGAATAAATGATTTTGAATTTTTGAATTTTGAAGTAACCTTGTATATCTGTTTTTTTGTTCACTAATAAACCTCTTGAACTGATCGCTATGAAATTTGGCATTAAGATGATATGGAGAGGGAAATAAGCTACTATTGTGAAACCGCAGGGGGAAGTAAGCGTAGAAATGTTGTAGTTGTAATATAAAATTTTATCAAAATTAAATAAGAAATTGAATCCCACTGATATTTTAAGGTTGCTTTTTGGGCTATAAATAGCATTAGCCGCTTACAAACGTTTATTTAATTATTTATTAAACTATACGTTTTGAAACAATGCTTTTTATCCCGTCTGTAATTAATCCTTACTAAATATGTTTTTTATTAAAGAAATATTTTCACAGTTTGACAACCCTATCGCTCAGCCCGCGTGCACACGAGGCAAGTTACGTTACGCGAGCTTACCTCCAATATAAGAGTAAGCTTCCTCAAGCACCCATAACTGATACATACATTTTATAATATTATTCCTAGCCTTTTCTTACTCGTGTAAGCTACGGATCTTTTATGATAGCGATGTATCGATGTTCCTACGTCGTATCCATTATTATAAATGAATCGTGTTTTAATTACGATTGTTTTTAGAAATTAAACCCTTAGAAACTAACATAGATGATTAAAATAAAACAGTGCGCGTCCCTGAGGGATTTCCCGGGATGAAAAGTATAGTATTTATTTACTCTGAGGTAAAAGGTTTTAGCTCTAAAATCATAAAATTTTGAATATATTTAATTGCGCGTCAATTTTTGGTAAAACAGTGACATAAAAAAATATACCACTAAGGTGGCAAGCATGCATACGGCCCGCCTGATGGTAAGCAGTTAGGGTTAAGCAAGGGGTATCACTCGCGCGTTGCCGACCCTGTAGAAATCTTTCCACACCCTTTTTGAAGAACCTCATGCTGAACTCCATTGGGAAAACCATGGCGGGGAGCTTTTTTGACAGTCCGAGCGTCCGCGGAAGAAAACTCCTTTTAGCCCGCATAGTTCGAAACAATTCTGGTTTCAATGTGTGAGGATGGACTCCCCGTCGATGGCGAGAGTTGCCATGGTGGAAGGTAGCCGTGGGCATCAAGTCGAACAATTCTTAGGACACTCTCCGTTGTACAAGCGGTAGAGCAAACATAAGGAGGCAAAGTCTCTCCTCAGACTGAGGGGCTCTAAACCGCTTGTGAGCTCGGGATTCGTCAAAAATTCTGATGGCGTCGTTGAACTGAGTCTCGGTTCAACGACGCCAAGTTCTTATATGTCAGTCATCTTTACGTAGCAGGGCCGACAGCGCGTAAGAGATGCTCCGGGTTTTACATGCTTCCATAGGTGTACGGTAAACGATAACCGCTTCAAAATTTTATTTTTTAGCGCCCATAGATGAAATAGGCCCAAGCTGGCATCCAGGTGCTCCCGCCCATAGATGACAACAGTACTCTATATGAGGCCGGACTTGCGACTTATAAAGTTGCAGCCTTTGCCCCGATGTGAAGTACCGCTTCGCTCTGTTGAGCACTCCAAGCTTTTTGGATGCCGGCTTAAACTTGTCGTCCAAGTGACTTTGGAACAAAACGTCGCTGGAGATGTCGACGCCAAGGATCTCAATGCTTTGACTGATGATAAAAGATGTGTTCTGGAATTGTGGAGTGTTCTGGGGTTGAAATGGACTAGGTTTAGTCGACCCCAATCGGAGACACAAGTAAGTGTACGTAATTTATGTTAATACGTCACTAATGGAAACAAATAATTGTGTATAATATAAGTAAGCAATAAAATCTACATATATAAAACTAGCTTCTGCTCGCGGCTTCGCCCGCGCGGCCTACAGGAAACAAATGACATATTTTTTTACAACAATAAAACAAAACAACTTCATCCCGCTTCGAGGGTGGAATTATTAGAAACGCTGAGACACGTATAAATTAATTTTCAATCTTCAGCCTTAACACAAATTTTGAAAATCCTAACATCGAAATTGACGGACTTTCATACAAACTTTCATCCCCTATTTTACCCCCTTAGGGGTGGAATTTCGAAAAACCCTTTCTTAGTGGATACTTACTCTTCACAAAGAATATACCCTCTAAATTTCAAGTCTCTAGGACCAGCGGTTTGGGCTGTGCGTTGATATATCAGTCAATCAGTCAGTCAGGACTTTGAATTTTATATATATAGATTCAAAGTCCTGACTGAGTGATTGACTGATATATCAACGCACAGCCTAAACCACTGGATCTAGAGACATGAAATTTGGAAGGTATATTCTTTGTGAAGAATAGGTATCCACTAAGAAAGGGTTTTTCGAAATTCCACCCTTAAGGGGGTAAAATAGGGGATGAAAGTTTGTATGAAAGTCCGTCAGTTTCGAAGTTAGGATCTTCAAATTTTGTATTTAGACTGAAGATTGAAAATTAATTAAATTATTATTAATAATTATTATTAATTAAATTGAAATTTAGACTGAAGATACGTGTCTCAGCGTTTTTTATAATTCCACCCTCGAAGCGGGCTGAAGTTGTTTTGTTTTGTTTTATTGTTGTAGAAAAATATATCATTTAATTCCTGTAGGCCACGCGAGCGAAGTCGCGAGCAGAAGCTAGTATTATAATATAATCAAAGTCAAAGCCATTTATTCAATTCAGTTCCTAGTAGAGCACTTATGAAGGTCAAAGCTACTGAAGTTACCATCAGTTCAGATACATAACACTTAGACAATGTTATTCTTTGCATCATTGAAATGCATAGAAAGTACTATCTTTGTGATTCAAACACGCAATATTAAAATACAAGTAGTAGAACGGATGTACGGAGAATATAAAAATATTTTTCTAGTCTTGTTCAATGTTAATTTCTATGAACTCTTGGCATTCAACATGGCAGTTGCAGGAAATCTGTTGCAGGCATTGCATTATGTTTCTCAGAAGAAATGCGCGGGAAGTTATATAATAAGCTGGATTTTTGCATAAAATTTAAAAGGCGATGATAGCTCAGTGGTAGTGACGTCGGATACCGAGACGAAGGTCGAATCCTATATTAGAGCTTTTTTCGGTGAAGGGAAACATCATGAGGAAATCATACCACGGTGGAGGACTTTGTAATGCCAGTTCGTTCTAGGCTTTGTGTGCTTACCACCTTCGGCCACATCATCACTTTAGTACCATGATGAGATTGTATTGATTGTATTGGCAGTAAAATCGTAATAGCCCCACTGGTTTCCATAGTACAAATTCGTAATTCACGTTTCTGCTTAGTTCGGGATCAGATAGCTTACCTCAGGATATTTGCTTATAGATATATAAGATCCTGATAAGCCGCTTTGCTTCACCCTGATGCCATAAGTCGAGTCACAAGAGTACAATAAGTGGTGAACAGGTTATTTGGAGCAGTTCAGCGAATATGGAGTTACCCGACGTGCCTTGTGTCGAGGAAATTAAACTGTTACATCGAACAGATGCGTTTATACCATACGACTTTTGGTTACATAATATTATTATTTTTCAAAAGTTATTTTCGATTTTGAATGCTCGGGCTTTATTACCAGAGTATCGCAGAATTCAGGTTTTTTTATATTTCTATCCCGTTTTTAATACCGGGAGGATACCTGCTTCGGAATGTCTTATTGCACGGTGTCTATAAACAAAAACGAATCGTTTTGCTTACCAATGGTAGGTTTTTTTTACTGCCAAACTGGGCATATACGAGTAGATCATTTCGTATGCTAATTTTACTTGTGATAGCTACTTCCATATGGGAGGAGTCTGCTATGCAAAGCTTTGAGGTGTTTGCTTCACTTTTAGTAAAGATATAAGAGTCTTAATTTTAACCGATAACGGTCCGTAAATTATAGGAATCGCCATTAGATCATAAAAGTTATGCATACTAGTTTACGCCACGCGGTTTCCTAGGCTTTTCCTAGGGATATATTGTTTTCCCGGCATAAAAAGTATCCTATGTGTTAATCTAGAATATATATATGATACAGCCGATATACCTATTAGCATACGGCACGCCTAATGGTAAGCGGTTACCGTAACCATATGAACGCTTCCCTACGCTCGTGGTGTAGCAGGATTTGTGACCGCCTAGTTGTATTTCAAATCGAGCGTTTTCGTGCTTCGGAAGGCATGTGAAGCCATTGGTCCCGGTTATCACTTAATTGTGATAAACATTAAGCTAGTTGGAGGCCTCCAAGGCGGTTTGAAAACTACAGCAGTAGGTTGACCACTAGCCTACCTCCACCGATCCGCAGTGGGCATGCGTGATGGAGTATCTGCCCAGTCACTTTCGCCCTCATTTGTGGAAGGAGGCCTGTGCTCAGGAGTGGGACATTATAGGCTGATGATGATGATTGTGTTAAGATGGCGAATAAACGCTATGGTCTACCTCTCCTAAAGTACAATAGAATAGGAATACTTAAATAGGTGTATATATTTTTTTTGTCAATAGTTTGATAAGCAGGCAGACGGGCCTCCTGATGGTAAGTGGTCACCGCCGCCTATGAACATTTGCAATACCAGAGGGATTATCAATGTGTTTCCGACCTTGTAGAGCTCTATTTACGCCTTTTTTAAGAACCCCATATCGTAGCGCTGAGGGAAAACCGTAACGGGGCCCTTATTGCACATCCTAATGGTCCGCAGTAGAAACGTCCGACTAAAACGTTGTGTGGTTGTGTGTATTAGTATATATTGTTATGTGTAGTGTAGTATTGTGAAATTGAGGTCCAATACCTACTATTTAACTAGTAGGTATTACGTAGGACTTACAAGTATACCGGGTGATTTTGAATTACTTGGCTATTTTTTTTCCCTCGGATCAGAATCACTAATAGAACACATCCGTGCAAAAAAAGAAGCTTTTTTTATAATTTTGTCGTAAGAATATCCTAAATACTCCACATTGCTGGATAACGTTAACAAGTAGCTGACCTTGAACTTCAGCTGGTGGACGTCACCGGAACATTGAAATATGCTGCGGAATTACGTGAATACGTTACTTTCGTAACGCACACTAGGTGGAAATTGTGTTTAATACCTAAAAAAATTTTACCATATTATTTTTCTATTTTCCATTCACAAAATTAAGTAATATCAGGAATAAACTCTTCATAATGTTGTTTACTTTTCGAGTATTTTGATTAATAAAAACTGTCATTGAATCGAACCTGTCATTCATTAAAATCTTCTAAAATAAATTAAATTTTTCATTTTCACTAAGGAGGAAACTTATCTTTCAATAATTATTAACAATACATTAGGCAACCCGCACGCATCATCGCCGGCCGACTTTATGTCGGAAAGAGAAGAAAACTTGAATGTCAGCTTTGTAAGCAGAAAACAGGATTTGACTTGGTTAATAACCCATAAACGCACCTATCCTAGAAATAAACTCTAAAATTGCCTATTTCGCTAAAAAGGTCTGATGTCAGTCGGTGGATCCAATTTTATAAGAGAATAAATTCTTTCGATTTGAGAGATTCAAATGTTCTTCGCATTTGAATTCCTTACTACGGCTTTTTTAAGGCGATGATAGCTCAGTGGTAGTGACGTCGGATACCGAGATGAAGGTCCCGGGTTCGAATCCTACAATGAGCTTGAGCTTTCGGTGAAGGAAAACATCGTGAGGAAACCATAGCACGGTGGTAGGGTACTTTGTAGTACCCGCCTGGCTGGCTACCACCCTCATGTTGAAATCTGTCGCCAAGCACCTTTCGGTGTGTTCCGATAGCTGCACTTGAGAGCCAGTTCCTTTTCTAGGCTTTGTGTGCTTACCACCTTCGGCCGCATCAACACTTACCATGGTGAGATTGCGGTCAAACACAGACCTATAAAGAGTAAAAAAAATAAAAAACTACCATAGCACACGTCCTACAAAATCGCCCTAAAAGCCTCGTCGGACTGAGAGAGATTCAAAATGTTCTTCTCATTTGAATTCCTTACTACCAAAGCATTCGTTTTACAAAGCCGCTCTAAAGGCCTCAAATCGGAATGACAATTGGACTACCGATTGTCTGACGTGTGGAAGCGTCCTTATACGAAACCTCTCTTCCCTTCTCTTTTAATTTCATACAAAGAATAAAAAAAAATTGCAGCGCGTGCATCTGTTACGGCGTGTTTAGGTGTGCGTTCAGCTTAATACTTCATGTCAACCTATTTGAAATAATTTCTGATTATGAAAAAAAATATTTCGGGTTGCCAGTTGCCCACGCAGGTATTCTCTGGTTACTGTCTCAGTTATTGGGGATTTCACTTCTTTTTGTAAGTTGCTATAGTTTTTTTTTTGTGTTTGAAATTTCCAAGTTTTATAATTTTTTTGGTGATTGTGTACTAATATAAGCTGACATACCAAATTTCAGCTTTCTAGGACTTCAGGAAGTACCCTATGAGTTTTGATGATCATCAGTGAGTCAGTGACGAAATCGGGGTTTTTTAGATATCAATAAAATCTAAAGTATAAGAGCTATGTTATTGAAACTTAATATGTTTAATAAGTTCACTATTGACATTATATCCTGAGAATTTTGTTTATCTGGTATAATCTAAACCCAAGATATGAGGGTTCAAAAAAACGACGAAGCGCTTCGAGAAAAGGTAGGTAGTGCCGTTTCGCTTCGCTTGGCTGTCTTGGCGGGGGGCACTTCCGTGCCCCCAGATTATCATGTATTATCTATGGGTTACTGGTTGCTAGGGCAACGTTTTAGAAGATCAACAGTCGTTTCTGGGTGATACAAAATATTTTTAAATTTAATTGAATCATTATGGAACTCTCTGGAGTACACTATCAGTTTGATCAAGATGGAGGGCTTCTGCCTCACACGAGATGCCGCGATTATATCTAAAAATAAAACATGTATTTTTATTAATGAGTAGACTCCTTTAAAATAATTAGTAATTCAAAATCATCCTGTATATCGATAATAAAAAAACTAGAAATGCAAAAAAATATCGTACAGTGTAAACATCTTGGTGTCCCATGTCTCGTCAAAGTGAGCGACAATCAGTGCTAAACGACGCGAGTTGGAAGCCGGCACATCACTAGCAACGACGAAACAGGTAGAAAATTACATTTCACCTCACAACACTATACTCCTACACGCGCCGTACTGAAACTGTGCTTCACTGTTTAGTAATTAACTTGAGATAGACTTTCTTTCGTTGAAGAGTGAAAATTATGGCTTATATAAAAATATAGCCGGTTGTTTCTGTTTAAGGGCTGATATTAGGGTCCCTTGCAGGGCGTCGCCAGCCGATGGCCCAAGGCGGCCTCAGCCCGCCTGATGGTAAGCGGTCACCGTAGTCTATGGACGCTTGCAACACCAGGGGTATCACTCGCGCGCTGCCGAAACACCCTTTTTGAAGAACCCCATGCTGTACTCCATTGGGTGCACCACGGCGGGGAGCTCATTCCATAGTCTGAGCGTCCACGGAAGAAAACTCCTTTGAGCCAGCACAGTTTGAAACAATAAAAAATTGCTGTGCCTCGCCGGGATAAAAAGAGTTTCTTTTATATTTATATTATTAGTATGGAAACGTTATATTTCCACGGATCACGATATCTGCGGAACAGAAACTCTGAATAAATGAATTTTTTAAACAAGCGAAACCGCTGCCGTCGTAAGTAGATGCACTTTCATTATGCCCGCTGAAACCTTTTGTTAATAATTTAATTAACTAGAATTAGCATTTCTGTCTGTTTTGCACAAAGAACCATCGGAACGTAAAACCCTTCAACACTTTATGCTATTAGCTGTGTTTGTTTAAACTTGGCATGTTGTGAAATTACAATTTTAACTAAAAATTAAACCGATTTCAAGCTGGTGAATCACCAAAAAGTATAAAATAAAAAATGTAAGAACTCAAACCTGACTGAAATACGTAAAATCTGCGGTCCTACATGTTGGTTGCTTTTTTATAGAACATTAGCTGTCCCGCGCGGTTTCACTTGCATTCCCGAGGGATGGTATGTTTTCCCGGGATCCCGGAATCCTGTGTTAATCCAGAACATATTTAATCTGTGTGCCGAATTTCATCCAAATCCGTTCAGTCGTTTTTGCGTGAAAGTGTAACAAACATACATACAAACTTTCGCGTTTATAATATTAGTAAGGAAGTAAGGATGTGCTACTATCGCTGACTTCAAAACATTGCCTAATTCCGCAGTCGGTTATTTTCGACTTAGTGCCTTTGCACATTATAAGAAAAGGCCATACGTAAAATGTATGTGCGTGTCTGATCAGACATTTCTTGTAATATGCACGGTCTCATATAACCACCAGAGCGACTGAATGTCTTATAAGACATAAGACACAAGACATTTTTCTTATAATGTGCAAAGGGGCTTAGGGTTCTCCCATTTTTTATTATCACTTAAAATATTCTTGTTATTCAACACTCATCTGTCAAAAAAACCTTTGTGAATAATCTATAGAGAGATTTTAGATTCTAATACTAAATAATATCAAACTTAATAAAACCAAGATGGTGTCTAAAATGCAAACACAGCACGAATATAAATAGTTTATTTAATATTGGGTGGTGCAGTTTAGGTGAAAGGATTAAATGCCATAGATGTACGAAAATGTCTGGACGGAGCATCGCCAAGCAAAGCTAATCTACTACCGGTGAGGTGGGTAGAGCGTTTTCTGGGCATGTTAAGCCGTTGGTCCCGGTTATCACTTAATTGTGATATGTAGTCGCTAAGCTTGTTGGAGGCCTCCTAGGCTTTAATACTCCAACAGTAGGTTGACCACTGGCCTACTTCCACCAATTCACAGTGGGCATGCTTGGTGGAGTATACTCTCTACCCTCATTTACGAAAGGAGGCCTGTGCTCAGCAGTGCGACATTATAGGCAGATCATCATGGTAATGAGTGAGTAAAATCAGTAAGCAGGCACAGTTGATACTGAGCCTTATCACACACAGTCACAGGCCGATACCGATTGGCATACTATGGTGTACGTACAATGATATGTGTGCGTGAGGTTTGTATTCACAAGACGGCCTGGCTTACTTGGCGTGCTATTTCGTATAAGGCGACGCTCCATCCAGATTTATTTGTATGTCTATGTTAGATGCATGCAAAATAAGATATTACAAGTTCTGCAACTAAGAACTGGGCAAGCTGTTTATATGGATATGACGTTCAAGGTGCCCTCTGAAGGTTTAAAGCTCACGGTGAACTTTTTATGAAATACCTACTTATGCAAAAACACAAAATACAGTGTATATTTTAAAGGCGTGAGTAATACCACAGATGGGGTTCGAAGATTTTTGTTCAGAGCCTGGCGTACGCATCAGGCGCCATTTTGTAATTTTTTTTATGGCGGCGTAGTAAGGAACTTATATAAACGTCGATTTGGGACACTCATACGAACACATATTTACTTTTAATTGATTCATAAATACTACCTATTGATAATACTAATATATCAGCATAAATACAGAAGATATCCGTTATATTATAATATTGAATTCAGTCATTTAATATTTTTTTATATTTTTATTGAGATCAACAGCTTTAAAATTAAATGTAAATAATCTTAACATACAAACATAGAACTACCGCCAATGACAGGTGACAACAACAACAATTTCTTAAAGATAACTTAAACGACAAAGAAGTGACATTAACAGATGCTATATAAAAAAAAAAAACAAGTCCGATATTGCAAAAAATTGCCAATATGCTCCAGATTGTATAATATTTATTTAAATATGGAACCTTGTTTCAAACAACTGTTTAAAACAACTTCGGAAATGTTGGTAACTTCAGTAGCTTTGACATTCACAAGGGCCTTAATTGAATAAATGGCTTTGACTTTGAAAAATCCATTCTCTACGAGCAACTTTCTATAATCACTTTCATAATCTGTTATCGTTGTCAATAAACTCTTTAATTTTAACCAACAATTTAATTTAATAAGACCCGTCGACTACAAAGGATTAAAAACAAAGCTTCATCAAAGATTTGAAAAGTTAATGAGATAAAAAATAAAACTCATTACAGCAAGGGTTGCCTTGATTCTATTAAAATAATCTTGTTTTTATTTCAGACAACGTGGCGTCAGGTTCCTGTCAAGAATAATAAATACTCTAATACCGGTTCGTAAGGTTGCATTTCCTATTAGGACTTATAAGACTATTTCCAAAATACACCTAATACATTTACCACAATACATGCCACAAATGTACACAAATCTATTTCATTGTAATTAATAATACATTCACGAGGTGTATACGAGTCGCATTTATGGGATTATTCCTTTGTCTGACTGATTTGAAAGTAATGTCATCGGACGGATAATGGACTTTATTGCAGCCACTATCTTGTTTTGAAATTGTTAAACTTCCGAAACAATAAATAGCCAATAGTTTGTCCAAAACATGTTTCTAGCCAGTGCTTCTCAGTTAGAGTTTCTTTTGAAGTGGTAATTTCAGTTACTTAGACCACTTTTTGTAAGTCAACGGTAAAGGCCAATGATTGGAAAGTTTGAAACGCATATATATTTAATGTATACAACGTTATTTTTTAAACGCGTATAAAGTCAAAGTCAAAGCCATTTATTCAATTTAGACCCACTTATGAAGGTCAAATTTACTGAAGTTACCTTCGGTTCGGAAGTCGGCATGTTCATCTGAGAATATTCCGGCAATAAACTCAGCAAGGTTACATTTTAGCTTTTTTCCATTAATAATTATGTATGAAATGAAAAAAAATGAAAAATATTTTATTCTTGCGCGCCATTCGACGCAAATAGAACTAACTAAAACACAGATAAGTATTAACATTAGGTACCATTCCACGCAAATAGAACTAACTAAAACACAGATAAGTATTAACATTAGGTACTTTTATACTATCTATAGATTATAATCACAACACAGAAGTTATTTGCTACTATTTTAGCTACCACGAGAATTACAGGTGGCAACACGATGTATGAATACAACGTCATTTTTGAAACGCGTATATATATACATTAATTGTTATTTTTAGTAATAACAGAGAACCGTCACACTGACAAAATTTTAAAGTGAAGTGCTACATCATAAATTTAATAATAAAAAAAAAACTGAGTAATATTCGTTTTAAAATTACTTTTTTGCTACAAAAAGTGCACATAAGTTTCAAAATAACTATATTACTCATTCATAACTTATGGTTAAACATCGAACGTACTGTAACATACCTAAGTATTATAACAAAATAATAAAACCAATTCCCCGTAAAATCAGTAAAAGTGAAGAAAACACTCGAAACTTTCCCGACTAGACTGAAGTTCATCGTCAAAATTGCATATTTACATGAAATCCGTGTGCAAAACTGTGTAACCGAATCCAATTTAAGTTGGAGGTTGGTTCTATTCACACGCAAATCCGCAGACTAGCTACGCTTACCGTGTTTACTCGTAACTCGTTCTTATTGTATATCAAAATGTGAGAGAGCCACACATTTCTTAAGCAATTTTTTGATATTTATTTAAGGCGATGATAGCTCAGTGGTAGTAACGTCGGATACCGAGACGAAGGTCCCGGGTTCGAATTCTACAATAAGCTTGGGCTTCCAGTGAAGGAAAACATCGTAAGGAAACCATAGTACGGTGGTAGGGTCTGGATCTGGCTGGCTAACACACTCAAGATGAAAATCTGTCGCCAAGCACCTATCGGTGTGTTCCGACAGCTCCACTTCAGAGCCTGTTCCTACTATGCTTTGTGTGCTTACCACCTTCGGCCACATTATCACTTACCATGATGAGATTGTGGTCAATCAGCCTATACACAGTAAATAAATACTTACAATCGCATTTGTGGTCAGCAAAGTCTATGTTAAATGTTTTTTTTTTTATAAACTGCGAAGTTGGCAAACAAGAATGTGTATGTAAACAGAGAGATAATTGGGTTTAATTGTGTAAAAACTGTTAAGCTTGTGGTAGAAGTATCCGGGGTAATTAGGTCACCGTACAACCCTCACAATAGTCGGTTCGAGTCTTTCATTACAGCGGAGAGGAAACAAGCGGAAAAAATGGAGGGATGAGACGGCAAGAATTCTATGTACCTAAAATAATTTTGGCTTACTATGCCATTGAGATAAGATTGGGAATATATCAGTCTTCAAACTTATTGAAAATTTTACGAAAAACTTAAACTGTCTTCAAAGTACACTAAGAAGTAATCAAATCCTGACCTGATGACAATGGGACCAAACGGGAAGTGTACCCTTCCAAACAAAAAAAGAATTTTCCAAATCGGTTAATAAATGACGGAGTTTTGAGGTAACATAAAACATACCACCGAATTGAGAACCTCCTCCTTTTTTGAAGTCGTTTAAACAATGTATGTAAAGAATGGAGGGACCTTTGCAGTACCCGCCTGAATGGGTACTGTTGACTGACACCAAGCAAACATTATGAAAAAAAAAAAACCTGCTAAGTGTAAGTCGGACACGCACACGAAGGGATCCGTACAGAAGTTTCTTATATGTTTGTTATTTGTTGTTATAGCGGCAGTAGAAATATACATCCTGTTACTATCTACCTATTACGGTTCATGAGATACAGGCAACTGACGGATGGACGGACGGACGGACGGACGGACGGATAGCGGAAGCTTAGTAATAGGGTCCCGTTGACACTCTTTGGGTAAGGAACTCATAAAATACGCTAAATAAAATAGGGATATAATTAATTGCACCTCTGTTTAAAAACTACGCAAACTTAAGACTCTCCTTTAATTTACTTATTGCACCTCTAACTTTCATATTGCACATATCAGAACAATGACTGTTGTACAATTAAACTACCTATTCATCAAATCATGTTCTATCACACAGAACCGACTCGGGGCACTCCAAATACAGTTGGTTAGGTTAGGTTAGAACTGTGACAATATGTGACTAGATGATCATTTAGTTCTAACAGTTTTGCACAAACCATAAAACTTATACTCAGTTTGATTTATTTAGTGTGGTATTCAGTATTTTTGATTCTAGTTTTGATTTGTTGTGTTGGAATAGAGAGAATTAATAGTTAGCATTAATTAGATGCCAATAAAAAAGCAAAGCAGTAAGTAGCAAAGCAAAGTTTCTAACTAAAATCATAACAATATAAACTAAGTTTGGTAACTACGGTTAATTACATCTACGTAGATCCACGAATAAACCTGGCTACAAAAACTTTTTCAACTAACAGTAACGAAAAATCTAGTAATAACCAACAAATATATTGAAAGAAAATTAATTTTGCAAAGTTAACAGATAAAGAGAATTTACAGTGATTAGGTCCTTTACAAAAGCTAAATAAATTAAAGGAAAGTAGAGACAATCTTGACAAATTATTAATACTGAAAACCGGCCAAGTGCGAGTCAGACTCGCAAACGGAGGGTTCCGTACAATACAACTTTGCTATGAAACAAAAAACGCCAAGGAAAGTCGTTTCTTGTATGGGCGCCCCCTTTTTTTATAGTTTTATTTCATTTTTATTATTTTTGTTATAGCGGCAATAGAAATATATATTCTCTGAAAATTTCAGCTGTCTAGCTATTACCGTTCATGAGATACAACCCACTGACAGACAGACGGACGGACGGATAGCGGAGTCTTAGTAATAGGGTCCCGTTTGGCACCCTTCGGGTACGGAACCCTAAAAAGTAGAAAGGTGTACGTACCTTAATAAATTAAGAAAAACTAAGATTAATATACTTATTGACACCCATTCTTCCCAAAGTGGTAGACAGACTCAAGGTATTTTAAAAGAGAGGTAGAGCGTAGCGTTTATTCTACCAAAGAGCTGCTCAATTGGCTTAAATAAAAAAACAACGAAAAGTAGAAAAAAAGTACATATTTTTTTGCCTATAGCTCCTGGGGGGGCGATATAAAGCTTCCTATAACTGAAATAATTTTCATAATCGTATCAGTAGGTATTTCCCGAGATAACATCCCACATCCAAAGGAGAATGGCAAGATTCCATACATGCTTGGACCTACATTTTTTTGTAACGTATATGACAACCACTGTTGAATTCCTGTAGATTAATAAACTGTTATGCTATTTCTAAAAAATATTTTAACAAAAAAGCTGCAGTTTTTTTTATTTGAGTTAAAAGGTTTTATAGGTTATGCCGATTTTGACATATCAAATGAGTAACGCAGAGTAACGTTCGATATACCTATTATAAGTACATTTTAAAAATGTGGATGAAATCCATTTAGTTCTACCGAGGGACGCGCGTCCTATTATAACAATTGATGTCATTGTTATATTTTTAACCGCGAGCCAAGCGATTAATTATGATTTTACACTAGTTTTGTAGACAATAGAGACAGATAGATGCTGAATAAATATGTTAAGTACCTAACAATTGTTTCTAGGATAGGTACTAACCCAGGTAGGTATATCCTACTGGTAGGTAGTAGGTACTTTGAAGTATCGGGACATGCACAGGCTTTCAATAAAACAAGGTCATTTTTATTTAGGTTTTTATTCATCAAAATAAAATCCAATGACAATCTGCCAGTGGATTTATATTGCGTTCATGCAAATCCAAATAACACAGCCAATTGTCGATTATCTAAGGTCCATTCAAATGCCGTAGTCACGTGTAGAAAAGAAATCGGTATCCGTAGAAAAGCAAAGGGTCGTGGTGTAGTCAGGAGTCAACCAAAAACCGAAGGAATGGCACAAAAAGAAAGTACCTTTTGAATTGTGTGACAGTCACACAATGTCAGACAAATCAATCAACTTCTTATTAGTTTTAAGTTTGGCAATCAAATCGAAATTAGGACTTATTTCTGCCAGTGTCGAGTTATATTATAATTTCTCGTCAAAAAGTCGATCAATCAACTTCGCTAAAAGGGCTCGCTGACCATAGACTACGTACGCGTTTGATTTGACGTAAACATCGTATAACATCGTGTTATAGAGTGTTAAAAAGTTTTTTTTTGTCATAGAGAGTTTGTATTAATAAATGCAATGACATTTTCAACTAAACTCTGTTAAAAATAAAATTATTTATCATTATTATGACTAACAGAAATGTTTCAAATATAAAAAAAACATTGTGGACATATGTTGTATTGAACAAAGTTCAAAGGAACATGGAACGACATTATGGGTGCGTTCCAAATCACAATCAGCTTAACTAACAGCTTAAAATATATAAATGTATATTTCTATTTTCTAGACATACTGCTAGTCCTGAAAAATATTGAATTATGTTATTTAATTTAACTTTAATAAAGCAATTTTTTGATATATATTATGTCGTTATACGCAGCTAGGGCCAATTTCGCCATTGTCCTTTATATATAAACTTTACCTCTTTATAATATTACTACATCGAATCATTCGTACATTTTGTTTGAAATCTATTCCGCTTATTCCCAAACACCGAAAATGCGCTGTGATTGGCTATCAAGGACACACTAAACCTTTAAATGCAGTGATTGGATACTATTATTAATCAGTGAAAAAACACTTACTAGTTGTGGAATCGTATTGTTCGGAATTACTGCTCTAAAGGGTTTTTTCCTCGATGTATATAGCAGATGCAGCGCACCGAACACAAAAGTGAAACCAATAAAGCAAATACAAATTAAAATCAGATATCAGAGAGCCAAGTGTGCTATTTAAAATCAAATATGACATTCTGACATGATCCCATTTAACTCCATTGCCATTAAGCCAATGTGCATTGTCTACAAAATTCATAATAATTTTTGACGATATTGAATTAGTAGACAACCAAAAATGTCAAATCTGTAATTTTTTACACCACTGACAGTTCATTGGAACACAATTGTAACAGCAGACTTGGGGCCCAGGTATTCGCTTATTAAATTTGTATTTGCTTTGTTTAAACAAAGTTTATTAAAAAAGTGTTTTTGTTAAATAAAGTTTGTTAAACAAAGCAAATCATCATCATTATCATATCAGCCCATGGATGTCCACTGCTGAACATAGGCCTCCCCCATTGATTTCCACTTCGAACGGTTCTGAGCCGCTTGCATCCAGCGGCGCCTAGCAACTCTGACGTCATCGGTCCACCGTAGTGGGAGGTCGTCCCGTTCGACGCTTTCCAGTACGTGGTCGCCACTCGAGTACCTTTCTTCCTAATCGGTTATCAGCTCTTCGAGTGGCCTGCCCATTGATACTTCAGCTTACTAACTCTACAAGCTATGTCCGCCGTTTTCGTTCTCCTACGAATGTCCTCATTTCGGACCCAACCAAAGCAAATACAAATTTCAAATACCTGGTATCTGATTTTGAAATTTGTTTGTTCGGTGCGCTCCATCCGCCTTTTATTCTGTAATCTGAGAGAGTCCCATATAAAGGGAGACATCTTATAAAACACGTACGTTCCTATTTGTATTAGTGTTGTAGAACTTCAATTCAACAAGTAATGAACATGTAACACGTGCGTGTACATATAGCGACAAGTTAGTGAGTTACTAGTGTGATGCTTCGCACGGCCGCGCCCGAACACACCTTGTTTCCTTGTTTATGGTTAATCTACAATGTTATAAGGTGTGTCTTATTGAAGACATGCTCTTCTATTACTATTACTACATCGATATATGTTTCACGAGTGGTTTCACTCGTGTTCCAAAAGCATTGTTAAAGCATAGTATCAAGTAAATAAATATCCTGGGAAAATCTTTACACACGGCTTTCTAATCTCAAGCTAAGTAAAGCTTGTATTAGCCGAGCATCCACTCACACATACATACATAATGTTCACAAACATACATACACATTCATACATTATTTAAAATCTTCATGCCATTTCTGCTCTGTATAATTTTTATTAATTGTATCATGTTGCGATATCCTATTATTGGCTCTGGATTCATTATTCATATGTATATTAAGCATGTATATTTAAATGTAGCTGTTGGATATCCTATGAAATAAAAAAAAAAAAAAAAAACGAAACTGGGGCCTAAGTCTGCTATTACAATTGTTTTCCAATGAACTATCAGTGGTGTCAAAATTGACTGTATAATATTATTGTTTCTTGATATCACTAGATGTCGCTGTTACTTTCTGTTTGTTTTCTAGATCGCGATGTTAAGACTCTCTTGCAAATTATGACCTTGTTTTAGTCGCATTTGAAATACATACCTTACCAATAGTAAAAAGTTCAGTTCTTTTATTTACATCAACCGAATTCATACTAAGTGCTTAGTGTCCAGTGGCAGAGTGTTGTTCATTGACACATTTTACAGTTTTGGTAAAGTTTTGGTAGTCTACTAACTCATAACGTCATCATGACGCCATAATAGCTTTCTGATGATTTTCCACTGAAACTACAATCGTGCCACAATGATATTTCAGTTGTCAGTTTTAATTGTTTTGTACTAAAATTCTTTTCATTCATTATGAGACCATTATGAATTAGTAGACTGCGCACATCGGCTCAATGATATTGGAATTGCAATAGTATCGTATGTATGACATTTTAGCAGACTTGGCCTACTAAAATAGCGTAATAAGCGTTCGGATTTCCTGGTGATAAGCGGTTACCGTAGCCTATGGACGCTTGCAACACCAGGGGTATCTAACTTACGCATTGCTGACCCTGCAAAAATCTCTTCACAACTCTTTTGAAGAACTCCATTGGGAAAGCCAAGGTGGGGAGCTCATTCCCCTTCTACATTCCTTTGAAAACGCACAGTAGGAGACCATTTTGAAACAATGATTTATACCTTGACATGATACACACAAATGTGTGTCCAGGGGTCTTACTATCAAGTAAAATATATATTAGCCCCGCAGTTTCAACCATTTCGTATAAAGAACCTACCAACTTTTACCCTCCAAGTATATAAAAACAACACCTCATTCTATAAGCCTCTATAATGAAATCAATTGCAGTAATAATACTCGTACCTTAGATATATTTGACTTTTTTAATTGAAATTTAAAAATAATGTTTTAAAGCTAACTATGTAAGTTTGTACCCGATTTTCATGATTGTTATCTATCTGTGTTAGTGTCTTGTTAATTTTAGTTTAAGATCTCTAATTTTTAATATTTTGTTTGCATTATATTAGATACTTGTTTACTTTGTTAGTCATGTTGTGCCCACATGTTTTTGGGTACATGTCTAGTGCTGTTTTATTATTTTATGTAACCTGCTTTGTATTTGATGTGTACCTGTTATGTGAGCCAAATAAATAAAATAATAAAATAAAGATTTAATAAAGATATATCATCAGGCGTCTCATTGCTTGACTCCAGAATGGTAAAGTGCGAGTCTATATTGTTACCTTCTACTAGAGTTTAAAGACAATCTCAATGTAGTAAGATATGGACGCAAATTGTATGTCACAAAGCTTATAAGATCTAGCTTTGAAGTGAAGCTGCTGCATTGTGTACACCAGATGCAAGCGGCTTAACACTGTTCGTTGTGGAAATCTATCGGATCATATGCTCATCTGTGGATATATATATCTAAAAATGATGGCAATGATGATTATGTTCGCATTGTCGATCCCGAACTCACTGGCGGCATAGATAGAACCTCTTGGCTTTCGCGCAGGCTCTGTGTGTGTTCTACCGTCTATACAACGTGTAACGGGTATATCTATCCCAAAGGGGTGAAGACTATACATCAGGTACAGACTTCTTTAAAAAGTTTTTTTTAAATGTTATACTACATTTTTGTTTCAAGATTTATTGAATTAATCATAACCAATGTGTCGCCGCGCACGGGTAATTCACGTTATCATTTCGATATTCGGATTTATAATAGGCCCAAAAAATCCGAAATTTCGAAGTATCCGGGTTGCAATCCCTAATGTAGATACATAGGTTACTACTATGATATTTATGTCAATAATTTAAAAAAAAATATTTAAAATTTAAGAAAGGAAAATTGGGGAAAATGTGAAAGAGCAATATCAAATCTGTTGAATATTATAGACTACGTAGGTAATCGTACGTTTTCAGTACCTACTAAAAAAACCGTAACGGGAAACTCAAACTACAAAACTTTTGCAATAGAAATAAAACTCAACTAAAATAATATCGATAGAAAGCAATTTGCACCCGTGCAGGATACAAAAGATTATAATTGGTATAGAATATAACCGGTCCGGCGCTGGAACGGCACTGTGCTGACAATGGCCGGTATCGGCCGGGTGACGGACGATGCAGCTCTGGAATTTTCCATGACTCAATTTATAAGCTTAGGAGAAAAATGTGTAAGTTGGTGGTACAGTATTACCCAACTTATATGGCGCATCGTGAATCTTCGTTCGCACAGAAAATAAAGTATGGCCCCGAAGATTTACGAAAGAATGCTTAAAACTTACAATCAACCTTAGATCACTACTATAAGGTTCATAATACAGTGCAGCTGTTAGTTCCGTCTCACTCGCGCGTGAGGCCCCTCCGCACGGCGCGCGCTAACATGGCGGCAACTGTCAGCCAATAGCGTTTCCCGCGCTTTGAAAATGTATATTCTGCGCAGGTACATCGGTAAGCCATATTAATTGGGTACTACTGTAGCGCGCATTTGGTCTAGTTAGCGTGGTTGGTTAAGATTCCACCGCCGCAGGCCGTGGGTTCGATTCCCACCCAGGACATGCATTTGTGTGCATGAACATATCTGCATGTCCTGAGTCTGGTTGTAATTTATGTGTATTAAGTATGTATTTACAAACATAAAGTAGTAGGTGCTATGTAGTATACGCTCTGCTTAGTTCGGTATCAGATAGCCGTGTGTGAGGAATGTCCCAGGATATTTATATATATTATTATTGACGGTAGCTACTTACAGGACCATTAATGTCGATTGTTTTTTGTTTTTAACCGACTTCAAAAAAAGGAGGGTTTAAGGTTTTTGTAAAACAGTCCAATTATCTTATCAAGTATATTGAAATGGTAAGTAGCGACAAGGCGGTAGATGTAGCCCCAAAGGCTTGAAATATTGTACCGACCAATCACTGACTTAATGATTGAATTAAGTTTTACTACTTATAATAATAACACAAATAAATTCCAAATAACATTAATTATATTATAGTGTTTCTTCACAGGATATCAATTTTTACTGCTAATAATAATCACACAAATAAATTCCAAATAACATTAATTATAGTACAGTGTTTCATCACAGGATATACATTTTTACTGCTAACAATAATAACACAAATAAATTCCAAATAACATTAATTACAGTACAGTGTATAGTATAATGTTTCTTCACAGGATATCAATTTTTACTGCTAACAATAATAACACAAATAAATTCCAAATAACATTAATTATAGTACAGTGTTTCACCACAGGATATCAAATTTTACTGCTAACAATAATATAAAATAAATAAATAAAATAGCTTTATTTTTGCCTTGCAATATTTGTACATCTATGGATCTTAAGTATATAATATTTAAACTTATATGCTAGTGTTTCTTAATACATAATAGTTTATTTCCTTATTTATTTGTTATTAGTGTTAGATCGATAAATGAGTAAGATAAGTTATGTTAGTTATTTATGAGTGTTGTGCAAGGTCCGCTGTCAGCGGTAAAAGCCTCCTCCAGCTGTTTCCATCTCTCTCTGTCTCGAGCACTTCTGCTCCATACTTTGCCTGCAACTCTGACAATATCATCGCTCCATCGTTTGTGAGGTTTACCTTTTCTTCGGTTTTTGTCCAATGGGTACCAATTTGTTATAGTTTTGGACCATCTGTCATCTGTAGCTCTTTGTATATGTCCGGCCCATTTCCATTTCAGATGTAGCACTCTCCGCGCTGCATCTTTGGCTTTGGTTTTCTGCCTAACCACATTGTTTCTGATTTTGTTTTTCTTTCAATTTGATACCCATATAGCTTCTTTCGATCCCTCTTTGGCATACCTTAATTTTTTCGAGACTTTCTTTTGTCAGAGCCCATGTCTGGCAAGCATAAGTAAGGCAAGGGAGTAGACAAAGTTCCATAGCTTTAGTTTTTAATTTCGTTGGCAATTTGCTTTTAAAGATCTCTTTCATTGTCCAGTATTTATTCCATGTCGACTTGGTTCTTCTCTCTATTTCGTTTTCCGTACATGATTTGAATGTTATCAGATGGCCCAGATAAACGTACTGTTCCACGTATTCAAGGTTCTCAGATAGTAAGTTAATCGGGGATTTCTCTACATTTGCCATCATCTTAGTTTTTTCTTTGTTAACTTCTAGGCCAAATTTTTTGCTTTGCTCGCATAGTGACTGTAACATGTATTGAATTTCCTGTGCATTTTCCGAGAGCAGCACTATATCGTCAGCAAATCTCACAATAATAGCACAAATAAATTCCAAATAACATTAATTATAGTATAGTGTTTCTTCACAGGATATCAATTTTTACTGCTAACAATAATAACACAAATAAATTCCAAATAACATTAATTACAGTACAGTGTATAGTATAATGTTTCTTCACAGGATATCAATTTTTACTGCTAACAATAATAACACAAATAAATTCCAAATAACATTAATTACAGTACAGTGTATAGTATAGTGTTTCTTCACAGGATATAAATTTTTACTGCTAACAATAATAACACAAATAAATTCCAAATAACATTAATTATAGTATAGTGTTTCATCACAGGATATCAAAAAACACTCCATCGCTTGGGAGCAGTATATCATTTATTATATCGGGCACCTAGCTGCAAGTTTAGTTTCCAAGATATTATACAATCTCCTAGTGAGCCACGACGCATTTCTAGGTCGGAATCTCTTTGGTGGCTTATACTTCATATCTTCTAATATTTCCGCTAGTAAGTTTACTATTCTCTGAATGGTTCCAGGTTTACTTTTTGGTTTTGTTGGTTTTCGAGATATTGGTCTAGCTCGTATCTTGAATATTTGTGTACTGCATTCATAGATGCTTTTTTATCAATTATTTCTTTAATTTTAATCCTCTGGTCCATATTTCTTTTCCTTATCTTCTGCAAATGTATTTCCATAGTTTTTTGTCACAAAATTATAGGGGCCTCATGATTAGATTCTTCTACTATTTCCGGCTGCTCAGCCACGTTCTCTGCATCATGAAACTCTCTTGAAGTCGATGGTCGAGGATCGTTCGCCACATTAGTTAACTCTTCTTTGAAATTTGTTTGTCTCTTTGCCGATTTTCCATGACAAGAGTCCGTAAAGATTTTCTCACCATGTTATCTTTGCCGAAAGTCTGTCGTATAGTTTTGCGCGGGTTTCTATGAGAATCTCAACCTGATCCCTCATCGCTAGAATCTTTAGTTCCATCAGAAATGGAATAAATGGAACTAGATGATATTGATAATGTTTCAATATATGGGTCGATTAGTTCTACATCACTATCATTTTCCTCACAGCTAACTACAACTTGAGATTGATTTTGTTCGTCTTCAAAACGAACACTGCATCATCATATTTAGTGTGTCCTTAACTTTACCCTATCTGAGTGCATTGTCGGTGGTGGGGAATTGGCGTAATGGATTTCAAACTAAATGAACGTCATTGTGCTTGCAAATGCAACATACACTAGCTGTAGGTTTTTAAAAGAAAGCAAAGCTCTTCTACCTTTTTTTTATACGGCTGTAGCGTAGATAGATAGCGGACTGTAATGGAAATTCTGCCGAGGAAGAAAGGGAACGAAGAGTGTGTTCAATACAGTAACCCTGATGCACAATCAAGCACTGAAAAACACAAATCAAGAACCACTTACCGTTCCTCCGGAGATTGTTATTTCCCAATAGCCTTTCAGTAGATATTCAATAGGTTTTCAGGCGTCACACTTAAATACTCTTCTTTATTTATCTGGTAGATTAAAAAGTGCACGGCACCTTGCTATTTCTTCAGAATTTATTATAATTTTTTCAATGTGAACGCAAACGAACGTCGTCGCGTCAATCGTCAATGACAGAAGAGCAGAAGAAGAAAACATTACGTTTTCACCATGGAGGGCGGTTTCATATCAGCGCCTCTCGCGGCCAAAATTGGTATTACTGAACATCCCATCAGTTCGGAAGCAGTTCCCAACCTGCACCTAACAATGCTTGTATGGCTTAAATAATAAAGAGGTATATGTACCGAACAACGGCTATGTCGTTAAACAAGCACTGCTGCGGCCTGCTTGATGGTAAGCGTTTACTGTAGCCATATGGACGCTTGCAACACACAAAGCATCGCTCACGCGTTACCGACCTTTCCCCCCTACCCTATGAGCTCTGGCAACCTTACTCACGCGCAGGAACACAACTTTACACAACATAAAGTTATTTGACTGCGGTATTCTGTAAAGTGGAGGTACTTCCCCAGTCGAACTGCTCTTAGAGCGAATAAACGCTACGCTCTACCCACAGATCACGAGCTCTACCTCTCTTAGATGGATTTTTCAACTAATAGGTGTTGCACCAGGCGGGCACTACGAAGTACCCTACACGATAACGCTTTCCAAGTTAATTAAATTCAGGTTCCGCTTCTCTTATTATCTTGCGCCATACGAACATCCACAAAGCCCGTATGACCAATTTAAAGCCAGCCGCCCTTTGTACCGGGCCTGCCCGGGTGATATCTACTCGGGGCTAATCCTTGAGACAATACGTCGACAGGTTGTATTGACATGGTTTATCCTATTTTGAATAGATTTACGACATAGGTCTGTGGTTACAGTAGTACCTACCTAACTGTTATGGCGCGTCGTGAATCTTCGCACAGAAAAAAAAGTACGGCCCCGAAGATTAACGAAATAATGCTTAAAACTTACAATCAACCTTAGATCACTACTATAAGGTTCATAATACACTGCAGCTGTTAGTTCCGTCTCACTCGCAATTCACGCCCCTCCGCACGGCGTGCGCTAACATGGCGGCAGCTGCCGACCAATAGCGTTTCCCGCGCTTTGAAAATGTATCTTCTGCGCAGGTACATCGGTAAGCCATATTAGTTGGGTACTACTATACCATCTTATGGTGCAACAAGGTGCGCTGGTGCCGGTGCTTGCGCTGCGCGTTCTGCGTTAGTGCTCGTGCTAGTGCTGGCGTGCTGGGGTGCGTGTTGTGAGCGGCTTTACAGCTCCGGTACCATTCTGGACAAATGGTAGTGAGTGATCACGGTGCGACTCACATTTTCTCTTGAGTACCAGGGGCGAGTACTCTGGCGGCGTGACCTACTGCGGTATTCTGTAAGGTGGAGGTACTTCCCCAGTCGAGCTGCTCTATGAGCGAATAAACGCGATGCTCTACCTCTCTAACTAAATTTTAGTCACATCACCTCTTTCTTACAAACATTATTGAAAAAGGATAGAACATATTTAAAGCTGTCAAAGTAGTCTTTGCCGTCTGCATTTGCGGGTATTTAGACGTCGCGATAGATGGCGACTAAATTTATATTGAAATCATGCATTGGACTAATTTGACAGCACTAAATTTATAAGTTTACTTACATTATTTTCTTATGTTCTTTGTTAGAAAGAGACATAGTGAGACTAAATTAATTTAGTTGTAAACAACAGAATCAGCACCAATGTTGTGTTCCTGCGTAGGAGTAAGGTTGCTAGAGCTCACTGGTGATGGGAAGGATCAGTAACGCGTGAGCGATGCCCCGGGTGTTGCAAGATTCCCTTGTGATAATGAGGTAAGTAATCTCTCAATAAAAAGTTTCAGCTCATAATAAATTACTCGACGATTCATATAAAATTGGCTAGATAATAAAAAAAAATATTTAGTCCATCTTTTACATTAGAATAAAATATTAGACACGTATTTTTTCTTTTGACAATTAAACAAAAAAGTACGAAGATATCGTGTGTTGAAGTTCCGCGTGACGTCACGTTAGAGTACACTTTACTCTAAAGTGACGTCACGAGCCCCCACTCTCGAAATTTGACTCGCTTTATCTTTGTAATTTTATTATTATTTGGTAAAGCAAAAAATACGTGTCTAATATTTTTTGATAATCTAACTGAAAGACTTATAAGAATTATATTTTTTTAACCTAAGCATCATCCCTATTATTGCTTTCAAGTTTATTTAAATCATAACCAACGTGTCACCACTCATTAACTTTGTTTTGTTGTGCTAATAATAATAAATTGTGCTAATATTACGTTTATTATTATTGTCCTATTTTGATTTAGTATTAGTTCGATATCAAAATTATTTCGGGAGTTTGAACACCAAAATCACCCCCGTATCTGCGCTCAAAGCTATATAAGTATACCTTTTGTAACCTATTTTTTCTCCGAACAGCTCTTAACAGTCCAACTTTAAATGAATGATCGATCGAGTATGGCTTCTATAATCGAATGATTTCTTTTTCTCAACTTCTGCATAATCGAATGAAATGGACTGTAAATTGAACTGACTATCCGTCACTAATGATAAAATTAATCGATGTTCTGGCGTTGTTAGAATACCATTGCTGTCTTTGTATAGGAGAGAAACAATACTCCTGAATAGAAGTAGTAATGGGTATCGAATTCTTGTCGGTTGGAAAGTGTATCTAGGCCAACTTCACGGACAAAATGGATTTTTAAATAATCTGTTTTTCTAGATGAAAATTTTACGGAAAAATCCTGTCCTGATTGGGTCAGAATAAAATCATTTTAAATTGAGTTCTTGTCTATATATTTTCATTCCAGCCAAGAGTCTGAGTCTGACTCGCGCATCGAATGGTTCGGACCTTCCTTAGACGCATAATTTCTTGGTTTGGGCCATATATGTAGAAGAAAAACCTAACTCCATAACTAAATTTGTATGTGAAGGAATTTTGATGACTTCAAAAAAAGGGCGATAGTTAGAAACTTCGTTATATTTTTTCTGTATTAAGTACATCAATGTCTATCGACTGTCATAATTTCATATTTTTGGCTTGGCGAATTTCAGAGAAAAGGGAATGGTATTTTTTTGTGATTGTCAAAAACTACGCAACAATAAAGAAAATAAAACCCTGTTTTGGAATGTACAAATTAAGCTCGTTCTATATCAAAGTCAAAGTCAAAGCCATTTATTCAATTTAGGCCCCAGAAGGACACTTATGAAGGTCACATTTACTGAAGTTACCACCGGTTCGGAACTCGGCCTTCAACTGAGAAGAATCCGCCAAGAAACTCAGCAAGGTTACATTTTTTAAATATTTTTTCGACAATCTGACTGTTTGGCTTTTTTTTCCAAATAATTAACAATAAAAAAAGATGTACCTAAGCATAGATACTATACCATATTATCCCAATTAAACTGTAGTCCCACTTTGCAATTTCGGTCCCGCATTTCGGCTCCTGTTGCAAAGAAACTAAAGGAAGCGGTTACTAGCTATCGACGTATGCTACATTCTTTATGTGTTTGGTTATACCATGGTGAGATGGTAATCAAACGCAATCACAATAGTGGCCTATATAGAGTAAAGAATATTACAAAACAAGTTGCGCCCCGCGGTTTAATGGGGACATATTGATTTCCCGGGATAAAAAGTATCCTATGTGTTAATCCAGAACATATTCTATTTGTGTGGCAAAGAATCATGGCGAGCTCCATACATTGATTTGTACAAAAAAATCAAACATTTTAGAGGGTTTTGAATCACTTCCAGTGTTGAGATTACATTACCAGCAACATGTTAATATAAATGAAATATTTTATTAACCCCGCAAAACATAACAACAACATAACGGTTTTGGTCGCGAATAGTCGCGATTCGCCGGCATGCCATAGAAATTCGCATTTTATCCCGGAGTTCTAAAAATATTTTAAATGGCTCAAGTTGTTCCTTATGCATCAAGGATCAATTTATAACGTCATTCCAACGTCTCTAAAAATCTTTATTTTTTTGTACAAATCTCGCCATGATCCTTTCATCGAAAGCCGTTGAGTTATTGAAGCGTGATTGAGGTACAAATAACCAAACTTTCGCATTTATAATATTAGTGAGATGAGATAAAAATAGACCTCATCTGCTTTCGCCTAAGCCTAGGTATATTTTCTAGATTCCAATGTATCTTTAGGTATTATAGAATGCTGGGCTTTAAGAATTTTGGCCATTTATTATTCTGACAGGCATTTCAGTTTGTCTCACGTAATTTCTTTATTCTTTGAAAAGCTACAGTATACCTATATATCAGAAGTATAACTTCTCTGTTAAATAATAATTAATATTAAAGCAAGGCCAACAAGAGACAACAGTAACAGCAATTTTTTATATCACTAAGGTAACGTCCTGCTGGCTGTCGGCCTGCCTGATGGTAAGCGGTTACCTAAACATATAGGTGATTTCGATGCTAGGTATATCACTCACTGGATTAACTTACTTTTTATTGGAAAATATCAATTTATTATTTCACCAATTACAATTAAAACTAATTATTGTGATTCATATTGAACTCGACGTTTCTGGATATCGATCTAAAAATAAACGAGATTAATTTCTATGACGAAAGATTTTTGCACGAAAATCTAGAATACTTACTTGCATCACTCATTATTCTTTTTCAGTCGTGAGTTACTCTTATCCACGTCCTCATATTTGGCCTAGGTTCCTTTCACTAACTTTCACTACTGTTTCTGTCTATACTATGGCAAAATAAAGATAAAAAGCTTAGAGTGTCCATAATAAATATTACTAGAATTAAGTATCCGACGGGCAACTGGCATGCCCTTAGATCCACGAGGATTACCGAAGAAGCCCGAAATCATTTATCATTCGAAACATAACATCAGGGTTTTCGTTTCAGTAAATGAAACCACGTAACACATGACTGTCCTTATCACCTTCTCCCTCTTACGTGTAATGTGAAAGAGACAGAAAAAGGCTTTTGACGGAATGGAAAAGTTGAAGTCCATTTGCAAAGTTGTATAAACTTTGAGAATTCATATATTTAAACTTTTTTGTGGGTTTTCTATAAGCGGTATTTCTAATTTCGGTTTTCACGAGACTAGAAGAAAGAAAATGAACTTGTTTGACACCACGTGTATGTCTATCAAATGAAATAGATTAAATATTTGCAGTATAAGTCGGGTAAAAATAGCGTATTTTTTCGCGAAAAACCTATTACGTGGTCCTACGGCATGTATACTATATAAGGCCCTAAATTTTTTTTTTGTTAATATATTCATGACCATGGATACAAGTCCTTCAGTCGCATACATTTTATTTATTAAGTATATCACTTTCATATAGTCCGCACATTTACTTTCACATTGTCCGCATGATCAGTCACCGTCCAGTCATGTTTTAGTAAAATGGTGGTCATTGTACTAAAACTTATCACGGACTTTTTGAGACAACTTGTAAAGTCACGATACACATAATTCATTTCATTTCACTTCACTAGTGCACATGGATTGATCTTTATTGGATAAAATACCACCGATAATATGCAATAAAACTCAAAATACACGAATTTATGAAAATAAAAATGAAAATGCTACGTCACTCTGCAAGTTCCCGCCAAAAAGTTCAATAAGGTCCTAAATAAATTAGTGAACTTCCTCTTGAGGGATGAATGTATAGATCATTAGTAATCAAAAAATAATACTAGAAAAAAAATTTTTTTTTGATTATTAATGACCTATTCATTCCTCAAGAGGAAGTTCATTAATTTATTAGGACCTTATATATGATGAGTTTCCGCAGAAAGGGTCCTTTGTGCGGAGGGTACCACATACTTTAAAAGTATCTACAACTTTGTATACGAGCTGTTCCACGCGCTTTCACTAATTCTCGGGATGAAAATTGTTTCGGAGATTAACTCCTACATCCAAACTAACAAACAACTTTTGTCTCTTTATAATATTAGTATACTAAAATATTGAAATCCATAAACATTTCTTTTTTCCTTACAACTTTCTACTGTAGTTCAACTTTTATTAAAGTTTAATTTCAAATAAACAACCATGGAACTTGGCTTGAATAATATTATGCAAAATAACTATGAAAGATAACAAACTGTTGTGACTTTTATTATAATATTTAGTCGCAAATGTGTCCAAAATAGTGTAAACATGTTTACATTTTGTCGTATCAGTCATAATAAAAGTGAATGTTTTGGAACACGCGCTGGCGTCGGGGCGTCGCTGTGTTTTATCATTTTAATTACTAGTTTTAGTGCCAAGAAACTTTTAAAATTTAAATAAATGAAAATGTTCACTAGCCTGGCAAACATTGTTAAAAACTATTACGTAATTCCAATGCATTTGGTTTTCAAATTATAAAAAAGAATAAATTAAAAAGCTAATTCATAAAAAGTCGTAAAAGCCTTTGATATAAAGGTACCCATAAAAATACCGTTATCGTAAAAAAGACAAGGGAAAAGTAATTAAAAACAAACGCCATATCTTCATTAACCGCTGAAAAGCACACCCTTTAACAACACTCGTGGCAAGGGTCTAAAATACCATTACCAACACTGACATTCCGCGACCAATGTTTGTCCAACTTTGGCCGTGTCACGATCAAACCCGATAAATTGCTATGCAAACATTTCGTCGAAAAAGAAAGGAAGCGTGCAAGGCCATGTAAGCATCAATCGTTCTGATGTGCAATGAAATTTTTCCGACAAGACGTCAGTGGGGTGTGGCATGAAGAGGCGGGAGGGGGGAATCAACAGTTTCAGGCAAGGATATTACAGCTACAGCCAGTCTGGTTCCGACGATCGAGGAGGACGGTTGCGCGGTCCCCGAGCATGTGCGTTGCGAAAAAAATACCTTAGAAAAAAATTCATCAAAGGTGTCTGAAAATGTTGTGTATGTAAAACAGTTTTATCAGTGTGCTGGTTATTTTCATTGTTTTTTTTTTTTACTAAAACAACTGTTTATTTTAACTTTTTTACTTTTGAGTTTCATAGGGTTAATTTTGAATAGGAGTGTTTTAATTTAACGTTTTGGAATCATTGCCTTTTTTTTGTGTTTGACTGGAGTTCTTCAGGAGTTCAGGAGCATTTATTGCTTGGGACATCGTGCTTGGAGGTGAGTATTTTAAATTTTAATTATAGTTAATCTTTTATTCGTATAATTATTACACGTAATAAACGAGGTGTGGATAGTATTTACGAGAAATTATTCCATGAATTTATATATATTTTATTTATATTCTAAACATGTTTTTTATTGATATAAATCTGAAATAAACACAATAAACATTCGATCATTACCATGTTTATATTGTTTTAGGCAGCTATACACAAATGCTGTGTCAGATATTGATTCTGTCTGTTTATATTCCCGAGCTAATGCTGTATGATAAACAAACAAATTCACAACATGTGACTAACAATTTTAGATTAGACAAGAGTTATGGCTGAAACATTGAATTTTAGTAAAATTATAAATCGTTTGACATGAGAAGCGCTCGTGGTGTAGCATGATTAGCCGTTCTTAATCGATCGGCAAAGTTAAACTACTAACGTCGTGGTCGGTACCTGGATGGGTGACCGCCTAGTGGTATTTCAAATCGAGCGTTTCCGTGCTTCGGAAGGCACGTAAGGCCGTTGGTCCCGGTTATCACTTAATTGTGATAGTCGTTAAACTGGTTGGAGGCCTACTAGGCGGCTTGAAAACTCCAACAGTAGGTTGACCACTAGCCTACCTCCACCGATCCGCAGTGGGCACGCGTGGTGGAGTATTGCCCATTCCCTTTCACCCTCATTTGTGAAAGGAGGCCTGTGCTTAGCAGTGGGACATTATAGGCTGATGATGATTAACATGAAATGTTAAACATATTGGGGTATTTTCGATCCGCGTAAAAAAGGGTTTGATTAATTATTCTATATTTAAAATAAAATAATGATTTGAATTTTTAAACTTGAAAATGGAACCACAAAAAATATGTACAAAAGAGATTTTTAAAAGAAAAACAATTGTTTCTACCTACATGAATATTTAAATTTTCCCTCTGTCTCGACGAAATCCTTTCTTATTTAATTAGGTATGCAAATATTGTAGTACCTACAATTCAGCTCGTGAAGAAAACTGAATTTCTTATTGCCTCGTTCATTAAAATTCTATGGTTCGGATGGAGAGAACAGTTTTTAGGATATGAAGGTCTAACCACCTACGTAGGATTACCCAACTTATATGGCGCGTCGTAAATCTCCGTTCGCACAGAAAAGAAAGTATGGCCCCGAAGATTAACGAAAGAATGCTTCAAACTTACAATCAACCTTAGATCACTACTATAAGGTTATACACTGCAGCTGTTAGTTCCGTCTCACTCGCAAGTGACGCCCCTCCGCACGGCGCGCGCTAACATGGCGGCAGCTGCCGACCAATAGAGTTTCCCGCGCTTTGAAAATGTATCTTCTGCGCAGGTACATCGGTAAGATTCATTCCGTTTACGTCGCGCTTACCTCTACGTCGCGTTCCTTCTACGGTGATTCCGCCTACGTCGAGTCTTGCTACGGTGCGTGTCAAATCGCGATTTGACATAAAAGTACAGTTATCTCTAAAAAATAATATTAAAAATGGAAAAAAGGGTATTTTATTTTAATTTGTAAAACATATCATCATTATGTAGGTTCCTACTTTTATTTTTTTTATACTGGGACTGCGAGAGAGTAAGCAGGGGCTAATCCAGCTATATATTTTTCATCTCATAATGGTTTGGGATATCAAAACCTTTGAGAGGTATCTTATATAATATTTAGATTCTCAGTTGGACCCGGTAGATGGCGCTGCAATCGGATTATAGGATTTTGATGATCTTTTTGTAAGATTTTGAGTAGATTGATAGCTTAGATTCACATTTGGTCCCGGTAGGTGGCGCTACAATCGAATTATCGTTTTTTTTGTGTGAATTTGAGTATAGGTCGCTTGATGATTTGTATTCACAATTGGACCCGGTAGGTGGCGCTGTTTTTTTTGTAAGACTTCGAGTCCCTTGATGGTTTAGATTCATAATTGGTCCCGGTTGGTGGCACTGCAATTCATGTATTTCCAGTTACAATTATCATAACAGCCAGACACCGCTTATCTGGTCGTTAATTTAAATAGAACATTATACAGGGTGTTGTTTTGGTCGGCGACAAGCTACCCAGGAGCGGTAGTACAAAATATATATTCCCCAAAAATGGACTTAATTCCATTAAATACTGTAAATATGTTGAGAAATACCTTATTCAATTTGAAATAAAATTACCGCAAAGTATGGTTACTAGGCACGTGCACAGACTAGAGCTAGGCGCAAGCCACCATCGCTCCACCCCTTTACTCCCTCGTACTCCCGTTGAGTATTATGTCTACACTTTAGCTTATTACATGATTTTCAAAATTTTTATTTGTTTATTTTTATAATTAAAAAAAAAATAAAGTATTTTTTTTATATTTTTTTTAGCATCAGTATCATTTGTATTATCGACCCTGAGTCGCTTGTCGCTGACCAAAACAACGACCTGTATAAAAACGTCAATGTGTCGTAAACACATAGAATTTTTTGCGCTTTCATTGCTAACGCCGACTAAACCTTACTTGATCAAAATCAAAATCAAAAAGTCATTTATTCGGTTTAGACCGTGATAAGACGTTAATGAACGTTAAGTTGTAAATACAGTTTAATTTACCACCGGTTCCGAGATATATCAAAATGATGTACTACGGAATTGTGTTACTTAAAAATATCTACAAAAAGTCCGCGATGATATATGTCTATATCCTATGGATATCTCCACCCACAGTAACCAATTTTAAGTGATTGAGTTGAAATTCGCGATAGCGACCGGGCCTAATACGATAATCCTAAGTATGGGATAGATAGACTATTAAGTATTAAGTTACCTAATCATTTAAATAGCAGTTCCTAGTTTTATTTTTCATAGGTTGCGTGTCCTATCTGCTAGCCAACGAAGGTTCAATAATGCGCGAGAATCCGCAAGCATTTCTTCACTTGTGTGTGAATATAACCTGGTTTAAAAAAAAATTTGAATGGGGATGTAAGTACTGTGTTCACATTCCTAAAATGTTGCTTCATAATTGTAGGCACAGATTAACAAAATAAAAGGCAGATGGAGCGCGTGGAACACGAAAGTGAAGCCTACAAATTAGATACCAGCAGGGTTATTTTTTTTTAAAAGCTATCGGAATATTTTCGATGATCTGGATTGATATTTCCGTCGAGAAACGTCTAACTATTCGAATTCGGAAATTAAAATATCAATGGGCGCTAATACCTATCATGCAGAATATAGTTTAGGTATTAGTTGTAACACTTAAATTATACTATTATCATACTATCTCACAGACATATTATATGTCTGTGTACTATCTATACTCATATAATAAAGCGGAAGAGTTTTTTGTTTGTTTGTTTCAACGGGCTAATCTCTGGAACTATCAGTCGGACTTTATATACCGGGAACGCGAGTGAAACCGCGAGGAACAGCTGGTGTTAGAAGAATATTGATGTTCTTATAGTTTTGATTGTTTTTTAATGCTCAAATATACATTTTTATTTTTATTTTGTTATTACGGAAAATCGTCTCGGAAGTTTCCGATTCCGTTCAGATGACGAATCCGACCATTTTAAAATAACCCTGCTAGTATTCGTTTTCCAATTTGTATTTGCTTTGTTTAATAAACTTTATTCAACAAAAAACACTTCTTTATTAATAAACTGTGGTTAAGCAAAGCAAATACAAACTGCAAAACGAATACCAGATATCTGATTTTGAATTTGTATTTGCTTTTTACCCGATTTACCCAGAAGGAGGGTTATGTTTTTCGAATGTATGTATGTCTATTTCTTTGGCACGCAATGCAGCCTAAACGGCTTGATGGATTTAAGCATATGAGGTGTTGTTAGATTTGTCTTAACTGTGGGAGTGACATAGGGTATATTATTTTTATATGGCATCTACGAATAAAAAAAGAGGGAGGGTTATTAAAAATAATAATTTCGTTATTATAATAATATGGATATCAAATGAAAGCTTGTAAAAAGCCCATTCCATATATGTATATATTGTAATACTTTTGTGCTACCATTTTGACGTAAACTGCAAAAAACCACGTTAAATGCAAGGACATTGGGTAGGAACTGAGCGGTTACCGTACGTAACTCACAGAGTTGCGACGGTTGTTACTTTACAGAACCACTTATTTACTTACTAATACATACAACTCATTCATTAATAAAACTAAAAAGTCTGAAATAAATTAAATTATTAAAAGAAACAAAAAACCCGACTGCTTAAAACAAATAACAATACTTAAAAAAATACATACTTAGGTTATTGGTTTGTCCCCTTCAATACCTTATAAAATTCAAGTTAAATTCAAAATTCTATAGATTAAAGAGCTTGTTTTTCTCTTTTAGTTATTTTTTGTTTTACGCAGTCGGGTTTTTGTTTCTTTTAATAATTTAATTTATTTCAGACTTTTTAGTTTTATTAATGAATGAGTTGTATGTATTAGTAAATAATTTAATTTTTTGGCTACACTTTCGTGTTCCGCACGCTCCATCTGCCTTTTATCTGTAATCTGTGATTTTAGGATTTTAGACTAGGATATCATACGATCGAAGGAGTAAAAACTAAAAAGTTTGTTACACCCACCGAATCAATGTTAATACTGGCACCTGGCTAGCAGATACATAGAAAAAATAATATATGAAACGTCACTTTCTTTTCTAAGGGCCTATTTACACGGCGATTTGTTCACGCACCATAGACGTGCGTGTAATACAACAAAACCGCGTTGAAAACGTAAAGCTATCATCCTGTAACGAAATACACGTTCATGAAATAAGTCTTGCGTTTGTATCACTACTGACGCGCAGTTACAGGCGCGCTTTAGCAGCCTGGCCTGTAAATACAGAATGAAGAGTGTGATAGTGTGGGCTTACTATGGTAACACAATCGATACTCGCTAGCGATTACAGATTATATTTTTGATTGCGGTATACCGGACGGCTAACCGCATTCCGGCTAGCCGCATATTGCGTATATGGCATTCTAAGATTTGCAGCGCAAGCAATGCGCGTCAAAGACCGCCAGCACCCCCCACGGCAGTTTAATTTCACAGTCTGTATACACCCTAAAGTCAGACGTAGATTTTTTTTACGTTGTGACCTAGTTGTGACTTTATAACGACTTCTTAGACTATTATAATTACTATTATTGCTTGTCGCAAGCAGCAAATATGGCATGATAAGTGAGTGTGTTAAATATAAATATGTTCGTTCGTTGTGTTCGCTATTCTTACCTATAAATAATACCTACGGTGCACCGACCTTATTCAAACTATCATGAAGGTTTGTGAACTTACTAAAAAGTTTTAATATGCTGGCCATCAATAAATAAACTATTGGTCGTGTTGACACATAATTCTTTATAGTGACATTTTAGTGAATTCATCTGCTAAGAAAATTCAGAAAATAATTTATGTTTTTATTATAGGTACCTACTATTACTACAGATCGAGAACATTGTAAGTAGGTTACTAATATTCAAAACATTCACGATCTAAATAATAGGAACTGCACTGATGATGACAAAAATAACAAAACATAGGTAACTACCCACTGGAAAATGTTTGATTCATTTTATTATAAGAATATCAGGATGGAGCATCGCCTTATAAGAAAGTGAAACACAATATTTCTAAATATATTTTTCAAGCAAACGATATCGCAGAATTTAACGGACAGTGTATATAAGTGAAACAAGACTTAAGTACCGCAAGCGCGCCCGCAATATTTCACAATTTCAAAAAATATTTTAAAAAATCAATCTAGACAAAACTGGCTAAGTGTAAGTCGGACCCACCCGCACACGAAGTGTTCCGTAAAGACGTTTCTTGTATTTCATTTTTATTATTTTATTATTTGTTGTTTTAGCGGCAATAGAAATACTAGTTCTGTGAAAATATCAATCCCATCAAAAACATTCTGTAAAAAACTAGCCAAGTCTCGATGGAGCTGCTTGTTTATCTCTAAAAAGTAATGAAATCTAGACAAAGTCGTGCCAAGTCTAAGGTTCCTTACTGCGATTTCTTTATTATTATAGTTAATGTTGTGTGACTTGGCCGTTGAACATTCTTTATACGTTAGTGGGTACAAGTACAGATTGGTGCAATGGTGTCATGGAACACCTGGTTTTGTACCCTTGTGTTTCCTTCAACGGCCAAGTCACACAACATTAACTATAATAATAAAGAAATCGCAGTAAGGAACCTTAGACTTGGCACGACTTGGTCTAGATTTCATTACTTTTTAGAGATAAACAAGCAGCTCCATCGAGACTTGGCTAGTTTTTTATAGAATGTTTTTGATGGGATTTCACTTCTTTTTGTAGAAAATGAAGCGGCCCACCAAGTTGAATATTTTTTGTAAAGGCGGTTTGTCGATCTCTAATAGTTTGGTTGGGCTCTTGTGTTTTCTAATCAGGGTCACCAGGTACTCCAGATCTTCGATTATCCTAGTTTTTATAGTTTTCCCTTCATGTGGTCATTAAACCCTAACTCTGTACCAAATTTCAGCTCTCTGAGTTTATGGGAAGTACTAGTTCTATTTTGATGATCATGAGTGAGTGAGTGAGTGAGTGAGTTTCATAAATGTGAAACTTTGCTTTCGCTTAACTTCGGAACTAAATGACCTACAGACTTGAAATTTTGGATTTTAAGTATGTGATTATAGCTTACTGGATGACGAAAATTTCTGCGTTTGGGTCTTATCCAGAGGTTCTCAAATAGGGGCCTGAAAATGCGTCGAAATGGTTCCAGTAAAGGATGGTACGGCTGTGTTTGCTTCGCGCTCGACTCGGCGGCGGCACTGCCGTGCTCCCCGATCTTACGAGACCGTACCTTTACCTTCATGAGATACAGCCAACTGACAGATGGACTGATGGACAGCGGAGGCTTAGTAATACGATCCCGTTGGCATCCTTTGGGTTTGAAACCCTAAAAATGAATGTATTACTAGATTCTGTCACGCGGTTTCGCACATGTTTTTTTTTTATACCACTAAGGTGGCATACAAGCACCGAGGGATTAATGTTTTCCCGAGATAAAAAGAATCCTGTGTGTTAATCCAGAATATACTGTATAAGTGGTTCAATTTTCATACAAATTCGTTCTGCCATATTCGTGATAACGTCGTAAGTTATAATTTAATAAGTATTGTTCTGAGGATAATGTTAGCATGGTTGTTTGTGTTCTAGGACAAACGTGACTGTGTTCTCAAACTTCTGCGGACCACTTCGAAGATAATGAGTTTGAAGATATTCATATTTTTATAAATACATAAATGAGTAAACTTTATTAAAACACGTTTTTAGGTACTAAGTACCTTCTAGAAGTAATAATAATTTTCAACTATTACCCACCTACAGTGTGGCTGCCGAGATGATGCGTTTTTACACTGATTTTTGACCAAGTCACGAAAACGGCTAATTTGATTATGATGGGACTCGCTTGGCCAAAATTCACAGGTGTCAGAAACGTATTCTCTCGGCGGCCGCACTGTAGTATGTTTTTGGAACTATATTGACAGAACTTACCTACCTGTTATCCCTTGCTCCAACGATTTTTTGCTCAGCTGTACCACTCCGCCTCATAGCTATGTTTACAAGTAACACCAGAATAATAATGTAATAATAACTAGTTTATTTTATTAATCCACAAATTTCCGCCCCGCAGTTTTATATTATGTTCTGTATCTTATAACGATCCATACTTATGTGCCATGTTCTATCTAAATCCGTTCAGCTAGAGTAAGACGTATTTGAATAACATAAAAGCTATTGTATAAATAATATACCTAAGCAGAATGTCTATATATATGTTACGACCTCATGTTTAACTCCTATCCACCAAGAACGTAATAGGCGTGCAAGGACAAGGACAATTATTCGGTCGAATTTCTGATATCCTCGATTATACATTCGAGTCTCCAATGCAGTCATTTTAGGTACTTAAATTGTACGTAAGTATGTATGTATAAACAAATATCCTGGGATTTTATTCACACGCGGCTATCTGATCCCAAGCTAAGCAGAGCTTGTGCTATGGAAACCAAATAATTGATAATATACCTAATACTTTACGTTTGTATACACACTTACTACATAATTACTCAGGACAAGAAGACAAATGCATTGTGGTGGTGCCTGGGTGTGGGAATCGAACCCACGACCAGCGGCCTGGTATATGTATCTGAATATGATTTATTAACACAAATTGTATAGGGTCTACTGCGTAAGTACCTATTTGAAAACGATTTATGGCATTGTTACCTAGGTCTTCATAGTTCAGGTACCTTCTCAGTGAATTTTGGGTTGAATCTTCGTGCATTTGTGGTATGGCAAGCAAACGCACTGTAAACTAATCTCGAATCTAACAAAATTCACCCTTCCAAACATCTGCTATTCCAGTAAATATTTAGGAACCCTAGTGGTTGCTACAAACGAATTTCGAATCAAATTACGGTTTTCGTAAGAATAATAATTAATTATCACATGGCCGTGTATGAAGAAGTCCTAAAAAAAACATATTTTCTTGAATAAAACTGAAAAATACGATGTTTCGTAGGCTTACTGTACACAATGACGTCATAAGCGAGCAGACGCACCGTAGCAAGACTCGACGTAGGCGGAATCACCGTAGACGGAACGCGACGTAGAGGTAAGCGCGACGTAAACGGAATGAATCATCGGTAAGCCATATTAATTGGGTACTACTGTAACTATTTAGTAATCTGTGCTATTGTACCTATATTTAAGAGCTATGCTCTTGTCGGTGTAGCTTCTTCCATTCTGCTCTTATCATTAGCAACATTTTGCACCTCCTTGATGTGTATTTTTGCCTTTACTTGATCTATGTAACTTATTCTTGGTCTTCCTCTTCCTCGCTCTATCTTTCCTCTACTATGTTTTTGATAAATTCGTCGTTTCGTATAAGATGGCCAAACATTTCTCCTCCTATTCTCTATCGTCTTCATAATGTTCCTTTTCTCTTTTACTCGACTCAATACTTCCTCATTCGACACCCTCTCAGTCCAGCTAATCCTCTCCATTCTCCTCCAACACCACATTTCAAAGGCCTCCAGTCTTGCCTATCCCTTTGCGTCATTTTCCACGCCCATACAGTGTTAAGCTCCTAAAGTATGTTTTAATAAATTTCTTTTTAACTTTATTTGATATTTTTGCACTGAATATTTGTTTTTTTTTTTTTTGAAAATCTTGCTTGCCTATGGCTATCCTGCTTTTAATATCTGGGGTACATCTAGAGTCACTACAGGGTGATATAGCATTTACATGGGGTACATTATTTTATGCTCGTGGCTTCACACAATAAAAAGGCAGACCTGTAAATGCCTATAAAATTGATTGAATTAATTAATTGGAGAATGCATAATGCGTGCTATTTTGTGCCTGTATTCGGAAGATATTTGCGGTTTTGCATAGGCCAAGAGGGTCTGCCTCCTTCCTTATTCGTCTGTGGTAATAACACATACCCAATTATATAATTATGTATTTACTGTAGGCTGATCAATATTGCAATGAGTAATAGAAATGAGTACATAAGGGGAAGCTTGAAAGTAGCGCCAGTGACTGAAAAGTTGAGAGGGAACCGTTTATCCTGGTATGGACATGTTATGAGGAGAAATGAAAGCCACGTCACTAAAAAAGTTATGAATATGAAAGTAGATGGATATACGGGAAGAGGAAGACCAAAAAAGAGATGGATGGATTGTGTGAAAGTTGACATGGGTAAGAAAGGAGTGGATGCTAGTATGACGGATAGAAGAGACGAATGGAAGAAGCATACATATTGTGCCGACCCCAAATGATTGGGAACAGGGCAGGCAGATGATGATGATGATGATGATCAATATTGCAATGAACATCTATGTGAGACCAGTTACTAGCTATTTAAAGAGTGCTATGTGCTTTCAGGTGATTGATCAACAGATTAGTCTTTATGAATATAAATTATATAGGATGACTGGTAATTGGTAAACGACTCATGATTTTACTCATGATAACATACAACTTTCCCAAAGAAACAAATAGGGATAAATAACTATGGAGTACAGCATGGGGTTCTTTAAAAAGGGTATGAAGCGGTTTCTTCAGGGTCGGCAACGCGCGAGTGATACCCCTGGTGTTGCAAGCGTTCATAGGCTACGGTAACTGCTTACCATCAGGCGGGCCGTATGCTTGTTTGCCACCTAAGTGGTATAAAAAAAAACTAAATTAAATAAAAGCTGATGGTGTATTCTTATTCTTGTTAGGTACTAAATATTATGGGCTCATGGGCTAAGTAAATTTAAAAAAAATGATTCTTTGGGAAAGTTGTTTGTTATCATGAGTACAATCATGTGTCTAAGTATCGTTTACTAATTACTAGTCACCCTATATAACGTGTAATGGAAAAGGTACGTATATCGATTCTTTGGTACTAGGCGCACAGATCGCGAAAGAGTTTTTTTTTATAATAATATGAGCAAGTGACGTGAATAGATAATTACCCTCATTGAGCGGTGACACGTTGATTACGATTTTAATCCAATAAACTTGTATGCAAAAAGGTATACATTTTTGAGTAATTTATTTTGAGGTGGAACTTTTTAGAAAGAGTTTCGGTTAGATGTATCCTTTCCGCAAAGATTTTCATACGGCATCGTGCCTCTACCCAGATGGATAGTCCGCCTTACTAAAGCATGACATTTAATATCACTCCGCTTGAGGGGCTCCTGAGCAAATCGCTCGCAGTTCGTATTGCGCACGGCTGTCATCGCGTCATACTCGCTGTACTGATTAAGAAAAAAATGTTAACTTGCGTATTAAAATACTGTCACAACATTTATAAAAACCAAGGAAAAACTACAAAACTAACCTTCCATGTTTAAGTATTGCGATTTCGTCACTTTTAATTACCAAACATATTACTTTTAAATACTGTCAATTATGGCTTGTTTATTTCTTTATACTTTATACTTTATTTATCTTGCTTTCCTTACATATATAATGCTATATAGACACCTTAAAGTAAGTAAATAACAATATATAATAAGGACCCTGTTGGGCACTAAGCAATATAGGAGAGAGGAGGAAAAATTATAAAAAAAATAATCATTAACTTAACTTGTCGTTAAGGTATTCATTTATAGTATAGTAAGATTTTGTAATTAATATTTGTTTTAATTTATTTATAAACACTTTGTTATTTGTTTCTTGTTTTAGTAATTCTGGTAGTTTATTGTATATTTTTACGGACATTACAAAAGGACTCATTTGGTGCATTTTTATTCGGGAAGATGGTACCATTAATCTACTTTTAAATCGCAATTGTTTTGAATGGACGTCTTCTCTTTTTTTATAATTATCTGTATTTTGTCTAACGAATTTACATATTTCTAAAATATAGGTGCTTGTTAATGTGAGAATTTTATGCTTCTGGAAATGCGGTCTGCAACTGTCTGTATCTTTTATATTGGCTATAATACGTATTAGTTTTTTTTGGAGTGTAAAGATGGTGTGTGAATCGGTACTGTTTCCCCATAAGATAATGCCATAGCTAATCCATGCATGAGCATAGGCGTAATAGGTAACAAGTGCAGTAGGAAGATCAGTTGTTTTTTTAATTTCGCGAAGCGCATATACAAATCTTGATAGTTTTGTTCTGGTTTTTTGAATGTGTTGTTTCCAGCTGATATGTGTGTCTAAAACTAAGCCTAGCAAGTTGAATTCATTTACGACTTCTAGTTTCGTACCGTTATATATGAAATTTAATTTTAAAGTTGTCTTCTGATAAGGGTGAAAAATCATTAATTTAGTTTTTAAAAAGTTTATTTCTAGATTGTGGTCGTTCATCCAGTCTGTTGTTTTTTGTAGTATAGAATGTAGTTTTTCGTTTAAGTTTGTGCTGTTTTGACATGAGGTGATTAGCGAAATATCGTCTGCAAATAAAACACACGGTTCTTCCATGATTTTAGGGAGATCATTAATATAGATCAAGAATAAAAGACATCCAAGGACACTTCCTTGTGGGATAGAGGCATTAACTATCTTTGAATCTGATCGAACCTTTTTTTTTCGTTATTTTTCCTGTTAATATATTCAATTTCTACTAATTGTTCTCTATTTCTTAAGTAAGATGCAAACCATTTGTGTGCCAAACCGCGTATTCCTATTCCGTACAATTTGTTTAATAACACAGGGTATTGGACTCTATCGTAAGCCTTGGTCATATCAAGTAAAATACCCACTGCATAGTTGGATGTTTAGGACTTGTTGCATATATGTATAAACTGCTAGCACCGTAGATCGTTTTTTTCAAAAACCGTTTTGGCAGTTATCGAGGATTCCATATTTCTCGCAGAATGTGTATATTCTATTAAACATAGCTTTTTCGAAAAATTTTGAGGCAGAAGGCAAAAGTGCAATTGGACGGTAATTATTAGGATCTGTTTTTGTATTTTTCTTGTGGATTGGTTTGATTAGTGCTATTTTAAGTGCGTTGGGAAATACGCCTTCGTTAAATGATTGATTAATTAAAATTGAAATGGGTACGGCATTGAATTATTACGCTTAGAAGCGAAGTAGCGAACAAAAATCCTCGCGACTCGTAGGCCACTTGACAACCAATGTGTGCGTGAGTTCCATATAATTACACTCGCTGACACGCACACAAGCGCACGAGTAATGTTGCAAGCTAAACGAAATTTTTCGGTAAAATTAACCTTCTGATACTAGTGAATGAAATTGGAAGTAAGTATTCATAAAATTAATAAAATAGTTTAAAATGTTCTGCGCATTACATAATTTATCATAGACACAGGCCTGTTATTTATTTATTACTAGTTTAATGGTTATGTTTCATAGTACTTATGTCGGGTATTTTAACATAGTAAACCAAGACAATGTGCAAAGCTATGAACGATGGTACAATTTGTAGTAGGTATTGTTGGTAATGATAGGTTTCATATATGAGAGGTTGAATAGAAAAAGAAGATTAAGAAGTATGTAGGTATTTAATCATCATTATCGTATAAAAGACGAATAGCTATACATTCTTATAATATCTAACTGAATCTATACTAATATAATATTAATATATATAATACAAGAAACCGGAAGAGTTTTTTGTTTGTTTGTTTAAACGGGTCAATCTCTGTAAGAAAAAACTACCTGTAAAACTACCAGTCTGATTCGAAATTATTTCACTAATATGAAGCTACATTATCCCGAGTATTATAGGCTACTTATCCCAAGAACGCGGGTGAAACCGCGGGGGACAGCTAGTCAGTTATAATAGCTATAAGTAAAAGAAACAACTTATCGGACTCAATTACTTACTACCTACTCTAACAAATTCAGTATCAATTACGTAAAACAACACAAATTCGCACACAAACAGCTGGCAACACTTTGCTCGAAATCTGAGTGAAGTATTTTTATTTTTGAATTTTGTTATTTTACATGAATTACGCAATAAAATTAGTGGCTTATCTGTGGAATATTACAACAGAATTCTAATCTTTCTTCCCTGATGAATTATGGCACAATTTTACTGCACAAACCGTCATATTTATTATTTTTCTGAGAGCTCCACTCACTAAAACGCCAGTCAGTACACTGACAGCGCGGCGGTCATTTGGAGCCATCATGGCTCCAATTGAATGGATTATGTTTCGCGCGTGTACTTTGTTTCTATGTGTAATAATTCAATGGGGTACGGTTAATTCGAAAGCACATTGTTTATATAAGGTAGGTGGAAGTTCATCTATCCCATGGCTTTTTTTATTTTTAAGTTTTTTTATTATGTGGTAAACTTCGTGATAGTCTACTGGATTAAGGAACATTGTATTTTCTGTGGGGTAGAGCACGGGCCGGCCTTGCGGCGTGCTGCCGTCTCCTCCGATACAATCTTCGCCTATAGATGCAAAGAAGTTATTAAAAGTATTAGCTACTTGTTTCGGTTTCGAAGTTAATTTATTATTTATATGTAATTTTATGTTATTTCTATCCTTTTTGATTGTCTTGTTTGTTCGTTCATTTATAATACTCCACATTGTTTTCACCTTATTATTAGATTTTTTTAATTTTTTTATATATTGCAATTTTTTTGCTGCTATAATTGCATTTTTTAATACTTTTTCATATTTTTTATAATATTCTGTTAAGGGGCGGCTACGGCTCGGGCGCGGGAGAAAATTAGGTATTGAAACGCGATCGCCACTACTCATACAGCGATCGCGCTCACGCACACGACAGTCGCTTAACACAGTGGTTCCAATGACAGAAAGCGCGAACTTAAGATAGGTGTGGGAATAAGCGGTACATCGAGCGGTGCATCGATGAACGTACGGAAATTATTATTACGTTAGGTCATCTGGTAATGCATTAACTTTGTTTAGAATTATTTTTTGGAACTACGTGTTCAAATCAACCAAATTAAAAAGGAAGACATTTTGAAGAAATTTGTATAAACTTCAAGTACCTATCTATCTATATAAAAATGAATTGATGTTCGTTAGTCTCGATAAAACTCGAGAACGGCTGGACCGATTTGGCTAACTTTGGTTATGAAATATTTGTGGAAGTCCAGGGTAGGTTTAAACGATGAGAAATTAAATAATAATTAACGGAAATACTGTATGTTTGTATGTATGTATATTTGTCCTCGCATATCTCCGAAGATATTAATCGGATTGTAACCAAAATTTTTTTAATTGGTTTACTTTTACTTCAACATAGGGAACAGTGTAAGTTGTATCGAAATCGCTTCAGTCGTTTTCAAGATCTGGACAAATAAGTTTGACGGCCTGGCTTATTGGTACGAGCTACGGGTGTGGGGTCAAAGGAAAAACATCTCAAAATCTTGGTCAAATTCTAGTTCATTTAAGAAAAACTAAAAATGACGGAATGAAAAAGTAATTTAAAAAAATTAAATCGACTTCAGAATACACTAAAAAGTATGAAATAACTCTAATCTGACACTGATGATGATGATTAAAGTCAGCGAAAGAGCTCGACTAAACATCGAAATATTACATTGAAAATATTTCGTTGACTTCAAATCAGTGTCAGATTAGAGCTATTTCATACTTTTTAGTGTATTCTGAAGTCGATTTAATTTTTTTAAATTATTTTTTAGATTTTTTTTTTCACATGGTTGTCAAATTGGTATTTATAGATGCGTTCAGATTTTTTTCTGTTTTTTAGCTGTAGCTGTGGCTGTAGTATGAGGTCCGATCTTTTTGGTCTGTTTTGTTGGAATGGAATACAAAACAGTTCTGTTTCAGAAATAAATAAAACCGGCCAAGTACGAGTCGTACTCGCACACGGAGGGTTCCGTACAATAATAATCATAATGTAACCTTACTCAAATTGACTGTGAAATTAGTAGTAGGCGCAAACTTTAAAAGTACCAAAACTTATATTAATTTTCAGCTTTTTTATATTTCGTGTCCTTTTCAGCTTTTTTATTTTCCTTTACTTGTGCTTTTTGCTTTTTGCAAAATTTCGTGATTCTAGGTCAACGGGAACTACCATATAGGTTTTCGACCCAAAACCTATAGGGTACTTCCGGTTGAACTAAAATTGTCTTTGGTAACAAGGTCTTAGAGCACAAGTAAAGGGAAAATTCCGAAAAATTTAAATAGTTGAAAATTAAGGTAAATTTTGATACTTACAAGTTATCTCGAAAATCTAAATTTGCCCATATTTTTTTATCGTGTTGACTTAGGACCTTGACTTTATTTACCTAATAGGGACTATAGACCTCAGTATCTGGTATAAATTTTAACTTGCTAGGTCCACCCGTTCCTGAGAAAATCGGTGGTGACACACGGATAGACAGACAGACGGACAAGATTGTGATCTTATAAGGGTTCCTTTTTTACCTTTTGAGGTACGGGACCCTAAAAAGTAGTAAAACTCGAGAACGGCTGGACAGATTTGGCAATTTTTAAGTTTTTGAAATATTTAAGGTAGGGCACCACGCGAACGAAGTCGCACCGGGCAGCTACGGTTATAACTACGTAGTATGGCAGTATGTAACTATGTAAATAAAATCTAGGAAGACAATTTTAAACTTTGCAAGTGTATTAGTTCGTTTGAAAATACAATCCCGAAAGGCTCTCTATAGCAGACCAACGTATCCAAATCGTGTTTGAGGTTGTTGGAATTGTCGTGAGACGAACTTTGACTATATATGGTTTGCAGGGTCTGATGATGGAGTAAGGGAGTACGTACTGAAACTCCATAGCGGAGCATCCTATCCTAGCCGTGTTTGGGGTTGTTAGAATTTTCGTGAGACGATCTTTGACCAGATATGGTATCCCGGATCTGATGATGGAGAAGGAGGTACTAGAAATTGTTATGGAATATCTGTGAAAACTTTTAATTAGCCTTTCATTTCCATATATTGATGTATCTTTATGTATACTTAGCTGTAAGTTTTCCATTGAAAAAAAAAAAAAAAAGAAATAAAATAAACTTCATAGCGGAGTAACGTATCCTACCTAGCCGTGTTTGGGGTTGTTGGAATTGTCATGATATGCACTTTTACCATATATGGTTTTTAGGGTCTGATGGAGTAATACGACAGGCACTCGAACTCCATAATTGAGGAAATTATCCTAGCCGTTTTTGGGGTTGTTGGAATTGTCATGACATGAACATTGACCAAATTCATTATTCATTATTATGGTGGTATGGCATAATTAGTTTAGTGCGATTTACAACAGAATCTACACCATTTGGGTCACCGCTTACTGTAACAACACGGCTATGCCTCGGCATTTACCTTGCCATGCAAGTGAAGCCTTTAAATCGTATGCGTAAAAGTAAATTTTACAATGACTAAAACTAGATAAAATAGTTGATGCCTCGCGGCAAGCGCGCTTGCCGCTACAAGCCACTAGTCCTGCTGACCACACGCTTCCAGCGAGCGGTCCGCTCCCTTGCTGCGTGACGCCAGCAAGCAGAATCTTGCCAAAGCCGCGTCACTAATTTTCCAGCGCCGCGCCGTCCGCGAGCTGCCACCTCGCAGGCGGGGTGCTGGCAGCTAGTGGTTGGATTGAGTTGAGTGCCGGGCTGTTGCTGCGATGATGCTGATATAGGAGCGACGACCTTTATAGTATACCTATTTCAGTTTCTTTAGGTTCTAGGTGGTAAATAACATATGAGCTTGAGTTTTCGTTGAAGGAAAACATCGTGAGGAAACCATAGCATGGTGAATTCCCGGGAAATAAGTCGTTCCCGAAGTCGGGATTTTTTTTTCGATTTCCCGGGAATGTCTTTATGAGATGGAATGCTCTAAAACACTTAACCAACTTTGACCAAGATATGCAGATATCTTGATTAAAACAAACGAAAAACCTTTGAAACAAAGATGTTGCATAAATTCTTAAAACAAATAGCATAAATTCTTAAATCTACATCCACCGTAATCGAACGAACTAAACTACGCAACTACGCTATGAAAGCAACATGTGGCAAATGGGTATTTACTGCGGGTTAGTGTTGTGTGCAATGACACGCACACAACATTCTGCACTCTCGAAAAGATTCTTGTTTTGTGACCCCAAGGACTCTCAAATATCGATTTTGAGAGCAATCGGACCGGTATCTAAAAAGTTCAACATGGCGACACTTTTTGAAAATTTTAAGATGAGATTCTTGTTTTGTGACCCCAAGGTCTCTCAAATATCGATTTTGAGAGCAATCGGACCAGTACTTAAGAAGTTCAAGATGGCGGACACTTTTTCCTAATTTTGACAAAAGATTCTTGTTTTGTGACTCCAAGGTCTCTCAAATATCGATTTTGAGACCAATCGGAACAGTTTCCAAAAAGTTCAATATGGCGGACACTTTTTCCTAATTTTGACAAAAGATCCTTGTTTTGTGACTCCAAGGTCTCTCAAATATCGATTTTGAGAACAATCGGACCAGTACCTAAGAAGTTCAAGATGGCGGACACTTTTTCCTAATTTTGAGAAAAGATCCTTGTTTTGTGACCCCAAGGTCTCTCAAATATCGATATTGAGAGCAATCGGACCAGTACTTGAGAAGTTCAAGATGGCGGACACTTTTTCCTAATTTTGAAAACAGATTCTTGTTTTGTGACTCCAAGGTCTCTCAAATATCGATTTTGAGAACAATCGGACCGGTATCTAAAATGTTCAAAATGGCGGACACTTTTTCTAAATTTTGAGAAGAGATTCTTGTTTTGTGACCCCAAGGTCTCTCAAATATCGATTTTGAGACTAATCGGACCAGTATCTAAAAAGTTCAAAATGGCGGACTCTTTTTCTAAATTTTGAGAACAGATTCTTGTTTTGTGACCCCAAGGTCTCTCAAATATCGATTTTGAGACCAATCGGACCAGTTTCCAAAAAGTTCAATATGGCGGATACTTTTTCCTAATTTTGAGAACAGATTCTTGTTTTGTGACCCCAAGGTCTCTCAAATATCGATTTTGAGACCAATCGGACCAGTATATAAAAAGTTCAACATGGCGGACACTTTTTCAAAATTTTGAGAAGATATTCTTGTTTTGTGACCCCAAGGTCTCTCAAATATCGATTTTGAGACCAATCGGACCAGTATCTAAAAAGTTCAAAATGGCGGACACTTTTTCTAAATTTTGAGAAGAGATTCTTGTTTTGTGACCCCAAGGTCTCTCAAATATCGATTTTGAGACCAATTGGACCAGTTTCCAAAAAGTTCAATATGGCGGACACTTTTTCCTAATTTTGACAAAAGATCCTTGTTTTGTGACCCCAAGGTCTCTCAAATATCGATTTTGAGAACAATCGGACCGGTATCTAAAATGATCAAAATGGCGGACACTTTTTCTAAATTTTGAGAAGAGATTCTTGTTTTGTGACCCCAAGGTCTCTCAAATATCGATTTTGAGAGTAATCGGACCAGTACCTAAGAAGTTCAAGATGGCGGACACTTTTTCCTAATTTTGAGAAAAGATCCTTGTTTTGTGACCCCAAGGTCTCTCAAATATCGATTTTGAGACCAATCGGACCAGTTTCCAAAAAGTTCAATATGGCGGACACTTTTTCCTAATTTTGACAAAAGATCCTTGTTTTGTGACTCCAAGGTCTCTCAAATATCGATTTTGAGAACAATCGGACCGGTATCTAAAATGATCAAAATGGCGGACACTTTTTCTAAATTTTGAGAAGAGATTCTTGTTTTGTGACCCCAAGGTCTCTCAAATATCGATTTTGAGAGTAATCGGACCAGTACCTAAGAAGTTCAAGATGGCGGACACTTTTTCCTAATTTTGACAAAAGATCCTTGTTTTGTGACTCCAAGGTCTCTCAAATATCGATTTTGAGAACAATCGGACCAGTACCTAAGAAGTTCAAGATGGCGGACACTTTTTCCTAATTTTGAGAAAAGATCCTTGTTTTGTACAGGACTACTGAAACGAGTTAAACGTCAATACGAAAGAGATAAACTCCAATCGGCTGGTAGGGATTGTAAGAAATTATGGTCTGAAATTAAAAATATCACAAATATGTCAAAACAAAAGATACTCCCTACAGAACTTCTTTCTCTAGAATCTACGCCGGAACTGTCAGTTAATAAATTAAACACTTTCTTTGCCAATGTTGGCAAGTCTCTAGCAGAAGCGATTCCAACGCCAACTCCCCCGATTCAGTATTGTGATTTTGACGCGCCTACTTCACCAAGTAATTCATTTGTTCTTCTTGAAGCGGATGAGACAGAGGTAGATAGGTTGATAGCAAGCTTAAAGGGCGATTGTGCGGCAGGGTCTGATGGTATATCGGCTAAAGTCCTCAAACTTGTAAAACGTAGCATTGTCCCTCCTCTTACTTATATTGTGAACCAGTGTCTCAGATTGGGTATATTTCCATCTGCATTCAAGAAATCACTACTTTATCCTATTTACAAGAGTGGAAATAGAGACTGTGTTAATAACTACCGCCCCATTTCGATACTGCCCTCTTTATCAAAGGTACTTGAAAGGATTATCAATAACAGGCTTATTAACTACCTGGAGAACAATAGATTACTTTCAAATGCGCAATTTGGCTTCCGAAATGGAAGGTCTACCGCTGACGCAGTTCATGAATTCACAGACTTTATTGTTAAAAAACTTGATAGTAAACAAAAATGTGTAACAATATTTCTTGACCTTGCGAAAGCGTTTGACACGGTCTCTATTCCCAAACTCATAAACAAACTGGAAAAAATGGGTATACGGGGTGTTCAGCTGCGTCTTCTTCAAAATTATGTTTCGGAAAGGTTGCAGAGAGTAAAAATAGAAAATTATGTTAGCAGTGAAGTTCCGACCACTTATGGGGTCCCACAGGGTAGTATACTTGGTCCTACTCTTTTCCTCGTGTATATTAATGGTTTGTGTAATCTAAAACTTGATAACTGTAAAATCATATCATATGCGGATGATACCACACTTACCTTTTTTTCGGATACTTGGGAAGATGTTTACAGTAAGGCACAGGAGGGCTTTAATAAAGTTATTCAATGGCTGAATGCAAACTCTCTTACTCTTAATGCAGAAAAAACGAAGTTCATTGAGTTCTCAATTAGAAACCCCCCTTATCCTACGTATATGAATCATCAGATCGTGGCTCACTCCTGCTCTTACACACCGACTATCGGATGTACACACAGCAACACATCAAGCTAGACACCCTATATACCCATAACTACGCTACATACAATGCAGACTTTTGCGCGAAAGGGACTTATGCATCGTGGCAACGGCCAATGACAGGCCGGTAGCGGTTTGGTGCCTTGCGCTTACACACACAGACGCACTTTTTTGGCATTGTTTGATTATTGCTTTTTGTTTTTACTTTTGCAAGTTTTCTGTATCAGTCAGTCGCGCTAGAGTAAAGTATTCAGACAGTCGTTGCCCCAAAAATCGTCAGACTAGGAGTCTCGCTCGCGTTCACATATATATTGTTTCATTATTTTATTATATAAAAACTGAAAGATTTTATCCAAGTGCGTGGTGCAAATATTTATGGCGCCCCAATTAACTCCACAACAGCGGGAGCTGATAGTGGTGTTGAGGGATGGTGGATATTCCATTAAAGCGAATGAAAGAAGGACGGGGATTACGGTGAGTGATACTTTTTAATATTGTATATTAACTGCATAATATAGAAATGTGTCCCTCTCTCTCTATAAAATTACGTTTCTTTTAATACAAACTGACCATGATTACCTGATGGTAAGTGACGATTAGGAAGATTTTAGTTGGCTTCAGCCATAGCCGTTCACACTCTTTCCGTGAAGTGAAGTGACCTAAGTAATATTTTAATGAATCATTTAGGCTCGGACATCTAGGTATTTATTTTTACTTAACAATTTCACGAACCTATTCAAATACCTTTGTTTTGTTCAACAACCTCTAGGTATCTCATATAATGATTGTTTGTGATACTATTTTTTAATTAAATGACATTATTTTAGAGGACAATGATTAATTTTTGGTTGCGACGCCATGAGGAGACTGGGGGCGACCTATCGGCTCACCACCGGCAGCTCTACCAGCGCGCCACCGCCGCTGACCAAGATGCTGCTATTATAGCGGTGCATAGCAATCAACCATTTTTATGCACGCAAGTTACTGCCACACAATATAGCGTAAGTAGTTTTTTTTCTTATAATTAGTGCTTCAGTTCCTTAATTTGAATTATGTTTTTATCATTTTTTCAGTTACTAACGACAATATACGTATTTTATAAGACATAGATGTATATAACATACACCTATATTATTGGCGAAAAATAGTAAGACATGAAAAATAGAAAAACACTATTTTTGTAAAAAAAATATGACAAAAATAGTGTTAATTTAAAATATTTTATGGTGGCTTCTTAATATTGCTCGTTAGTGTAGTTCAAGATTTCTATATTCGTTTTTTTTTCTTTATAAATTCATGACCTCCAATTATATAATAATTAATACTGAATGATTAAACACCCACTTAAAAAGTTAATAGTATTTTTGTCCAAGTTTGTATTTTCCTTCTTTAACGAATTAAATTACTTTTTTTTTTTGCCTCAAATTGGTGTTTTTAAATCCGTTATTAATTATATTTGATTGTTGCTTTTCACTTTAATAAGCTATCTTGCGTGATTTCAGATATATTTCATGATAAGTTATTGGCCTTTTTTATATTGCTCGTCATGCATTCCTCAGTATAATCAACAACAAGTAGGTATTTAACAAACATAATGTCTTGTCAGTTTACCTTAAAATCCTACATAAACCATAATAGCCTATACGTGAAAAATACTACAGCAATAAATATTTATTATTGACCTTTTTTATTTTTCAATCCTTGTAATTGTTCAACTAAAAGCCGACAAAACCTTTGAGGTGCCGAAATTTACAATTTGTCCTTTTTTAACACGTTGCTTTTGTTAATTTTAATACTGGTAATTGTCTATACATATAATTTACTATTCTAGATAAGGAATCGTTGTCTTCAGAAAAGCTAGGTCAAAGATACTAAAAACAAAAAAAATATTTGTCGTTGGCTTACGAATAATAAAACTTTTGAAGGCATGTTAATGTTATTTAGGTGTCACATAATTATAGAAAATAAATCGCTAATCGACTATTTACTAACACCACTATTCACGGTATCCCTAACGTGAGAGTATTAAATCATTAAAGTTATTATTAAAGTTAGTATTCCAATAGCTTTGTTTTTAAAGGAAATAATGTTTTTACTGTTGTTTCAGGCATCAACCCAAACAATCCGGCGCAGATTAAATGTCGCAGGCTTGAAAACACGGATTCCGGCAAAAAAATAGTTTTTTCTCCTGCACATGCTCAAGATAGCATAAGTTTTTATTTGCAGTATTACAATTTTGATTGGGAGAATAATATTATTATATTTGTTGACGAAAAGACTTTTAAATCTGATAAAGATGGAAGAAAAATAATTTTGATAGTTATTTGATATTTAATACTTTTTCATGTCATAAATACATTACCTATATTATTTAATATCTAACTATTTACACAAAACTACCCTAGCTTGTGTTATACTATGTGTGTAGTTTGTGGTAAAATTTTATATGCCATCGTTAATTAGGGATAGAAGGTTTACCGATGTTTTAAGATGGATGAATATGAACAACATATTATTTATGGTGTTGATTCAAATGCTCATATTTCAACTCTTACTTATTGCATTGTTGATTCAGATTTTTAACTGTTATTGGTTTTTAAGTCAATTTGTAGCTTTGTTTAGATTTTGATAGTTATTTTATATTACTCATTCATTATAGATTTTTAAGACTGATTTTGATTGTTGTCAAGTAATTTCGGAGACACATTGATGATCCATGCAAAGAATGACGAGAAAGAAGGAAAGAATTGTGATTTTAGTGTCTAATAAAGATTTATTTCCCAAATAAGAGGTTGTTTATTTATACTTGAAGTTGTTTCAGTATCAAAACCTATACTCGGGGATAAATTTGCTTCCTATTGGTGAAAGAATTTTTCGAATCCGAATGGTAGTTTTAGAGATTATCCCTTTTAAACAAACCCGGGAACGTGGGTGAAACCGCGGGGAACAGTTAGTCTACATTAAATGTATAGGTAACGAACATATTTAATTGGATAAGGATTATTACCTTATTGGTCAAAATCGCATATCCTTTTAAATGTGTTTTTAATTCATGTATGAAACATAAAAATGGTTACTGTATGTCAACCATAGGAGATAGATGCCACCGCGGACTTTTCTGTTGATATTTGGATGATCTACAATTATCTAGCTATTTTGTTCTATCAACAATAGTTTTCGCAGCGCATGTGATATTAGGAATATTATAAGTATTTTTTACACCTTGGATTATTGGAGTTTTCGTAGGATGCCATTTTTTTTAAAATAAAATTGGTAAGAGTAGCTTTTACTATTCTTCATAAATCTGGCTATCTTATATAAAAAAATTATCAAATCCGACTAATAGTCCAGCCAAAGATTATCGCGTTTAAACAAACAACAAACTCTTCCGCTTTATATTTATATTAGTATATAGGTATATAGATGGCTTACGGGCGCATCGCGCAGCGCAAATTGAAAAGTAACTCGTGAGCTTGTAAACACAAATTACTACGCGACGAGCACAACCTGTTTTTAATATTTACTATACATAATACGTATAGGTAGGTATGGATATATATTGCGGCTGCGGGGCGCGGGCGCTTCCGTGCGCGTGAGTGGGTCGAAATAACAAAAACATATCGCATTCACTCGCACGATTCGCGCAGTCCAACTTCTACTAGTCCAAAGTCCAATCAGTCTAGGTTGATATGTCGCTGTGTGTACATGCACTACGCTTCAAAAAATTCCTAAAATAAAATACCTTGGTATTATCATTGACAGGAATTTGGCATTTAAAGATCATATACTTAGCATGTCTCAAAGAGTTAGAAGATTAATATACATTTTCAAACAGCTAAGGCACGTCGCAGATGGCATGACGATGAAAATGATATATTTGGCTCTCTGTCAATCGATAATTACTTACTGTATCACGTCCTGGGGAGGAGCGAGTAAGAGTCACATGATTGTTCTGGAAAGAGCTCAAAGAATACTTCTAAAAGTTTGTCTTTTTAAGCCTCGTATATATCCCACTTTTGCTTTGCTTAAGGATTGTGGGGTCCTGAGTGTTCGGCAACTTTTTATATTAAATACTATTTTAAAAAAGCACTCCCTAATGATCTATGAATCAAGTCATAATTCTATTAAAAAGAGATGTCACTACTCTGTATGTGATACTGAAAGGTTTAAGACTTCTTTATCTCAAAGGTTTTTTTGTTATTTGGGTGCACGCTTGTATAACAAAGCAAACAAGCTTTTTTCAATATTCCCTACATGTCACAGAAAATGCAAGGAAACTTTGAATAGTTGGCTAAGACAGTTGACCTATGATGAAACGGAATTATGCATAATATTTAAATTATAGGACATTTAAATAACTTATGTCTAATATCCTACCTATAGACTATAATAATAATCTGCCTTGTAGTTTGTGGTATCTAAATCCAAGATTATTGCTATCGTAGAGCAGGGCAGATATGCAATTAAGATACTCACACTCTCACACAACAAACACACACACACAAACACACACACACAAACACACACCTCACATACAGTTACACACACACACACTTTTAGATTCATTTTTAAATTATATAATATAATCTTTCCTTTTTTAATATATAAATAAATAATAGTATAAATTATATATATTATATAATATACCTACATTTACTTATCGGTTATACCCTTTTTATCATTTAAAGCACTGTTCGCGTGAGTAGGGTACTGGTGGCTATAACACAGGCTTCATGCCTAGCTTAGCTGCCCGTAGCTACACATTATTTAAATCTTTCATCCTTATGCTTGTTCATAGTAGGTATTTACTACTGCTTATTATATTGTAATCAAATACTATGTTCTCAAAAATGAATTGTGAAACATAATAAATGTATTTTTTGTACTGGAAATGTTAAGTTTTGAATAATGTGATAAATGTAATATGTTTTTATATTGAATAAATTATTATTATTATTATTATTATTCTCTTTATTTATTTAGTTTCTTAAAATTAATTTTTTTTATAACATTAATTTATAAAATCAAAAATATTATAAAAAACCTAATCCTATGTAAATATGATTAATTCTTTTACAATATTTTTATAAAATCTAATAATGTTATAAAAAAACCTAATCCTAGTGTGCCGCCGGCAGCGGGATACGGTCCAAGCTACCGGTGGTTAGGGCTGCAGAGAGAGGAATCTCCTGACGATGCGCGCCGTGTCCAGGAGTACCGCCTTCTGTATCTGACCCTTGACCCAGCCATCTAGCGAGAGCCTCTCAAGATGTTGGTCGAGACTCCTCGCTATGAGACCGTTCGCTGAAACAACTATCGGAACAATGATCGTCGAATCAACATCCCACATGGCGGTTACCTCGTGAGCCAAGTCAAGGTACTTGCTAAGCTTGTCCTTCTCGGCCTTCACGAGGTTCTCGTCATGGGGGATGGTGATGTCGACGAGCACTGCCCGGCGCTTCAATCGATCTGTCAGCACGATATCAGGCTTATTGGCTACAATAGTCCTGTCCGTGATGACCGATCGATCCCAATAGAGCGTGGCATGACAATTTTCGAGAACCGGCGCAGGTGCGTACGGTATTTCAGACTCTACAAGGCCGTATCGAAGAGCAAGTTGCTGGTGAATGATTCTGGCTACTAGGTTATGTCTGTGCAAGTACTCGCCGTTAGCAAGATGAGAACAACCGGAGATAATATGCCTGAGTGACTCTCCGGGACGGCGGCATGCTCGACAGATGTCAACCGTACCGTCCTTCAGGATATATCTCCGGTAGTTATTCGTCTTGATAACTTCGTCCGCAATTGCACAGACAAAACCTTCGGTTTCCCCAAATAGGTCACCAAAGCGTAGCCAGTTCACCGACGCGAGCAGATCTACATCGGGCCCTGTTAGGGCCCTGTAGAACCGCCCGTGTAGCTCCTTACTCTTCCATACGTCCCTGCGGTCCTCGATACTTAGCACCTTTGGTTTGCGCCAGTTCTCGTTTGCCAAGGATAACGGGGTGAGGCCCCTATCCACTGCCACCACATCGCGATGCATCCCACACTCGTTGTCAAGGAAATACTTCCTAAGACTGCACACCTCACGGTTGTGGAGGTCCTTGGCGTTTAAAAAGCCACGGCCTCCACACTTACGCGGGATGTACAGTCTCATAACAGATGAGCGTGGGTGTAGCATGCGATGAGTTGTGAGCAGAAGACGGACCCTTCTATCCAGGGCGTCTAGCTCAGTTTGAGTCCACCTTAGTATGCCAAAGGAGTATGTGAGCAGGGGCATCACCCAGGCGTTGAAGGCGCGCACCTTGTTGCCACCCGACAAAAGACTGTTCAGTACTTTTGTCAGGCGACAGAAGAAGCGCTCCTTCACCGCCCGCTTTATGTCCCCGTCCACAATACCCAACGACTGTGACATACCAAGATACTTATAGGTTTCTGCTTCGGAGAGAGATCTGAGAGACATTGTCTCAGAAAGTTGTAAATTCGTCGAATTTACGACTTTCCCCCGCTGCACATGCATGACCGCACACTTATCTATACCAAACTCCATCTTGATGGCGCTACTAAAAACTTCTGTAATCTTTAGTAGATCCACCAAGTTCTGGCGTTTTGGTGCAAACAGTTTAAGGTCATCCATGTACAACAGGTGAGAAATGCTCTCACCCCCTCTCCGAAGCCGGCAGCCTAGTCTTGAATCATTCAGCAGAGTACTGAGCGGATTCAAAGCTAGGCAGAACCACAGAGGACTCAAACTGTCACCCTGGAAAATACCTCGCTGAATCCTTATAAAGTCCTGCGGGCCAGAGGTGCCATCTCCACCACCTGGTTGACGAAGGACTGTGATCCACTGCCTCATGCATGCGCCTAAGAAGGATCTTAAAGCTGTATCAACTTTATACAGTTCCAAGATCCTCTCCAGCCATGAATGAGGCACCGAATCATAGGCCTTCTTGTAGTCAATCCAGGCAGTCGAGATGGCTCCCCTGTTCCGCCGGACTTGTTGGCAAATTGTCATGTCAATGAGGAGGAGCTCTTTGGTACCACGGGACCCAACCCTACATCCATTTTGAGAGGAGGCCAAAACGTTGTTCGCAACAATGTGCGTATTAATTTTTGTTCTCAAAATGGATGTAAGGAGCTTGTATAGTGTAGGCAAGCACGTGATGGGTCTATAGTTTTTCGGTTCCGTGGTACTACCGGACTTAAAGAGCAAGGAGGTAATACCGGTTGTAAGGAAAGTTGGCAGGGAACCAACCTCAAGGGCTTGTTGGAATTGCGTTGCCAATCGCTCGTGTGAGCATCGAAACCACTTTATCCAAAAGTTGTGCAATCCATCCGGCCCAGGACTTTTCCAGTTCTGGGTCGTGCGGATCGCACAACTTATGTCATTGGGGCTAATGGTAATTGCCTCCATTGGTTCGATGGACTCACACTCACGTTTGACAACACTCATCCAATCACCCTCGATGTGTTGGACAGGCATTGACCAGATACTACGCCAGAAATTAATCATGGCAGTAGTATCCGGCTGCTGTCCATCCAACACACGTTGGTCGGTTCCCTCCCACTTTCGGTATACCTTCCTCTGGTCACTCTGGAAGAAGCGATTCTGTTGGAATCGATCCACACGCTCTCTGTAGCGGCGAATACGGCTTGCCCACGCATAAACTTTTTGCTTCAAGAAGTCAATGCGCTCTGTGACACAGGCCATGTAGTCATGGGGCCTAATATCAGTCCCCGCAAAGGCCTGGGTCACAAAGCGCATGACACGAGGGCGATTATTGCCCTCCTTGAAGCAAATCAGCTTTGCAATGAGAGTCCTGAACGTGTTGATACGCCGCTCGATCCGCACTTGCCATGCGGGGGCACCACCGACGGTCCGCGTGGCTCGGTCAGGAACAGGTAGCCTGACACGAGCAACACGGCACGCCGCGATGGCCCCACAGTACATGATCGAGTGGGTATCAACTAAATCTTCACTAGCCCGTAGATACGGGTCTAGTAAAGCGTTCAGGGCTCCCATTAGCGCTAGGTTTCGTTTATTTGTCGGCAAGCGTGGTATTCGCGGCCTAGAGTTGGGTGCGGACCTATACTGCAAAATCGCTTCCTCCAAAGTCCTCCTCAAATGCTCATTGGTTTGAGTGCTTACGCTGTTCACACAGTCCTCTTCGTCGGCACTGGGATCAACCCGCGCCACCCCCGGTGTCTGGTCTGGTATCGGCACCGGAACCGGCGAAACAGCAGGTGGATCCCGCGTCAAAGTGGAGGCAGAGCGAACAGGCAGCGCTTCCAAGCGTAGCCGATCAAGTACAGAGTCATCCAGCCTCTTGAGCCGCTGGATGGCCCGCACCTGATCCGATAGGCGTTGCGCGGTCACTGTGATGGCTGGTTCAAGGATCTGAAACAGAGGAAGCATCCGGTCACGGTACGCGGACAGGTTGGTTCCCCCCTCTGTAGCCCCATAGTAGGCGCGCATGCAGTTTTCATTCATGGACTGTGTCCACCGCATGCGACGCACTATACCACCGGTAGCGGGGGCCGAGCGCGGGGCAGATTGTCCCGCAGGCCCCAAGCGTGCCGGCAGCGGTGGTCGTCCTCGTCGCGCAGGTGGTCGCGGCGGCGGGGGCGACGGCCCGCGCTCGTCGCTCGACTCGCTAGTGTCGGGCGCGGTAGCAAAATTATCGCCCGACGAAGATGGCGAGGAGCTGGCTGAGGCGGGCGAGGGTGGTGGGCGTGCGTATATGTGTCCCGCTGTTCCTTTTCGCCTTGATCTTGTTATCATCTCGTCAAAGTGACATAAATGTCGTTATGTAATTTTCAGGTGTTCATATTGCCAAATGTTATAGATTTCTATTGCTGCCATATTTTGAATGTGTAAATAGAATATTTAGGGTAAATTCATGGGTAAATCCTGGGTAAAACGTAAAAATAAATGATAAAATTGTATTTACAAAAATCAAGGCGTCTGTCACTGTCAGCGGTTTTTTTTTTTTTTTTTTTTTTTTTTTTTTTTTTTTTTTTTTTTTTTTTATTATTATTATTATTATTGTGACCCCAAGGTCTCTCAAATATCGATATTGAGAGCAATCGGACCAGTACTTGAGAAGTTCAAGATGGCGGACACTTTTTCCTAATTTTGAAAACAGATTCTTGTTTTGTGACTCCAAGGTCTCTCAAATATCGATTTTGAGAACAATCGGACCGGTATCTAAAATGTTCAAAATGGCGGACACTTTTTCTAAATTTTGAGAAGAGATTCTTGTTTTGTGACCCCAAGGTCTCTCAAATATCGATTTTGAGAACAATCGGACCAGTATCTAAAAAGTTCAAAATGGCGGACACTTTTTCTAAATTTTGAGAACAGATTCTTGTTTTGTGACCCCAAGGTCTCTCAAATATCGATTTTGAGACCAATCGGACCAGTTTCCAAAAAGTTCAATATGGCGGACACTTTTTCCTAATTTTGAGAACAGATTCTTGTTTTGTGACCCCAAGGTCTCTCAAATATCGATTTTGAGACCAATCGGACCAGTATATAAAAAGTTCAACATGGCGGACACTTTTTCAAAATTTTGAGAAGATATTCTTGTTTTGTGACCCCAAGGTCTCTCAAATATCGATTTTGAGACCAATCGGACCAGTATCTAAAAAGTTCAAAATGGCGGACACTTTTTCTAAATTTTGAGAAGAGATTCTTGTTTTGTGACCCCAAGGTCTCTCAAATATCGATTTTGAGACCAATCGGACCAGTTTCCAAAAAGTTCAATATGGCGGACACTTTTTCCTAATTTTGACCATAGATCCTTGTTTTGTGACTCCAAGGTCTCTCAAATATCGATTTTGAGAACAATCGGACCGGTATCTAAAATGTTCAAAATGGCGGACACTTTTTCTAAATTTTGAGAAGAGATTCTTGTTTTGTGACCCCAAGGTCTCTCAAATATCGATTTTGAGACCAATCGGACCAGTTTCCAAAAAGTTCAATATGGCGGACACTTTTTCCTAATTTTGACAAAAGATCCTTGTTTTGTGACTCCAAGGTCTCTCAAATATCGATTTTGAGAACAATCGGACCGGTATCTAAAATGTAAAAAATGGCGGACACTTTTTCTAATTTTTGAGAAGAGATTCTTGTTTTGTGACCCCAAGGTCTCTCAAATATCGATTTTGAGACCAATCGGACCAGTTTCCAAAAAGTTCAACATGGCGGACACTTTTTCAAAATTTTGAGAACAGATTCTTGTTTTGTGACCCCAAGGTCTCTCAAATATCGATTTTGAGACCAATCGGACCAGTATCTAAAAAGTTCAAAATGGCGGACACTTTTTCAAAATTCTGAAAAAGATTCTTATTTTGAGACCCTAAGGTCTCTCAAATATCGATTTTGAGAGCTATCGGATCAGTATCTAAGAAGTTCAAGATGGCGGTCATCAGACCCTGAAAACTGATTATGGCCAAAGAACGTTTCGAGACGATTCCAACAAGCCCAAACACGACTAGGATACGTTGTGCCGATAAGGAGTTCCAGTGCCTACATTCAGACTCCATCATCAGACCCTGAAAACTGATTATGGCCAAAGAAGGATTTGAGACGATTCCAACAAGCCCAAACACGACTAGGATACGTTGTGCCGTTATGGAGTTCTAGAGCCTACGCTCCGACTCCATCATCAGATCCTGAAAATTAATTATGGCCATAGTAAATTTCAAGACGATTCCAACAAGCCCAATTACGACTACGATACGTAGTGCCGTTAAGGAGTTCCAGTGCCAACCTTCCGACTCCATCATCAGACCCTGACAACTGATTATGGCTAAAGAACGTTTCGAGACGGTTCCAATAAGCCCAAACTCGACTAGGATACATTGTGCCGTTATGTGGTTCCAGTGCATACCCTTTTTTATACCACTAAGGTAGCAAACAAGCATACGGTCCGCTGATGGTAAGCAGTTACCTTAGCCTATAGACGCTTGCAACACCAGGGCTATCACTCGCGCGTTCCAGACCCTGCAGCCTCTTCACAGCCTTTTTCACACCCTTTTTGAAGAACCCCAACCTTCCGGTTCCATCATCAGATCAGCTCGATGGTACAAAATTATAGTATTGTACGGAGACCATTTTGCAGGCCGGAAACTACATTATTGCAAAGATTCAAATTAGTACATCGACTTACTAGATTTGATTATTCTACTTATACCTTCAAGGAAAGCTATAATACGAGGTGTTAAAAAATCAACATGTTTAGTACAACAGTACAACCGATGATGAAAAATACCTCATCATTAAATTCTATAATTATCATTTTATTTTTATTACATAAATATTTACAAAAAACAATAATTATTTCGTAAGATGTCTTATCAACTGAAAAAGCATTAGAAAGTATACATAAAATATTCCCCAAAAAATAATTATTATATTATGTTTCATAATAGTTATTCATTAAAATTATCATTATAAACAAAAACACATAAGTTGTAAATTTATGAAGTAAAAAATACTTCTGGTTCAAAAAATCAATGAAACGAAATTATAAAATTACTTGACTACCTTGTTTCTATTCTTTACCAACGTTTACCTAAAACCGACCACTGTGCGTGGATGTTGTGTATGTACACGCCGCCACCTACGTCTTATTTTTTTGCATAAAGTGACGTGCTCTCACTTCGAAGACGTGGGGTGGACTGAGCCTCTAGTATATAGTGTATTATCTATGGACTGAGCTGCGGAGTTCACCGAGCGACTATATATCGGGAAAGCGCGCCGCCATAGTAATTTTGTATGGAGATTTCGGGCGAAAAGTTTGCAAATTTTTTACTCAAAATATAAGTATGGTACTGTATAAAACAAAAATATTCGGCGGCTTCTCTGTTCTTTATTCTCCATGATTACGTACAGTTTATTAGGTTTAAGTTCTTAATTACGCCAAAGTTATGACAGTACGGGAGTCCCTTTTTCACGTTTTTAGCGATATTCTATATTTTTTTTACAGGAATCTAGAAAGTTTTTCTTGAATCGGTTTTTTTTGGCGGCTAGTTAAACTCTTCAACTAGGCAGATGTTTTTTTTCGTGGCTACTACTTTACGTTTTCTATATAAACTTATGACAATACGGCAACATGTTTGGCTAGTACCGAGCCTTAATACCAGATTGTTTGATTTTAAAGTAAGTATTTTTAATAATCTTTTATTTTTGCAGGAGTGTTTTATCCCTACAGTAAGCCAGTATTTTTTTGATTCTTTGTTTAGTTTTATTTTTCGTTTGGGTATACATTGGTTCAGAATATCTATCAGTTTATCATGAAATATGTTATAATTTTCGTTTATATTTTTATTTCGTGAAAGTGTGTCATACCAATTAATAGTTGATAATTTTGACTTAAATTTATTTATATTTTTGTTATTGTATAATCTTTTTTCTATAGACCAAATGACCTGTTTTATTTGTTGAGGGAAATTCATCTGTATAATTGTGCCTATGTGGTCTGAAAAACCTAATTCCTCCACTGAAGTGCGTAGATTTTTATCTTTAAAGTTGGTAAATATTAAATCAAGACATGTTGAGGCAGTTTGCATTATATGGGTGGGTTCTTTTATATGTTGAGTGAATTTGTGTTCTGACATAAGGTCCAAAAAAAGATTAGTTTTTAAATTATTCTGTAAAATGTTAATATTAAAATCACCTCCCAAAATAATATTAAATTTAGAATATTTACTACTTATGTAGAATAAGATTTGTTTAAGTCTCGAATAAAATTCATCTTCCTCTCTTCTATTCCAATACAAAGTAATAATTAAAATATTTTCATTAGGTAACTCTGTCGCACACACTTCTAATACATATTCAATTGACATATTTGTAATATCGTTTCTCTCTATACATTTTATATGTTCTTGTAGTATGATACAAACACCACCACCTCCTCGTGTTTTCCGGCAATATGATGCCGCTATTTTGTAGCCACTAAATTGCATCAATTCAATTTTTTCTTGCGATAGCCAGGATTCAGATATGCATATAGCTTGGTAAACAGGATTTTCATCAAGAAAAGCTTCAAGAATATGTTGTTTGTTGTAGAGACTTTGAATATTTTGAAATAATATTTTAAACTGGATATCATTACTTACGAAAAGTATTCCGTGTAATTTTCTGGCAATTTTGATTTGTGTTACTGGTACTATTGTTATTATTCAAAACTAATATTTCATTATCTATTTCTCCGCTTGATAAATCTGTAGTTATGTGGGATTTGCATGTATCATTTTGTACATTCACAATTTCTCCGTCAATAATTAATTGGTTGTTTCGTATTATTGCATGTGACCCTTTTTTACGAGCCGTAAGCATTTCTTGTCTAAGTATTTTCTTTCTTTTTAGCGCATTCGCATCCAAGAATTCTGAGATAAACAATCGAGTTCCTTGAAAATATTGACTATTGCTAATTATATGCTTAGCCATTTTCTTGCTGAGTAGTTCAATCACTAGCGGCCGATTATTATTATTAAAGTTCCTGCCTACCCTGTATGTGTCTTCAATGTAACCTGATAGATTTACATGCAGGATATCTTGGAATATTTTTTCTATCCTGTTATGAAGATTATATTCCGGCTCTTTATAATATTCCGTAAGGCCATATAATACTATTTTTTTATTATTATTTTCAGGCGGGAGTTGCGTTACTTGTATTCCAGGGGTTATGATTTTGCATTGGAGTTCATTTATGTCTCTTTTCAATTTTTCTTTTTCATTTATTAATTTTTCTATTTGAGTGTTTATTATCTGTATGTCCTCTTTTCTCTGATCGTTTTGTTTGAATAGGGTATTTATTTCTTGTTTGATATCTTCTCTTAGTTTCGTTATAGCTTTATTAATTTCTATTTGAATTGTATTTTGTAACTCTGATATGATGGATTTATTATTTTCTTTCAGTTGAACTGTAATAATTTCACTTAAACTTTGTAATGTTAATTCGGTTTCTTTGTCGATAGGTATATTATTATCTTCTGGGTTGATGGTGTCACCTAGTACACTCAAGTTCTCAGAGCTGATCGTGTCGTTGTTTGAGTTATTTATCCTTTTTCGAAGCGTGATATTTTTTTTTTCTGCTGATGTAATTTGCATATCCCCCGGACGTAAAGGGGTGTTAGAGTTTCCTGTTTTTGACATTTTGTTATAGCAAGCTTGACATTTCCATGTCTTTTTATGCGCTGGAGTCATTGTGTTATAAAAACGCTGGACGGAGACATTAGCGCAATCGAGATCATATGTTTTATTGCAAAGCGAACAAGTCATATGTTGTCGGCTTATTAGTTTTTGTTTACATTTAGCGCACGCAGACGTAGACGACATCTTCTGATATTTTTGGTAAAAATAACTGATGATTAAAAGTGCCCTCTATGTGTTATCTTGGGTAGGTATTTAGATGTCATTCAGGGTCGATTTAAGATGTCAACCTGTTTATTCTTATTATCGACAGGTAGCGCTATTATTGGAAATGAGGATGTCATTCGTAATGAATAATTTCTATAAAATATTTGGAGTAATGATGAATAAGTATAGGTTATAATATTTTTCAATCAAATGTACCTTTGTTTTTGTTCCTGTTGCTTAATACCTAACGGCACTCTATCGCTGTTCCTTTATTTATTTTTATAGCAATCTCACAATGTAGACGGTTTTACTTGTTTCACAACGAGTAATTTCACTGAAAATATTTTGTTTCTTTTCTTAGCTTTTCACATTAAATTATTCTGTACTGCAACTAGAATGTACACTTTTATACTCAAAAAAACTGCAAGAACTATTTTTTCTAACTCAATTAATACGGAGCCGATGTGTTTACGTTTGTGTTCCCTTAGAGGCGACTATCCTTCTGGACGTTTTAAATTCTTTGCCTTTCCGTTACAAGTTGTAAAGAATGTAACAATTTTTTTGGACATATTATTTCGAGGGTTGAAACTACATACGTACTGTAAATGTAGTGAATTCCTATTAGTACGAGATCCGGGTGCAAGATTACTATGTTCATAGAGTTTATGATAGGGATCAATTTTTGTGAATGGGGCAATGTATTTCTGCCAGGTTGCCTATCAACATGTGGCCGCTAGTATTTTTATCAGAATTATATTCATTGAATTTTCGAAAAAATTACCGTTCATGAGACTACCCACTGACAGACGGACGGATAGCGGAGTCTTAGTAATAGGGTCCCGTTTGGCACCCTTCGGGTACGGAACCCTAAAAAGCATACTGTAGTTTATTGAACACATAGGGCCATAGAGTAAAAAATATCTGCTTTTCACACTTACTAAACCATAATGCATAGACCTCCTTCAAAGCACTCTTCATAGTATCAGATCTTATATTATCTGTGAACAAACTCAATTATACGGAACGCCACCGCCGCGCGGCTTGTACGACCGACTTTATTACCGATTCGGAAAAATCGCAACTTAATTAAGTTTGATATTAATCCAACATGGCTTTCCTGTCAGTCTTAAGCTTCGAGAACGTTCTATGAATTATAATTATATTAGCTTTACGCCCGCGGGTTCGCTCGTGATTCTATATTTACCATTGGGAGTTAAATTTCGGGAAATCTTTCACCTAACCAAAAAGCCAAAGGTCTTTTTTTTTTTTTTTTTATTGTTTATAGACCTGTGTTTGACCGCAATTTCACCATGGTAAGTGATGATGCGGCCGATGGTGGTAAGCACACAAAGCCTAGAAGGAACTGGCTCTCAAGTGCAGCTGTCGGAACACACCGAAAGATGCTTGGCGACAGATTTTCAACTTGAGGGTGGTAGCCAGCCAGGCGGGTACTACAAAGTATCCTACCACCGTGCTATGGTTTCCTCACGATGTTTTCCTTCACCGAAAGCTCAAGCTCAATGTAGGATTCGAACCCGGGTCTTATCGCTAAGAAGCCATCTCTTATAGGCAACTATTGGAAGTTGCCTGGAAGAGATCGCTTCTTAGCGATAAGACCGCCTATTGTACTATTAGAATGTATTTGTATAGTTATTTTTGTTACATACTTATTGGTGTACTATAAAGGCAAAGGATCTAGGCATGTGATACAGAAGAGGACACAGAAAGGTTCAATATTTTCTTAGGCATAGCTTATAAAAGTCCCATAATAATCAGATTAGCCGTTACCGTGATTTGGCCGATATTACAGGTGTCAGAAACGCGTTATCTCGGCGTCTGCACTGTCGGCATAGCTAATGATAGACAAGAGTTTTATAAGATAGGGATGTGAGATAAGCTTTTTTCCACCTTGAATTTTGATCTTTGCAAACCAGACATTTTCGGATCTCGCACCAAAATTGCGATCTCGACAGCGACTTGAGAATACTTTGTGAATCGGGCATATTACGAAGGCATTCTTTAATTTTTACGTATTTTTAAGCACCGTTTCTACGTATTTTTTTTGTACATTGTAATGAACGAAATTTACATTTTTACGCCATTTTTCGACCTTAGGGAATTAATAAATTTAACTAAAATTTTACAAAAGGGTCTTTCCTTGTCGCACAGTTTGCCTCTTTTCTTCCCATCGATGTACATACGTAGGTACGTAGTATTTATATACTCTGAGATCCTAGTTTAGGATACTATTTTATTTTAGGTTCTTACTCGATGTCATTTCGACTCTACCTTATGACAGGCTTCACAATTTCAAAATGAAAGAATCCTGGGATATTCATGGTTAACTGATCTCAAACTAAGCAGAGCTGTAATACGAAAACCAGATACTGATATACTATACATATATTTTTGTTCGTAAATACATACTTAATATACCTACATAATTACACCCAGACTCAGGACATGCAGATGTTTTATGCACACTATACCTATATACAACTAACCAAACACGCGGCCCGTCAGTCTCTCCAAAGTCTTTTGATATCTAATATATATACCTACTCAAAGCAGTGACATATAGTTAATATCTACTCCAGGATAATAAGACACCGGAGCATAAATCCTAGACCCAAGGGTAGACTATATTTTATGACCGCTATAAATACAAGTAAGTTCAAAGTGCACCTTCCTTACAAGATAGGTTATAAGACACAGAAAACTGTCGTAAACATAAAAATATGCATAGAAGGTATCTCCTAACGAGGTTATACATTTCCGTTCGTCTTATAACCCCTGACCTAAAAAGCTCAACTTAACAAACTTTCAGCATAAGAACGTCGGCCAGAGAACTTATCGGTGCCAAAGCTCTCGTCGATGTTTTCTGTCTCATGCTGATAGGGTTACCATTATTTTGTGTAGTTGGAAGACAGGACAAGGATATAGAGACTGTCCTGTAAATACTGATTCAAATGATAAGCCTCGAAACTTGATATTAGTAAAGATATTAATGTAATTATATTCGTTACTTTTTCATGTCAACTAACAAAAAGAGCCAGGTTTTACTAGACTTGACTTCCATCCATCTCATGCGTGTTTGCGAGAAAGAGTAAAAAACATCTTCACATACTTACAAACTTACTCATTTTTTATTAGTTAAGTAAGAAGAAATATAGAGGCTTGTATGAAATTGGTGCCGATTCTATTGTAAATCGCACTAAACTAATTTTAGTCACATCTCATCTCTTTCTTACAAAAAAGGGTAGAACATATTCAAAACTGTCAGATTAGTTTTTGCCGTCTTCATTTGCGGGTATTTAGACGTAACCGCGATAGATGGCGACTAAATTTATATTGAAAACAAGCATTGGACTAATTTGACAGGACTACATTTCTTACATCGTTTTTTGTTAGAAAGAGACATAGTGAGACTAAAATTAGTTTAGTTGTAAACTACAGAATCAGCACCAATATAGTACCATGATAAGTGATAACGTCAAACAATGCTCAGATCGGTGGTTCTTAAAGTAGCTTGTTAAAATTAGACTCCGTATTTGGAATATAGGTCGCACTCGGCACTACCCTAATTTCGTCAGAGGTTTCATTCATTCCCAGAAGAAACAAAGGGTTTTCCGGGATGAAAATTTATTTCGAGATTTATATAGACTTACAACTTACCGTACATTTAATCTTGTTGTTGTAATAAGCATTACAAGTGGAGATTTTGAAAGAGAATCATCAATCAATCATCAAAGGGTATACCCAAAAGGGGTGAAGACTACATCAAGTCTATAAAAAGATTCAGATCAAAATAAATTAATCAAAAACTCATACCAAATTTTTTGCTCCCAAAAATTTTAATCATAACTAGCGAGTCGGACTTTTTGGCGGGAACTTGCAGAGTGACGTTGCGATTTCATTTTTATTTCCATAAATTCGTGTACTTTGAGTTTTATTGCATATTATCGGTGGTATTTTATCCAATAAAGATCAATCTATGTGCACCAGTGATGTGAAATGAAATGAATCATGTGTATCGTGATTTTTCAAGTTGTCTCAAGAAGTCCGTCAAAAGTTTTAGTACAACCACCATTGTACTAAAACATGACTTTTATGGACGGTGGCTGACTGAGGGCTATGTGAAAGTGATTTATTGTGACTAGAACTTACAATCTAACTGGAAATTGGCAAAATGCACAAGCCGTGTGACGCCAACATAATAATAAAAAAAAAAAAACCAGCGAGTCGCTGCTCAATTAGGATAATTATATTTTCACGTCACTTCCTAATATTATTAAACAATGGCCCTGATTCTGTTGTTCACAACTAAACTAATTTTAATGTCACTATGTCTCTTTCTAACAAAGAAGATAAGAAAAGGATGTAAGAAATTTAGTCCTGTCAAATTAGTCCAATGCTTGTTTTCAATATAATTTTAGTCGCCATCTATCGCGGTGACGCCTAAATACACGCAAAATAAGACGGCACAGATTAATTTGACAACTTAAAATATGTTCTATCCTTTTTCAATCATGTTCGTAAGAAAGAGATGAGATGTGACTAAAATTAGTTTAGTGCGATTTACAACAGAATCGGCACCATTGTTCTCTTTCGCGACTGTGCGCCTAGTACCAGAGAAGTTGTTTATTTTTATGGATATACCCTTTCCGTACCACGTTGTATACAATGCACGCAAGGCCCTTTTTTCTACGGCAGAAACCTTCCGCTGGGCACAATATCTAATTCACCGTAGAACTTACATCGTAATTAGAGACAAAAATGGAATATGATACTATAGATACATCGATAAACAAATCCAAAGAAGCGCAATCATTTAAAATAAGAATAATAATAAAAAAAATATCTTTCGTCATGAGATTTTATGACAATAAGGAGTTTTCTTACCATACAGTTTGTTCAAAATACCTGTCAAACTGTTGATAATTCGAACTAATTTGAACCTTAAGTACGCGATCTGACAGACATTTTGAACAAAACTCTATGGAAAGAAAACTCATTATAAGTGCGTTAAATGAGCAAGCACACATGCTATATTATAATAAATTAATAAAGCACATTTGCATAATTTTAATTAATTTTGCAATTATATCTGATCTCGACATGTTCATTGTTATTGAATTTATTGGAACTTATAATTAAATGATAGCAAATAATGGAAGTCAATTTGAATCCTTATCTATGAGTAGGATAGCTCCTATTAACCTTATAAATATTATATGTCTTTGCTATGTTTCACATAATAACTACTAAACGGATTTGAATGAAATAAAAAAAATGAATTTAAAAAACAGGAGCGCACAAAATTATTTACTCGCAGAGTTCAGAAACTCGTCGCTGTCAGGCACAGACTGGTGAAATCGGATAGACTGGCCCACATCATGGGTCCAGTGGTATACAACCGCTTACCTGACTCGGTTCCGTAATAGTACATTAAACATTAAACCTTGTCTGAAACGCTGACTCGCCGATAAAACGTTTTATACCTAAGATACAGAATTTTTAATTCTAGTTTAGATACCAGGGAACCGTTTATTTTTTGTGCACTTCTTCTATTTCAATAAAGATTATTATTAATATTATTATACTGTGGAAGATTTTTTTGAAATGAAGTCAAATTCAAAATCATTTATTCAAATAGACCTTCGCATGCACTAGAAAGGTGGCTCTTTCTTATTTTATTTTCTTACGTCTTATTATGTTTTTTTTATTATTACTATTTATTATTATTTTTAATTTTGAATTTTAATGTACTACCACTTGGCACACAGATAAAATTATGTTTTGAATTAACATATAGGCTTAAAGGTGTCTTTTTATCGCGGGAAATCAATAGGCCTCTCAGGAGCGCGGGTGCTACCGCGGTATGAAAACTAGTTTGTTATATTCAAATGAGCCAGCGAATCCACTACCCTCGCTTTATCAGGACCTCATTATCTAGCTATATAAAAAAGGTATTATTTGTGAATGTCTGTCAGTTTTCTGACAACGACTAGACGAAGGTTCGATAAAGGGACTGCAGGATAATCTGCTTACCAAAGTTGGTGGTAGTGCTGTGGATATTCGATAGTTTGCTTTATCGATAGTTTGAATGGAAATTTGAGATAATGCGAAGTTTGTTCCCACTAGTTTAAGGATTCTGTGTTTGATTTTATTGGTGGAAATTTCAAATGCTTGAATGGAAGTTTAACAAATTAACTTTCAAAACCATTCATGTTAATTCACAGTATTTGTCTAATATTAAATTAAGATAACTGTTTAATTATGTTTGAAGTGGAATGCAGTATTATGACAATCGAGATAAATACTTGTGATACTTGACAGACAGGTTTCAATGCGTTAGACTGGGGCCTTATATTAGTAATCACCTTCAGTTAAGTTATGGAGTTCCCCAGGGAAGCATAATTGGGCCTACCCTCTTTCTCATCTATATTAACGATCTCTTACAGCTAAAACTCCCACAAGGCAAAATAATTTCTTACGCAGATGATACCGCACTACTTTTTTCAGCTGATAGTTGGGAAAAGGTATTCGAAAGTGCACAATCGGGACTAAATGTCGTCACAAAATGGCTACAAGAAAATAGGCTTACATTAAATATTGAAAAATCGAAATACATAACGTTTTCAATCAGGAGTAATACCGTCTCGGAAAAAGTACACAAGATTATAGCCCATAATTGTTCACTATCATCAAATCGGTGCTCATGTAAAATTTTAGAATGTGTTCGGTCCATCAAGTACCTAGGTATAATTATAGACGAGAATCTCAATTTCCGAGAACACATTGACCTACAAAGCTCTAGGATTCGTAGGTTGATATACGTTTTTAAGAATCTCAGGCATGTACTAGACCCAAACCGATTGAAACAAGTATATTATGCCCTTTGTCAATCATTACTTACATACTGCATATCGAGTTGGGGTGGAGCCGCAAAAACAGTACTAAAAAAAATAGAAATCGCACAAAGAGCTATACTGAAAGTTTGCACTTTCAAGCCCTACTACTACCCTACAACTGATTTATTTAGTTATTGCGAAGTCCTCACAGTTCGCCAATTATTCCTGCTAAGTATTACTGTGATACAACACTCCATGCTAACATATGATCCAGCCACATTAAACACTCGCAGGAACTACACGGTTTGTAGGTATAATAAAGTATGCCGTACCACCTTCAGCCAAAAGTTTCTCAATTTCCTAGCACCTTATATCTATAATAAAATTAATAAACTACTCAATATTTATCCTTTGCCCAAACTAGAATGTAAAATCAAAATAACCAAATGGCTCCAATCACTTTCCTACGAAGAGACAGAAAACTTACTTGTTATCATTAAATAACTCTGCTCTTACCTCAAACGTATTTGCATTTCCCCATTTCCCCCACCCTCTCCCCCTCCACACTCCTACTTCCAGTCCCACACATTACAGATGCACACTTACACACCTACACCAACACACCCCAATTCAATTGTTATCTTTAACTCGTTTTTTAATTGATTATTTTCCTTTTTATTAGTTTATATTCCTTTAACTATTTATAATACATTCAAGGTAAAATATTTAAGAAAGTTAAGAACGTAAATGGATACGACTAGCATTAAAAAACATGTCCTTGGGGATTTGGCGCTGTATGCTGTAATACAGGCTTTTGCCTAGCTCGGCAGCAGATGCTAAGCTTTTAAATTGTATAACCTAGTCTAAGATATTAACATTAAGATACCTTGTATAAGTTTCTTATGCCAATAAACTATATTATTATTATTATTATTATATTAAACAGTCATTTATGGCCAAATACCATATATACCTACAGATTCACCCGTGTTCCTAGAGATAGTATGTTTTTCTGCGATAAAAAATATCCTATATATTTTTTCTGGCTATGTAATCTAACCACTTGCTAAATTTAAATTTCTTTGCTATGTGCCTTTGAGGAGTCAAGAGATGATTAACAAACAAACTCATTTTCTCAAATATATTAGTAGGAAGTATGTATAGATATAAATCTACATAGATAACGCAAGTTCCTCCATCCCTATAAAACCCAAGAGTGCCCCATTGTTTATATATACCATAATGTCATAAGATCACTTTAGTTAGGCTGGCATTAGAGCTATAACGTGAAAATGAAGTGATTCTATTTATCAGCTAAATACATCCCTCGCTACACATCTCTGGTGGACATGCAGCCTATGCGAGTTCCATGTCCGCGCGAAATAGTTTCAAAAGAAGATCATTTATCTCCCTTTTGGCACGCGAAATACATACTCTCGCGCCATCTATTTAGATTTATATCTGTGGAAGTATCTCACTATAAATGAATGAAAAATGAAATGTCGTGGATTGTCTACAGATGTCGCAAGATATATCGATATATATCTTGCGACACGTGTGGACAACCCTATTAATAACGTACTCCACAAAATGTGGACTGTAGTAAAGTTTTGATAGTTAGATTCTTTTTTCTGCAATGACAAATAAAACTAGGCAGAAGTACATCGGATATGGTCTGAAATCGAGGTTCATTTGATTTTTTTACAACATTTTGTGGGTTCACTCTCGTGGAAATAGCTTTGTGACAGACGGGAGTTTTTTTACGAAATAACTAGTAATAGTACGCCATGTGATTGAGCTGTGCAACGAAATTTGTATAAATTCGATACATCAATTAGTTGTTATTCGGTTGTTTATTTCGTTATTGCAAATAGTTTCCAAATGCTTTGTTATTTTTACCGATGGATAATATGAGGAAATCACTCGACAAATGTTGCTTTTAAATGCGTTCATCAAAACATTTCTTTAAAATCATTACACAGTGAAATCATAGTTAAAACCTTGTGTCATACGCACCTTTGATTTGTATATGTGTTTAGGGTATAGGCAAGGTAAGATTGTTCGGTATAGGGATTGTTGGAATACGTGTGAAATAGTAAAATACATTTTTATGTCCTGAAATTTTTTATTTTTAAAATTAAAACTTATTTTATGGCATTTACTCGATTAAATTCTATTTTTATAGTCGATTGAGTTCTTATAATAATAGTTCGTAATTAACCTTTATAATACTCCAGTGGCACTTTATAATAAATTACCCCCTAGTAGATTTAATAGGTAGATATATTTAAGTGGCGAGTGGGACGCCTTGTCTAAACATAATCGATTTAGTCGAGTGAACTTAAAAATAAAATATTCAAATGCTTTTCATAATCGATTGATTACTTATTAATATATCATAATAGCTCGGGATTAACCTTTAAAATATAATAGACCAGTGGCACTTAATAATAAATTACTCCCTAGTAGATATATTTAAGTGGCGAGTGGGACGCCTTGTCGATTTAGTCGAGTGGAGTCGATTGCTGTTATATTTTTAATGTACTGTCTATTAAAAGGGGTGCATTTATTTGGAACATAAACGACTTCTAAAGTGATTGCTAATGTTTGTGACGATTAATTTCAAAATTGTTTTTTTTTTTGGGTATCTGACGCTATCTTATAGTAATAGTCTCAGTGTCAAGGTAAGTCGTTTATGTTCCAAATAAATGCACCCCTTTTAATAGCTAGTACATTAAAATATAACAGTAATCGACTCCACTCGACTAAATTAATTACGTTTATACCTCTAACTCCTCTTAAATAGTAGACTAGGGAGTAATTAGTTTAGAGTAAACCTTATGTCTTGTTTTAGCCAAATTCAAATTCAATAGTCAAACAGTCTTACTATATTAAAAAAAAGTATGTCCTAAGGCGGTTATCACACTGCCACGCGCGTTCATACAGATGACGCGCCTACATGCAGAGAAACATGCACACACGCGTGTGGGTGCGGGGCGAGACGCAAGATATGGCACACCGAGTCTCGTAGTGCCGTGCGTGATTTTGGATGGAATGAGTCAGAGCCGCCGTGTATCCACAAAACGCAACTACACGCGTGTGTGCGTAAAAAACCCGCACGATGATGCAGATCTGCACTCCCGCAAGTACGCGCGTAGATGTGTTGACACGCAACATGCAGCGTGGTGCGTGGCAGTGTCTTAAGCGCCTAAATTATGTAGTGGTTATAGCTCTGTGGAAGTGACATTAAATTCCGTGGCGAAGGTGGGTTTGAATCCCACCATAAACTTGTTGGTAGGTAGGCCTGTCTGGCTATCAGCCTCAAATTGATAATCTGTCACCAAGTACCTACTAGTGTTTTTGCAGCAGCGCTTAGCCATTTCCCTGCATCACAACCATGATTAGATTATCCTCAAATATAAGCCTATAAAAAACCGGCATAATGTTAATGTGACCTCTACCTGAAAAATAATTCTGAAAGAAAAAAAGTTCCACAGATAAATGATAAATTGAATAAGTGACGCAGGCGCTTGAGGTTTCTTATTTGATATTGGCCTCCTTACGCGACAGCCAATTAAGGCTTCACTGTCTAGCCAGAGAAATCCTAGAAATAAGTAATTATGTTTGTCAGTTTTTGGTATTTTAGGAGATGGATAAGCCAAATTAAGGTCATCACTCACTATAATACTAGTAACAGACGGTCCGACGGTCGGACGCAGGAGAGCCGCCCGGCTCTCGTTGGAGTCAGAGCCGGAGCGTCTGTTACTAGTATTACAACACCACTCTGACTCAGTAAAACTTGCCATCCAATAGTTGACGGCTCGCGGCAAGCATAATTTTCATCTTGTCATTATAAAATACATGATTAAAATATAAAGGCGTGACTTGAATGGCAATATCTTACTGAGTTATGAGTCGGAGCTGTTGCAGTGAGTGATGACCTTTAGGGCGTGATAGTTTATATTAGTTTTTTTAATTTTGTGTTTATAGTAAAATATGTATAATTTGATTTACGTATCGGGCGCTTGAAATAAATTAAAACGCAAGAAGTATGAGTTAAAAATTCGTCTATCACCAAAAACCGCTTATCACCAATTGGGTCATATACTTGAGTAGTATAAAAGTATAACCCACTTATATTTTTTTTTAAATTAAAAAATTCTAAAATAAAAAAAAAGATTCTCATCCATCCTGTAATATTTTCACGAATAAAATTCTAGTTTTTAGTATAAAATCGTGACTGCAACATCGACAAAAACATAGGTTCTCGCGGATATTCCAGGAATATCGAATTAAAATCTAGCTGAATCTAAAATAAAATTCGCAAAATGGCGTACGCCCTGATTCTGAAGTTTCATTACGTTTGATCTCTCACATATTATTACTCCCTTTGTTGGATATCAAATGAATATAGAATTTTAATTTATTATATAGCATTGCGGAAGCATATTCCCTCTGTGTCAGACAATTGGGGATCCGAAGTGGTACGCAATTATAATTTTGTAATTAGGTATTTTAAAGGAAAGAAAGGTTATTCCCATTGATGAAAAAGTCAAAAAAGTTAAGTATCTTATAGCTGTAGAGCAGTTTACATACAATAAGTTTGTTTGCGTTTAGTAGGTTTTGCGTGAAAGAGTAACAAACATCATCACAAATCACATACATACAAACTATCACATTTATAAAATTACTAGGTGTCTCCCGCGGTTTCACTCGCGTTCCCGGGATAAAAAGTAGCCTATGTCCTTCTCCATACCATAGGCTATCTGCTTGCCAAATTTTATGATGATCCGTTGAGTAGTTGTGGCGTGAAGGCGTAACAAAGAAAACTACTTTAAAAAGTTACCATAAGTAATTTTTATTCTGAAAATATGTCGTATCGTTCAGAATGTTTAAAGAAAAAAAAAGAATACGTTGGTATGTTTTTTTTTTTCTTCAATGGCGTCACACGACTTGTGTATTTTGCCAATTTCCAGTAATATTATAAGTTCTAGTCACAATGAATCACTTTCACATAGTCCTCAGTCAGTCATCGTCCATAAAAGTCATGTTTTGGTACAATGGTGGTTATTGTACTAAAACTTCACGGACTTCTTGAGACAACTTGAAAAGACACGATACACATAATTTTTTTTTTATTCTATTTTTTTTTTGGAGGCTTTTGCCCTACAAGGGTATGTCAGCCTCATCGTACCCTAAACTATCCTATTACACAGCAAAATCAATATATCTCAATCTTATAATTGATACCTGCTGAGAAGATTGAGCTACTGCTGCACCAACCATATCAAATAAATATTTTGCACTTTCTGTTTGAGGCTCTGATAATATTTTAATAAACCTGCCAACATCATATTTACTTATGTTAAACTTGCTTATCAGTAGCTCCCTCTCTCGTTGGTTCTTTTCACATTCCATCAACAAGTGTTGGACATCATCAATCTTTCCACAAACTTCACAATTTGGTGAGTCAACCTTTTTCATGAGATATCCAAACTTTCTTGATGGAAAGTGTCCGGAACGTAACCTATGGGCCATAACAACATATGACCTCGATAGTCTAATTTCAGCAAACCATGGGAACCGAGGAGGCTGACACTGGATAGTCTTGTACCAAATGCCCTTTTCCTTACTTCTTTCATCAAAATATTCTTTAAAATTAATATAGCAAATGTTTTTGAATTTATTTAGTACTTCTGTGTAAAATGGAGCGATATAGATATCTACTACTTCTGTAATGGCTAATTTGGCCAATCTGTCTGCCTCGTCGTTTCCTCTTAAACCTATATGTGCTGGAACCCACTGCAATCTCAAAATACAATTTAATTCATGTATTTGCTTTAGTATATCATAAGCTATCGGTACACCTCTGTGCCCAGAGGCGCATCGAGCCAGATGTTGCAAAGCACTTTTGCTATCAGTAAGAATGACACAGTTTTGAATATTAACACTATTACTCGATTTTATACGATTAAGTGCTTTTGAGATCGCAGTGATACACATAATTCATTTCATTTCACTTATATATGCCAGGAATATCGAATTATCATAACGGGTCTTCTCGTTCGAAATTCGGAGTAGCCCGACTGGGGAAGTACCTCCGCCTTACAGAAGATCGCAGCCAAATAACACCACTTTAATGTGGTGTTGTGTTCCTGCGGTGAGTAAGGTCGCCAGAGCTCCATGAGGAGGCGCTGTGCTGGCAGTGTGTGGGGACCAACGGTGTGGTACCGACGTAGGGCTGAGCAGGCACGGTTTGTTGTTGCGGCGGCTAGGGAGACCCGGTGAAACGGCTGTCCGCTGGCCGCCCGCAGGTTGTAGGGGTCCCGAACCCAGGGACCACATAATCTCCGCCCTGGGAGGCTGACCCGCCGCCTTGCGCATAATCCTTGGTGCAGTTGGTCGTGCCGGAGGAGGAGACCGGAGTGGACCCGGCCGACTGTATCAGGGGGGGACCGGGGGCCCTTCCAGCTGCCGCAACAACAAACTGTATCACCTGAGCAGCATTCTGTCGGAGTGACACTGTGCTTTGTCCCCTCCGCTGCCAGCATAGCGACTCCTCTCAAAAACTCTCTTCAACTCCTTTAACAATGGCCAGACGAAATAATAAAAGAAAACGTTCACCAGCGGCTTCCCCGTCCATATTATCTATGGACTTTTGCAATATCAGGGGTCTTCATTCGAACATCAATGCAGTCCACCAACATCTAGAGACTGCACAGCCGACTCTGCTTTTTCTTACGGAGACGCAAATATCCTGACCTGATGATACATCGTATCTACACTACCCCGGGTACAAGCTGGAGCACAACTTTGTGCGCCGTGCCGGGGTGTGTATGTACGTCAGGGAGGATATCAGCTGTCGACGTCTCCAAGGCCTAGAAGACCGGGACCTGTCGATTTTATGGGCGCGCGTAGATCACGGTGGCCACACCAAAGTTTACGCGTGCCTTTACAGGTCCCACAGCGGTGATAAGGACACACAACGGTTATTTGAGCACCTGCAACTGACGACTGACAAAGTACTGGAGCAGTACCCCTCCGCAGAGTTAGTGATATTAGGAGACTTCAACGCTCACCATGTTGAGTGGCTTAGTTCTCGGTCCACTGACTTCGCGGGGAGGACTGCTCACGACTTTGCCCTGGCCTATGGCTTCTCACAACTGGTTCTTTCTCCTACGAGAATCCCAGATATTGAGAGCCATACTAGCTCCTTACTGGACCTTCTGCTGACTACGCGACCGGACAACTATGCAGTGACAGTGGATGCGCCACTTGGATCATCGGACCACTGTCTCGTCCGGACGCAAGTGCCATGCGCCCGACCTGATTCGCCCCGGCCTTCCGGAAGGCGACGAGTATGGCACTACAAGTCGGCAGATTGGGATGGATTGCGAGACTTCTACGCATCGTACCCGTGGAGACAGCTTTGCTTCGCATCAGATGATCCTGACACCTGTGCAGCTGCCGTCGCTGAGGCGATACTGGCGGGAATGGAATGTTTTATCCCAAACCCGCTTGTGGCTGCAGGGGTGAAGAAACGACCGTGGTTTAATCGGCCCTGCAAAGATGCTAGACAAAATAAGCAGACTTTGTATGAGGCTTGGACCACGGCCCGAACTAGTCAGGACCCTAAAATCTCTGATGCGAAACGCAAATTTAACGCTGCCTCGAGGTTCAGTAAGCGAATGATTGCCAGGGCTAAGTTCGATTTCGTCGGCAGGTTTGGCGAGAGGCTGACCAGCCTTCCCTCTGGAAGTCGCGCGTTTTGGTCTCTTGCCAAAGCTGCTGAAGGAAACTTTTGCCAGTCGTCCTTGCCACCACTCCGTAAGCCGGACGGAAACTTGGCCCATAGTGCAAAGGAGAAAGCTGATCTTCTGGGCTCTCTCTTTGCCTCGAACTCGACTTTGGATGACGGTGGTGCCACACCGCCTACCATCCCGCAGTGTGACACCTCCATGCCGGAGATAAGCATTACCCAACGGGAAGTCCGGCGAGAATTGCTTTCTCTGGACGTCCATAAGTCGAGCGGGCCAGACGGCATACCGGCAGTGGTGCTGAAGCGGTGTGCTCCTGAATTGTATCCTGTACTAACGCGTCTTTTCGCGCTTTCCTTCACCAAAATGAAAGTCCCGTCTTCGTGGAAGACTGCCCACGTGCACCCAGTGCCCAAAAAGGGCGATAGATCGGACCCGACGAATTACAGGCCTATCGCCATCACGTCCCTTCTCTCTAAAGTCATGGAGCGAGTGATCAACAGGCAACTCCTGAGATACCTAGAGGATCACGATTTGTTGAGCGACCGATAATATGGCTTCCGCCACAGTCGCTCGGCTGGTGACCTTCTAGTGTATCTCACACAGCGTTGGTCTCTCGCCATCGAGAGTCAAGGTGAGGCATTGGCAGTGAGCCTAGATGTGGCGAAGGCGTTCGATCGGGTCTGGCACCGGGGTCTCCTAGCGAAGCTACCAGCATACGGGCTTCCCGAGGGACTATGCAAATGGGTCGCCAGCTTTCTGTCCAGCAGATGCATAAGAGCCGTCGTAGACGGTAGCTGCTCCGATAGCATGGACATAAATGCCGGCGTCCCGCAAGGGTCTGTGCTGTCCCCAACATTGTTCTTACTGCATATCAATGATATGCTGTCTATTGACGGCATTCATTGTTATGCAGTCTATTGACGGCATTCATTGTTATGTTATAGCACAGGGGACGCTCATTACACGGGCCGTGCTAATATCCCTCGTTCCGAGGTGGAGGAAAGCCGCGAACGGCTGTTGTCTGAAATCGAGAGTACACTAACTAGTGTCTCCGATTGGGGTCGACTAAACCTAGTCCATTTCAACCCCACCAAGACTCAAGCCTGCGCGTTCACCGCTAAGAAAACCCCATGGTCTGTGGCTCCACAATGAGGAATGTTAATAGGTATGCAAAATGGCTTGAAAGTTTGTAACAGTAGAGCAATTATGTATACAAATAGATTAGTTTTTGTTTCGTTCAAAAAAACCAAGTAGTTATGATTTTACAGACATTTAAAATTCCCCTAAATATCGAGGCCCGCTAACGGTCACGTGACCGCGGGTGACGTCATGTTTCAACTCTCCGTTCACTCATATTAGTCGCTAGCGGTGGTACGTAGGTATCTTACGCTATTAGTGGAAAGTATTTTGGCTTCGATTTATGGATTTGAAAAAAGGCAACTGTAAAATCTACATACAATAGGTTGAAATGAAATGAAATTGTTTATTTCGCCAGAAATGTCGTACAATTTAGGTGGAATCTTCTATAAGGTCTACACATTTCGCTACAGAATAGCATGCATTAAATTGAATCTAATAATTAATGTAATATAATAAAGCAATATAATTAAATAAGATGTCCAAATCATATAATTATTTTACAAGTTTTATGATTTATCGACGAATAGTTATTATTCTGTTGCCGCCGAAAAGCGAGAAGAAAGAATGCAAATGCTTACTCTCCTGCCTGTCTAATATACCTAAAATAATGATTTTATAGCTGCAACGCAAGTAGGTACTTATTGAACCATTTAAGTTTCATGTTATAGACAATAAATTTGTAATGTTTGTCTATACCTATATATACTCTTCAAAAAAATAAATTAATTATATTGCAAATGCAGCGAGTTGAATAGATGTATTTAACCTTTTTTATGTCTTATCTTTTTTTTATACAACTAAGTCGGTAAACAAGCATACGGCCCACCTGATGGTAAGCGGTTACCGTAGCCATATAGACGCTTGCAACACACGAAGCATCGCTCACGAGTTACCGACCTTTCCCCCCTCTTCAATGAGCTCTGTCTACCTTACTAATACGCGCAGGAACACAATCTACTTTATTTATCCAAATAAATAAAATTGAAGTGTCTGTTATGTAATATCAAAATAACAGCTTTTTATTAAACGCACATGAAAGTACCTATATACGGTTGGCGACACTCGATAGTGTTTTAGCCGCTAAAAGTACGGCATAATCTGGTCGCTCCCCCCAAGATGGTCGGGTATCCTACGAGGATTTTCCCACGCAAATATTTTTTTTTTAAATTAATTTTCCGGCTAATCTCCGAAAGGCTGGAACGATTTTGATTGGATTTTTACTCTCAGTTAGCTTCATCATATCAGCCTATGAATGTCCACTACTGAACATAGGCCTCCCCCCCCCCTCAGTTAGCTTATGGTACCTATAAGAAGTAACATACGTTACATTTATTTTAGAATAAATATTTTTCCCCGCAAAAAAACGGCTGGACCGATGTAGACGAGACTTTCACTGATAGATAGCGGATGTTATAAGGAATAACTTAAGCTACTTTTATTTCAGATAATTTATAAGGAGTTCCTTGTAAAATAATTAAAACGCTACGCGCGGGTAAAACCGCGGCTGCGCTGGGGTATCAAATAACTGCACACTACAAAAAATATTTAGGTTCATAGTAGACTGTCACTATTCTTACGTCAAAACGATCTTCACAGCATTAAACTTTGCTTTTATTTCTAAATAGATCCCCTTCACAGTTTTTATCCATTTCTCTCGCATTTGGACATCCATTGGAACGAGTAAAATCAACTTTTCCGGTGGACTGGTGGTTGTATTTTTACATTTTGGTATAAACACATGATTTTCTAGTATTTGTATTAGATATTTAAAAACCAAAAAGTCATAATCTTCTAGGGAAACGTACCGAAGAGCGCGACCCGTCAGGGTATTTTGTTCTGTGAGCGCGATTGACTGAGCGAGCGGTGGAACATGACGTCATCGCATCGAGTACCGGGCCGGTGAAATCCCGCGTCGCGCGCTCATTTTAAAATTCCATATCTCAGAAACTAATTGACTTATCAAAATAATTCTTTCACACGTATTTTTTATTTTCTACAGTTAATGCGGAGAGCTAAACTTCTAAATTAGTGAACATTCTTCATTCCAGAACACGTCCTTGAACATCAGTAACAGCATTGGGATCCTTGGCGTCGACATTTCTAGCGACGTTTTGTTCCGTAGTCACTTAGAAGACAAGGTTAAGCTGGCATCCAAAAAGCTCGGAGTGCTCAACAAAGCGAAGCAGTACTTCACATCGAGGCAAAGGCTGCAACTTTATAAGTCGCAAGTACGGCCTCATATGGAGTACTGCTGTCATCTGTGGGCGGGAGCACCTGGATACCAGCTTGCGCCTCTAGACTCGGTTCAGCGACGTGCTGCTAGAATAGTTGACGATCCCGAGCTCACAAACGGTTTAGAGACCCTCAGTCTGAGGAGAGACTTTGCCTCCTTATGTGTGTTCTACCGCTTGTACAACGGACAGTGTTCTGAAGAATTGTTTAAGATGATGCCCACGGCCACCTTCTACCATCGCAACTCTCGCCATCGACAGGGAGTCCATCCTCACATATTGAAACCAGAATTGTTTCGAACTGTGCGGTCTCAAAGGAGCTTCCTTCCGCGGACGCTCAGATTGTGGAATGAGCTCCCTGCCGTGGTTTTCCCAATGGAGTACAGCATGGGGTTCTTCAAAAAGGGTCTGAAGAGATTTCTGCAGGGTCGGCAACGCGTGAGTGACACCCCTGGTGTTGCAAACGTCCATAGGCTGCGGTAGCCGCTTACCATCAGGCGGGCCGTATGCTTGTTTGCTACCTAAGTAGTATAAAAAAAAAAAAAAAAAAAAAATTCACTTCACTGGTGCACATGATTGATGTTTATTGGATAAAAAACCACCGATAATACGCAATAAAACTCAAAATACACGAATTTATGAAAATAAAAATTAAAACACAACGTCTCTCTACAAATTCCCGCCAAAAAGTCCGTTGGTATGTTTTGGAGGAATGTGAACTATAAAGTTATGCAGACGGTCCATAAATTATGTCACTCACGGAGTGCATTATTAAATATGGAATTTAATGTGTGACGTAGTTTATGTGAACCTTCCTTTATGACGTCATTCAACATTTATGATGTCTGGTTAGTTGGTTATTGTTGTTTGCACCTAGTTAGATGGTTATAGTTAATATGCCATCTCTATGGTTCTAGTAGTTTAGCTGCTTGAGTCAGTTCCCTTAGGTGCAGCACAGACGACAGACTTTATGTGCAAAGAAAGAAAATAACGAAAAGACATTTATTCTAAAGTAACACAACACAATTACATACACATAGAAATTAAGACAAAAAAAAACAGATATAAAAAATATTAATAATTGTGTTGTGTGACATCAGAAATGGACAGCGACTCAGTTGCAAACTGTAAGCCCAGTACAGGTACCGGGCTACAGCACTGATTTTCAGTCGCTGCCAAAGGTGACGCCATGAACACCGTAATTAAAATAAAATAAAAGCAAAAACAAAATAGTAATAATACATAATTGAACATTTAAACTAATTTACAAACTAAAGTGTATGGCCCAAAACGGAACAATACGTGGGTACCGTAAATTAAAAAAAAAAATATAAAAATATATGTTGGCAAAAAATCTGCACCATAAACAAAGAAAAAATAAAGAATAATTATAATATTATGTATGACACGTGGCAAATATACAGGAAATACATGTAATTATTTAAATATAATAAAAACTTTTTAACAAAAAAATTAAACCACCGAAAAAACACACATTTTTAAGGCGATGATAGCTCAGTGGTAGTGACGTCGTATACCGAGATGAAGGTCCCGGGTTCGAATCCTACAGTGAGCTTGAGCTTTCGTTGAAGGAAAACATCGTGAGGAAACCATAGCACGATGGTAGGGTACTTTGTAGTACCCGCCTGCCTGGCTACCACCCTCAAGTTGAAAATCTGTCGCCAAGCACCTTTCGGTGTGTTCCGACAGCTGCACTTGAGAGCCAGTTCCTTCTAGGCTTTGTGTGCTTATCACCTTCGGCCGCATCATCACTTACCATGGTGAGATTACGGTCAAACACAGGCATATACACAGTAAAAAAAAAACATTTATAAAATTACTAGCTCTCTCCCGCGGTTTCACCCGCGTTCCCGGGATAAAATGAATGCCTATGTCCAAAAATACTTTATAAAGTTACCTTAAGTCATTTTTATTCTGAAAATATGTCGTATCGTTCAGAATGTTTAAAGTAAATACGTTGGTATGTTTTGTTTGTTATGTGAACTATAAAGTTACGCAGACGGTCCATAAATTATGTCACTCACGGAGTGCATTATTAAATATGGAATTTAATGTGTGACGTAGTTTATGTGAACCTTCCTTTATGACGTCATTCAACATTTATGACGTCTGGTTAGTTGGTTATTGTTGTTTGCACCTAGTTAGATGGTTATAGTTAATATACCATCTCTATGGTTCTAGTAGTTTAGCTGCACTTGAGTCAGTTCCCTTAGGTGCAGCACAGACGACAGACTTTATGTGCAAAGAAAGAAAAGAACGAAAATACATTTATTCTAAAGTAACACAACACAATTACATACACATAGAAATTAAGACAAAAAAAAACAGATATAAAAAATATTAATAATTGTGTTGTGTGACATCAGAAATGGACAGCGACTCAGTCGCAAATTGTAAGCCCAGTACAGGTACAGGGCTACAGCACTGATTTTCAGTCGCTGCCAAAGGTGACGCCATGAACACTGTAATTAAAATAAAATAAAAGCAAAAACAAAATAGTAATAATACATAATTGAACATTTAAACTAATTTACAAACTAAAGTGTACGGCCCAAAACGGAAAAATACGTGGGTACCGTAAATAAAAAAAAAATATATAAAAATATGAATGTTGGCAACAAATCTGCACCATAAACAAAGAAAAATAAAGAATAATTATAATATTATGTATGACACGTGGCAAATATACAGGAAATACATGTAATTATTTCAATATAATAAAAACTTTTTAACAAAAAAATTAAACCACCGAAAAAACTGAAAAGTAAAAAATAATTTTGAATATAACTTGAATTTTATAAGGTTTTGCAGTCGGGGTACCCATTAAAAAAAGAATTATCAAAATCGGACTACTCTGTAAAAAGTTATGGGTGATCATACATAAAAAAATAAAATATACGCGTCGACTTGTAAACCTCCTCCGTTTTTTCGTCGGTTAAAAATAGAACAAAATTGGCGGAGTAATGCACTAACTACAGTGAGTTTCTGCACCCAATTAGAAGTAGGCGGCCGGGGCGTACCAAATGATGCTAAAATTTGGCGCCCGCAAAGGAGTCTGCGGCACACAAAAAGTCTGTGTGGCATATAGGTTGTGCGCCTCGTGTGCGTTACTGTTTAGAATTGTGTTCTATTTGTACAGACTAAAAAGTGCAGCACGGATAGTCTGCCGTCTGTGCTGCACCTTAGGGTTACAGAGACCCTATACACCCCAATAATGATAAGGTACGATACATTTAATTACCTTATCTCTTACTAGCTGTCCCCCGCGGTTTCACCCACGTTCCCGGTATAAAAAGTATCATAGGCTATCTGCATGCCAAAGGGGTTAGAACCTTTGTGGCATAGCTAGCCGCCGCCATTTTAGTTTTTTTTCAATATCGCGGCGCACGATAAAACTGGTATATATGGGTAGAGGACACTTATACAAACAAAAAATGTTAATCAATATGGTGGCCTAAAGTGTCACGTTTCCGAGATATTTGGAGGTAAAGATCGCCATATGAGAATTACGAAAATCATTAAAAATTAACTTATTACGTGTTTTTATGCATTCGATTGTATTCAAATAATAGTTCCCAGGTTGATTTATCAATTTTTTAGAAGAGAGTTAAACTAGAAGCATGAAAAACAATATTTTTAATTACTTACCTACTAAACAGCATCGTAATATTCGCTTTGAACCACAATGTTGTCAAAGTAGCTCGGATCGTGACTTGTTTTCCATCTTGTCATTATTATACAAACAAAAATGACAATACTTGTCCTAAAATTGTCCTTGTCATGTTACCAAGTTAATTGGAACTAAAGATCGCTAAGTAATGCTCCCTGGGCGCCAAAATTGCAATAGCGACGTAATAGTACATACATGTGTGCAAAGTTGGTTTTTAATACTCGAGGCGTATTAAGCGCGTGAGCCGTAGGCGAACGCAATAAGTGAGCCGAGAGTGTAATAATTAATGCACACGCGTGTCATACGACCTTTTTCAACACACTTGCGAGGAAAAAAACAGACTTGTATTTTTTTAAGTATTTTTTGATAATAATCAGTCAACACAATGAGAACGTTTACAAATATGGCACACAAGGTGCAGTGAGGTACAAACTTATCATAATCGGGATTATACCTTCATAAAACTGAGCGGTAATGTAAAGTAAAAAGCACAAATGGGTAATAAGCTGGATTAAGATACTAAAAGCAGTGCAATAAATGTTACTTTACGAGCGAGTGTATTGAAAATAAATTAAAAAAACCCGGTCCCGCGGCCGGTCCGACCCGACCTAATAAAACTTCCACCTAAATGAAAGTCCCGTCTACGTCGAAGACTGCTCACGTGCACACAATGCCCAAAAGGGGCGATATATCAGACCCGATGAATTACAGGCATATTGCCATCACCTCCCATTCTCTCCAATATCATGAAGCGAGTGATCAACACGCAGCTCTTGAGATACCTAGAGGATCACGATTTGTTGAGTGACCGACAATATGGCTTCTACCATAGTCCCTTGGCTGGTTACCTTCTAGTGTATCTCTATGTGATATGTCTATGTATACACTAGAAGGTCACCAGCCGAGTGGTCACTCGCCATCGAGAGTCAAGGTGGCGAAGGCGTTCGATCGGGTCTGGCACTGGGGTCTTCTAACGAAGTTACCAGCATATGGGTTTCCCGAGGGACTATGCAAATGGGTCGCCAATTTTTTGTCCAGCAGATGCATACAAGCTGAGAGACATAAATGCTGGCGTCCCGCAAGGGTCTGTACTGACCCAAACACTGTTCCTGCTGCATATCAATGAAATGCTGTCTATTGAAGGCATTCATTGTACAGAAGACGCTCATTGCAAATATTCCTCGTTTCGTGGTGGAGGAAAGCCGCGAACGGCTTGTGTCCCATTTGCTGTGACTTCACAATTCCCGAACACGAACATCAGTGAAAGCGTCGGGATCCTTGGCATCGACATTTCTAACGACGTCAATAGGCCGTCTAGAAGACAAGGTTAAGCTAGCATCCAAAAAACTCGAAGTGCTCAACAGAGCGACGCAATACTTCACATCGGGGCAAAGGCTGCAACTTTACAAGTCGCAAGTCCGGCCTTATATGGAGTACTGGTCTTTCCTGGATACCAGTTTGGGCCTTTAGACTCGGTTCAGCGATGTGCTATTAGAATTGTCGACGATCCCGAGCTCACAAGCGGCTTAGGGCCCCTCAATCTGAGGAGAGATTTTGCTTCCTTATGTGTGTTCTACCGCTTGTACAACGGACAGTGTTCTGTAGAATTGTTTAACCTGATGCTCACGGCTACCTTCTACCATCGCAAGTCTCGCCACTGACGGGGAGTCCATCCTCACACATTGGAACTAAAATAGTTTAAAACTATGCGGTCTCAAAGGAGCTTTCTTCCGCGGACACTTAGACTATGGAATGAACTCCCGCCGTGGTTTTCCCAATGGAGTACAGCGTGGGGTTCCTTAAAAAAGGTGTGAAGAGATTTCTGTAGGGTCAGCAACGCGCCAGTGATACCCCTGGTGTTGCAAGCGTCCATAGGCTACGGTAACCGCTTACAATCAGGCGGGCCGTATACATATATGTTTATTTGCTACCGAAGTAGTTTTAAAAAAATCCTTTTATTTAAAGGTTTGAGGTCACGGCTTGTTTCTATTATGTGTATTATTTTATTTTTAAAACCGTGATGCAATATTATTTGATACACACACACAGTTTATTGCTTAAAAACAAGAACATAAATCGTACTTAATCAACTTTAAACTATTGTAATTCTTCTCATATTATTTATACATCGATATTCTAAAATCTCGGTTACATTATATTATAAGACAAGTATATCATTTTTGTTTAATAACGGAGACATGGAAAACAAGTTAACCACTACGATCCGAGCTAATTAACAACATTGTGTTTCATTGCGAATATAGCAATGCGGTTTAGTAGGTAACCAATTAATGAATATTGTTTTTTCGAGCTATTTGTTTTGCTATATTCTAATAAAAAGTTAAATCAACCTGGGAACTATTATTTGAATACAATCTAATGCATATAAACACGTAACAAGTTCATTTTTAATGATTGTCGTTATTCTCATATGGCGATCTTTACCTCCAAATATCTCGGAAACGTGACACTTTAGGTTACCATATTGATTAACATTTTTTGTTTGTATAAGTGTCCTCTACCCAAATATACCACTTACACCGTGTGCCGCCACATTGAAAAAAAATCAAAATGGCGGCGGGTGGCTATGCCAGCTCCCATACAAAAATGTTCGTACCCCTTTCATGATGATCCGTTGAGTAGTTGAGGCGTAAATGCGTAACAAACAAACAAACTCACTTTCGCATTTATAATATTAGTTAGGATAGGATTTTGAAAATTACCTTTTTGTTCACAACTAAATCGTCACAAAGTATACGGGCTAGGCAGGTGGAAAGCGGTTACCGTAGCATTGGACGCTTGCAATCACGGGGCATCACTCACGCGTTGCCGTCCCTTCCCCCTTCCCCGAAACCTCTGGCGACCTTACTGACGCGCAGGAACACAACATAAAGTTATTTGGCTGCGGTATTATGTAAGGTGGAGGTACTTCCCCAGTCGAGCTGCTCTTTGAGCGAATAAACGCTATGCTCTGCCTCTCTTAAAATGCCAATGTAACTCTGTCTGACGCAAACGACAACGAAAAAAGACGCTACAAGTGAAAAAATGCTATGCTCTCTCTGAAATACTTCACATTTTATAAAACACATTCATTTTCCCTGGTTTCATAAATAAATTAAAGCTTATGATTGAATTAATATATTCATCAAATACAGATATTTTTTAACGTAACAGCATCATAACTGAAAACCAAAATCAAATTCAAAATAGACATTCGCATTCCAAAGTGGAAAACACATTCGATAGCCGGACTATTTCCGAATCCCGACCATTTTATCTAGACCCAATCTAAACTAATTTTGTTTGTCAGTGTATTCTAAGAATAGATTTACAGGGTTCTAGTTATATCGGTCGGTTAGTGAATGGTTAGAAGGTAAAATTAACAGCAGTTTCGTGTTGGAAACGATTACTTGAGGGATTATCCACCAAATTCTATAGTAAAGTCAATCAATGCAATTGGTAATTTGTTTCATTGACTATTAAGAGCGTACCAAGTCAGAAAAATATGGCAATGTCAGATGAAACAAACTTATGTCTAATCTTCGCGTGGAGATGAGATGGCGATAGCGGGTTTCGCGGAACAAAAATGAACTATGCGCTTTTTATCTAAATAACTCGTAAAGTATAGAACATTTTAAAAAATCGTTAGTAGCAGCCCTAGGTCATATGTTAGTGGTATTATTTATCGAATTTTTGTCTTAATTAGATACACCATGACCGAATAAAACCGAAAATTCATTATTATTAGAGGTAGCTTTGTGATTTTTTTCTATCGAGGAAATTTCATTCCATTATGTTTTTGCTTCACCTGCCTATGCTCAGATAGAATCTTCGCGTATATAATGAACATACCCATATAAAAATATTTTTTCATTTAAATACTATTTACTTGGGTAAATTTCAATTCTAAGATTGTTATTTTGCTTTATACGCACTTATAACAATTTCAGGAGAAGTAGAGCGTAGCGTTTATGTTCCCTCGAGATCAGCTCGACTGGCGAAGTACCTCCTTACAGAATACCGCATCCAAATAACTTTATGTTGTGTTCCTGCGCGTGAGTAAGGTCGACAGAGCTCATTAGGAAGTGTGGAAGGGTCGGTAACGCGTGAGTGATGCCCCGGGTGTTGCGAGCATCTATATGGCTACGGTAACCGCTTATCATCAGGGCCGTACGTTTGTTTACCAACTTTGCTTCGGGATAATCTTGTGTGTGACTACAATCTCGCCATGGTCAGTGATGATGTCACCGAAGGTGGTAAGCACACAAGGTCTAGAAAAGAACAGAGGGCCAACAACAAGCTCTTAAAACTCTTATAACCTTATTTGTCTTTCTTTGACGTCCGACGTCAAGGCAGGACAAAAGACAAGTAAGGTTATAAGAGTTTTTTAAAAGCTTGTCGTTGGCCCCCTGGTTCTTTAGTAAATTGAGAAATTGCTACTGCCAGAACACACTGAGAGCTTGGTGATAGCCAGCCATGCAGATGGGTTTTACAAAGTATCCAACTTCTTCTATGGTTTACTCATGATATTCCTTCGTTGAATTGAAAGTAAACATACAAAATAACCACATCATCTCACCTGAAAAACGCTAATTAGTGTACACTTTTACAGCTCTTAGCATTTAATGTAGCTTCTATAATGCAAACAGAACCGCAAAAAGCTTCAATAGAGCAAAAAGTGAAAAAGCCGTAATTTCGCTGGTATTCTTTTTAAATTATCGTTTTATTCGTGGCACGGGAGGTGAGTAATGCGCTTAAAAATTAAAAACCTCCTTTGAGAGAGTGTCGACCGAAAAAATTATGATCTGGAAATATATTTTTGCCTTTATAATTACGACCATTGTTTCATTTCTCATTTTTAACGGTAATGAAATGCCAAAGCACCTTTAATATTGCTTATCTGCGTTATAATTTAAACAGCTATCTTAGTATTTTATCTACACCCATTCTATAAATCCTATATAAAAGTTTCTGAAACAATTAGCTTATTGCTAACATTAAAACAACCAGTGTCATAGTAACTATTATTATCATCCAAATGAGTGTTATAATGTTGTGCTAAAATGTATTTTGCAACTCCTTTTTCCTTCCTTACTCATCAAACAGTCATATTCTCGCTACTCAATTCGTGCTAACTTTATGAATTTCATTTATGCGCGCTTATACAACAGCGCCGTAATAAAAAAATCTTATAGGTTATTCGAATTCACGTTGTATCCCGCCATTTTGGTTCGATATTAGAATTGCAAAAAATTATTACTTTGTTGTTTACAAAAATGATCATGGGTGTAGATAAAGTCTTGTATGCAACTGTACTTAATTAGGTGTTAAAACCCTTATGTGATACTATTATAACCCACATTTGTATTTATTATACAACAGTTGCATAAATAACAATAATTACACAAATTTTGAATTCACTGCTTTTGCTGTTTCAAGTTTCCGATTGACCTAATGCTATATAGAGAATGCTTTTATTCAATGCCACAATGCATTTTAGTCATATAGCATGGTAGCCACGTCACGAATTTCGCTATGTGAATGTTTTATAGTACCCTAGACGCGTAGTGCACTTTTTTTTCGCTCAATGAGTGTTTTCGGTCTTTCAGCGTATATAACATATTTTTCAACAAACTTGCTCGTAAAGTGACATTTATTGCACCGTTTTTAGTATCTTAAGGCGGCCCTCTGTGGCCGGCGCAACTTCAACGCAAGCATAGTCTAAAAGCTTGTTGTTTCATCTAACGTGATATTTGACTGCGAAAAAAGAGAGACAGCATCAGAGCCGTCGGTAAATTCCGCTGATCACTCGCGGCCGCTTCGCTAGGTCGTCATTCATGATTTCGCATTCATAAAACTTGTTCCAGGAGTATACTTCTTGTGAAAAAATCTTACAAGTTTGTGAAAAAAAGTAAGTTATTTAGAATCTCCAATACATTTGCAAGCCTGGTATCTAAATGTTTTCTTTACTTTTAAAATTTATATGTACCTAATGTACCTATATGGCCAAAGCTCAGGTAAAATTTGTGCAAAAACGCTGTTTTTCGGAGGCTTTGACTGAATTTGTTTCACACTTTTTTTAAATTACGCCTAGATACACGACTAGATATAGTGCACAAGATACTAATTTGTTCAAAACATCTAACGAAAAATGTTTAACAACGCCATAATAAGTACAGAGGTTTTGTATGAAAAGTATGACGAACTGAGTGCTCTTAATGCAGTTTATTAAGCACTAGTGCTTCTTACTTTACATCACCGCACAGTTTTATAATAGGTATAATCCCAATTATGTTAAGATTGTACCTCAATGTAATTGATATTTGTGTAGATGAAGCATTCTTAATTTAAACGGATAAAATAGTTTGACAGAGCATTATAGATGTCAAAAAAAAAAAGCTGCGCGCCATATTTGTCGTTTTCATTGAGTCAACAAAATCTGCTCCATGAAATACAAGTCTGTTTTTTTCCTCACAAGTGTATTGAAAAACGTCGTATGACAAGCGTGTGCATTGATTATTACACTCTCGGCTTCCTAATCGATTCAATATCGCCTCGTCTGTAATCACCAACTTTGCACACATGTATCATAATGTACTAATACAGATGGTTAAAAAAAACAGTCAATTTTCATCAATAATAGCATCACCGTATTTACCACTCTGAAACCGGAACGCAAGCTTATCTTCTCTGCAAGCTTATCTCGATTCTGTAGTGCATCGGGGATGTTCGCGCAGGCCCGCACAGATGACTTTGGGGCAATTATCCGTAAGAAAACGGCATCTCTGTTAGGGAGAGTGCGGGGCAGCCGGAACAGTATCCTGAGGACAGTAGCGGATCACTACGATTCGCCATTCATGAGGCACTTTGTGCACACACTTATTGGTAGGAATCCATTGGTGTGTGCATAGAGTGTCTTGTGTGAGGCTATTTGTTTTTAATCGATATTTGTATAATTTAAATGTAATAAATATAATACTAACCCTAGAAATAAGGCATTTTACTAACCCTATGGATCTTGTTATCTGAATAAATAAATAAATTATTATTATTATTATCTTATATAAGAAATCTCTGCATTTTCCATGCTAGAAATACACGACCACCCTGACCTTTCCATTTTATCGTCACATATACTCCACGAGTAAGAAACGTTTAACAATAAATAAAAGTTCACATACAACATTATCCGCCACACACGCACCATAAAATGCATTTACGACGTTTCCTTTACGGCTTTGCTCATAACTGGGTCTTGTTTGAGATTGACACATGGAGTTATTAACGTGTGTTAAGATACAGAAGGAGCGTATGCGCAGCTGTAAGACTTCGACACAAGTCAAATCGAAATTTAATAACTATTTATATCTTAAATTATAGTTTAAAAAAGCTTAAAACACGCTTTAAAGAGCCATGTAGTAATAAGTTTTTGTTTTTTTTACCACTAAGTTGGCAAACAAGCATACGGCCCGCCTGATGGTAAGCGGTTACCGTAGCCTATGGTCGCTTGCAACACCAGGGGTATCACGCGCGCGTTGCCAACCCTGCAGAGATCTCTTCACACCCTTCTTGAAGAACCCCATGCTGTACTCCATTGGGAAACACGGCGGGGAGCTCATTCCACAGTCTGAGCGTCCGCGGACTATTAACGATGGCATCAAATTATAATATTATCATCGGTCCTTGAAAAGTATGCTTTCTGTTCCATGTTTTGAGTCGATGAAAATTACGATTGAAGATTCCATTACATCCATACAGGTGAAGCTAATAAAAGCGTGTTAAAAAATGGAAAATTTAGGCCAAATCGCTGCCCCGCCGATGCGTGCCCAAAACATTGGCAGTGCCACGCTGAATGTAAATAACGATTCTGCCAGCTTTCAGGCCTCTTTGAACAATCGATGAGCCTCCGGTCCCCAATGCCCTAAAGTTTTAACCCGAAACGCCAAAAATATGTTTATGTGTGAGCCTTTCGTAACATTAACTGTGTGATTTTTAAATTCGTTCTAAGGGTTGCTTTAGTTGTAATAAGGTGGTAATAATCTCAGTTATAACTCTCTTTAAACGACATTGTATCAACGTCACGTCCGCAAATTTCAAGTCTTATAACTTAAAATGTCATGTCAGCGTAAGGGCCACCTGCTAGTCTACAAAAAAATACTCATCAATCATAAGTCGCTGGGTTTCTTATCTCTATGGAATGACCTACTTTCTTATATCAATTATGCGGGCTATATATGAAGTTGCGCGGGTAATGTAAGTAGTTTTGTATAATCGAGTCTTGGTAATGCAATTAGTGTCATTTTTAATGAATTGCGCTGGACATATTTATTTGTGTTGCACCTTGGGTCCTTTATACAACTGGTAGCTGTATAATAGCACTATAATAGGTTTATATAAAGATTTACTATCTATGGTTTAAAAAGAGTTGTCAGCTTTGTGAGTTATAAATAATCATCAAGATCAATTTTAGTTTCAAAGAAAAACGCAGTAGTAGCAAAAAAGGTAGATGAGATTTATTTCGTAGAGTTTATAAAAAATATTCAATCATGTCTTGAAAAAGGTGACGCGTTAGAAACTACTCTGCATATTTCAAATATTCTGCATATCTGTCAACTGAGCTGACTGCAAAATAAATTTACGAGTATCAAGTATCAATCAAGTTTTAATTAAAATATAGAATAGTAATAAATTCACATATAAACGAAAGTTTTATGATGAATTGAAATTAAACTACGTTTTATCGCAAGATTTACGTGTACTATAAAACGTTAGGTACTTAATATAGATAAACAACTACTTTTAAAATAAATTTCAATGTTTTTGATGTTCCGAAACAAAAAGGTAAAAATTACCCTTATGGTGTCTCCATCTCCAACTCCGTCTGTTTGTCCATCTGTCACAAAGATACTTTTCAGCAACTGCTAAAAAAAAAATATTTGCCGGGAAAATTTTCACCTGTACGTTGTAGACATACCGAAAATACGGACACAGGGTACAGCAAGGGAGTTGAACTTTCTTCCGGCGCCGGCGTCTGTGTTTCCCGACTCTTACAACCTAGGGACTCTCAAGGCCAGAATGAATAGGTTTCTTCTGGGTAAGTGTATTCCATCTAAGGCTACGTCATGTCATCGTCCCTTGTGGGCGGATCAGTGGCCAAAAGTAAGCAAATCAAATAAAAAAAATTTTTTTACGTTGCGTAGTTTTTGACTTACAAAAAATTACAAAAAAAAAAATTATCCCCCGTTAGTCGTAAGTCAAAAACTAGGCTATTTAAAAAAACCTGCTTAGGACCTTTATCTCAAAAGTTCGCAATGCGATGCTAAGGGGCTCCACTTTACAATTACAACCCCTAAGGGGGTAAATAATAATAATAATTTTTAAGGCGATGATAGCTCAGTGGTAGTGACGTCGGATACCGAGACGAAGGTCCCGGGTTCGAATCCTACAATGAGCTTGAGCTTTCGGTGAAGGAAAACATCGTGAGGAAACCATAGCACGGTGGTAGTGTACTTTGTAGTACCCGCCTGGCTGGCTACCACCCTCATGTTTCAAATCTGTCGCCAAGCACCTTTGGGTGTGTTCCGACAGCTGCACTTGAGAGCCAGTTCCTTCTAGGCTTTGTATGCTTACCACCTTCGGCCGCATCATCACTTACCATGGTGAGATTGCGGTCAAACACAGTCCTATAAACAGTAAAAAAAAAAAAAAATTGGGGATGACGGGTACAATACAATCCTCTGTGTTACGGGTGAACCCGCGGCACGGAAAGCTAGTTACATAATAAAAATGTATTAAAACAGCAAGCTTAAAATTGTATAGTTTTTTGCACACAGTACATATTTGCATTTTGTTGCTTACAACGTCGTAATTTTGTGAAAGAAATAATAACTTTGCTTTTTAATTACAAAGTAATGCTGCTGTCAAAGGCTATGTCACGTTCAAAGTATTATTCTTAACACATTTTGTTCGCACAAAAATACTTAGTACCTAATTAATTTTGCTTTGTGACATTTTTGTTATAATTAAGCCCCTCGTTATTTTTGTGTTGAACTATACATTTTAAAATAATCACAATCGAATTTATTTTCACAGTATTTTTTTTTCAATCTTATAAAAATACGTAAACTAGATTTTGATCCCAATTTTCTCGCGTTATTTTCCCATATTTGTTACGAAAGATCCTATAAATCAAGTGATATAGAAGACCGTTGCGACTAAGCTACAAATTAGCTAGAGGTCGCTTATGGAAACCGCTGTTGGTGGCAGGAACAGTGTCTTCGCTATTAGTTGTTGTTCATTTAAAAATGGCCCCTTAAAAAGAGCCCCTGAAAAAGTGCCCCTTAAAAAGAGCTCCTTAAAAAGTGCCCCTTAAAAAGAGCTCCTTAAAAAGAGCCCCTTAAAAAGAGCCCCTGAAAAAGTGCCCCTTACAAAGTGCCCTCTAAAATGTCACAAATCCGTAACCCATTATAAATTCAATTTCCTAAAATGGATAATACCAGAATTCTCCCGTTAGGTACTTCAGGTTTACTTACGCTATAATATTATAATTTTACACCCACAGATACCACTTAAAAGATAAAAATGTATCTCATAAGGTTGTACCCTACACTCAAATACAATAACAATTTAATGAGGAGCCCTTTACCTTCACTTGCAATTTTAGTGATGGGACATGACGTATTAAAATTCAAAATTCAAAATCATTTATTCAAATAGATCTTCGCAGGCACTTATGAAAAGTCTGACTCTAATACTCTAATATCAGTTGGGACGGTTGCATTTCCTGAGAAGAGCCGGCAATAAACTCGGTAATTACTCTTTTCAAAATAAGCTTAGATTTATTACATAACTTTTACATTCTAATCGCACAACAATTGCGTGCCCCGGCGCAGCGGGGGGGTCTTATTTTTTTAGTAGCTTTTAGATGAATCTGGCTTTTAGATGAATTAATTAGATATAGATTGTTGAGATGAGTTTTACTTCACTCAGATTTTTTAACCGACTTCAAAAAGGAGGAGGTTATCAATTCATATGTTTATATTATTTTTTTATGTATGTTCGGGCATAACTCCGTCATATATAGACGGAGTTATATGTAAAAAGTTAATTAATTACTTGGTTTTAATTAATTGGTAAAGTAATTTTAATTACTTTGCTTGGACTGTGGAATGAGCTCCCCGCCGTGGTTTTCCCAATGGAGTACAGCATGGGGTTCTTCAAAAAGGGTGTGAAGAGATTTCTGCAGGGTCGGCAACGCGCAAGTGATACCCCTGGTGTTGCATGCGTCCATAGGCTACGGTAACCGCTTAACATCAGGCGGGCCGTATGATTGTTTGCCACTTAGTGGTATAAAAAAAAAAAAAAAATTATAGGTAAAACTATATTATATAAAATGTCAACGTCTCATTGGCTAAAATATATGAAACAGCTGTTTCATATAAGTCTGTGTTTTTTTGCAATTTCGAAGTTGGTCCCAAACTAACCTATTACCGTATCCACCCTCCATACCTAACATAATAGTGATAAGCATAACCAGCTTACTTGCGAATTTTTCTAAAAAAAACCTCATGTTTATCATGCTTTTGACTGGCTCAGATCGCTACCTAAAATAGTTAGTCTGGGTGTCAACTACATAACAACATACATCTTCTATTGTCGGCTCGATTCAAAGGGCAACTTTTGTAGGACGAGTGTGTTGGTAGTATTGGATTCAAGTTCTCTCCTACAAATGTAGGTCCGACAGTTGTATGACGTAAAACTACGCTTTTCTTGACATCCTCTTTCCTTCGCGACTATAAAATAATAACGCAAACTTACTCGAGTGTAAAAATATAATTCAAATAACATCACTAGCAGGAAGGGACCTACAACTGAACCCTAATCCCTGCGGAACCCTTGTTAGCGAACGAACAATTTCCCAGAGGCCACTCTCAAGTACAGTCAGCTGCGGAGATATGAGGTTTTTAAATTGAATTTTTACTCGAGAATATTTATTCTGTTACGCTCGGAGTGATTTTTTTCTTTTATTTGTTTGCAGTTGAAATGGTTTGAACGGTTCCTGTTCAGTCACTGAGAAGTCGTTCATGGTTATATTTTATTTACTTTCGTTTATTATAACTTAATGGGTTGGAATCGAAAGGAGTAGACTTGAGTTTGTTTTTCTTTGTCCATAGAAAAATATGAGCGATGTTTGATCGTAAGAATAATATGTTTTTTAGGGAGCTCGCCCATATACCACTTTTTGTAGCTTTGATAATTGCACCTACAAAAATAAATTGTTTATGGCGAGTTTTTGTAGCATGTGGGTGTTTCAGAATTGAATTCTGAATGCATTATATTTGGCGACAAAATAATTACTCAGCGAATCGTGGACGAGCTCCCTTTAATGTAAAGTAGGAAATATGTATGAAAAAATGATAGTATGAAGTAAAAACCCAAGGGGATTGGTTTATTTATTTGACACACCAACAGTATGCATATTAAAACATAAGTAAATATAAACTACAAGATAACTACCTAAAGAGTTAATGGCCCTGATTCTGTTGTTCACAACTAAACTAATTTTAATCTCACTATGTCTCTTTCTAACAAAGAACATAAGAAAAGGATGTAAGAAATTTAGTCCTGTCAAATTAGTCCAATGCTTGTTTTCAATATAAATTTAGTCGCCATCTATCGCGGTTACGTCTAAATACACGCAAAATAAGACGGCAAAGATTAATTTGACAACTTAAAATATGTTCTATCCTTTTTCAATAATGTTCGTAAGAAAGATGAGATGAGATGTGACTAAAATTAATTGAGTGCGATTTACAACAGAATCGGCACCAATACTGCGCTAACTAATTAAGCACAATGATGTCGAATCGAGAAGGTATCCGTTGAAAGTAGGTTTGTATTTAACAAAAGGCTTGACCTGTGGGTGAAAAACATCTTGACGAAGCTTGACGAAGCACTCCTAAGTTTAGCTTACTCTATAGCTCTAATAAGTAATTTTAGCCAAGCTATCAAATAAAAAAAGTTTTTGTAAAAAATATTTTACACATAATTTTTTAATCCAACTGTACTAATAAAGTTTAACATCCCTTTTATTTGGAGCAGAATATATTTTTGTTCTAATTAGAGCAAGATGGGTTCAAATGTTGTTTATATGACTTAAAAGTTTTTTGGAGTACAGTCGAGTGTATTAATAGCCAGTGTTTTGTTGTTTCAATTTATTTTTAACTTTTTACGAGTTACTATGGTTTTCATCGTTGTTTTGTTTTCAGATTTTATTCAGAAGCTTTCTGGCCCTGAAGAAAATTGGGAGGAAGGGTTTTATTGTTATTGATGGAGATTTTTTTAAATAAATAAATCAGTTACTTTTTAAATAGTACTTTTAAGTTGTCGCGAACGTTTTTTATACGATGATATCAATTTGAAAGCGTGTGGTCTGCCTGATGGTAAGCGTTTACCGTAGCCATATGGACGCTTGTAACACACGAGGCATCACTCACGCGTTACCAACCTTTCCACCCTCCTCAATGAGCTCTGGCGACCTTACTCACGCGCAAGAACGCAACATTTTTATTTGGCTGCGGTATTCTGTAAGTTACATCCCAAGTCGAGCTGTTGTTTGAGCGAAAAGCTTAGCTCAAACTCTCTTAATAATAATAAATAATAAAATAATAATAAATACATTTATTTCAGTAAAATTACATTCCATATTTGTTAGTAATACAAAATCTTAAAACTATGTTAGTAAAACACATGAAAATATTCAAATGGGCACAGCTAGGTACAGTAGGCCACATGAACCCTGCAACAGTGATTCATGTACCTACCGTCCAGCCGAGCCGCAAACATAGCCAGGATACTGTTGGTGCTGGCCCGCACTCTGCAGAGCAACGACGTGCATTTTTTACGCATTGTGGCATAAAAACAGTCTGTTCGCGCCTCCAAAAACATGCCTGATGCACTGCAGAAACGGGGCAGCCGCAACAGCACCCGAAATGCGTTATTATACTGAACGCGCAGGGCGTTGTACGACCTTTGAGTATAATTTACCCACAGACTGCTCGTGTAGAAAGATGTACAGTAAGCTCTGAACAGCGTGATTTTAACTTCTCTCGAGCATCGAGCAAATCTGCGGGCTATCATGTTAGATCTCACTGACAACTTAGATAGATTAGACTTCTCTTAAGAGGAAATGCTGGTGGCGTTTGTTCCATACAAACGTAATCCTCAGTTTCCTCTCTGGATAATGATACTAGAGCAATAATTATTTTACTATGCAATCTATAGATACCACTGTATGTCCCTCGGTTGTGTTTTTCTCCATAAATTAATTATTATAAGAATTAGGAGCCTTCTAAAATCACAAAAACTTACCATTTTTAACGCCCTTATCAGTCGCCCAGCGAACAAATTTGACGAATATAAAAAAAAAGGAAAACCGACAGACATAACCAAAGCCCTTCTTATTATGATACTTGTTTTTTTTTTAAATCAATTCAGTTTTTGAGGAGATTTCGATTTCGATTTCGTCTAATTTAAATAGCTATAATCGGCCCAAGCTGTAGTTGTCTCTATCGCCCTCGGGCGGGATAGCTCGGGCACAGCGCGACAGCAATAGATATGTTAAAAACATATTTTTCAAATTTATTGCAGCCATCCTTTCCTCTTAATACATATTTACTTTAATTTAAGCCCCTAATAGTAAAGTGACTAAATTACTATAAAAGGATAACGTCAATGAACCGGATTCGATGTAGATCGGGCCATCGTATCAAGCATAATGGTGTATAGTTAATTGGTTTCGGATTGCGCGAAGGAAATCGTCAATCACGATGTCCATCACAATCCGACCTCATTTGCGAGACCTTGATAAATCGATCACTAACTGAGCAGGCTGCACTTGTACTGTGAGAGATTTCTAGGCTCGCCACAGGTCGTGGTTTTGATTCACACCCAGGACATGCATTTGTTTACATGAACATGTCTACATGTCCTGAGTCTGGTTGTAATTATGTATATTAAGTATGTATTTACAAACAAAAACTGGCCAAGTGCGAGTCGGACTCGCACACGGAGGGTTCCATGTAATATTAACTAACTCTGCTATGAAAAAAAAAACGCCAAAAATATTGAATGAAAGGTTAATTGCGGTTTACGATTTATGACGTATTAAAAAAAAACTACTTACTAGATCTCGTTCAAACCAATGTTCGGTGGAAGTTTGCATAATAATGTACATAATATATTATTTTTAGTTTTATCATTATCTTATTTTAGAAGTTATGGGGGGGGGGCACACATTTTACCACTTTGGAAGTGTCTCTCGCGCAAACTATTCAGTTTAGAAAAAAATGATATTGGGAACCTCAATATCATTTTTGAAGACCTATACATAGATACACCATACGTGTGGGTTTGATGAAAAAAAAAATTTGAGTTTCATGTCTAAGTATAGGGAACCCCAAAATTTATTGTTTTTTTTCTATTTATGTGTGAAAATCTTAATGCGGTTCACAGAATACATCTACTTACTAAGTTTCAACAGTATAGTTCTTATAGATTCGGAAAAAAGTGGCTGTGATATATGGACGAACAGACAGGTTCAGGAACTTTCCGGGTTCCGTTTTTTGCCATTTGGCTACGGAACCCTAAAAAGTATAGTATGATAGTTGAAAGAATTTTTCGAATCCATCTGTTAGTTCCAGAGATTAGCCCGTTTAAACAAACAAAAATCTCTTCCGCTTTATTATATTAGTATAGATAGATTTACTACGTTAAAGTGAGTAGAAACAACTGTTCCTTGCCGTACCCTTTTTAGGCGATTTAGCATACCTATAACATGCCCACTGAATCCACGATTAGAAATACCTCTTTCGATTCAACAATAGCATTTATTATCTCGCCGATACCTTTTTAGGGTACCGCTGTGTTATTTTAGACATTTCCGTCCTTTTGTCACGAAATTTCCAAGTCATTGAACCTAATTGAAATTATTTGAATAGAGATTGGATAAATGATTATAATAATACCATTCTATTATTTTAGAATAGTCATCCGCATAATTCTAATCTATCCTATGTGTTTGTTATACCCTCATGGCCTTCAAGCGTTATCTCGCTCAAAGAGCAGCTCGACTAGGGAAGTACATCCACCTTACAGAATACCGCAGCCAAATATATTTATGTTGTGTTATTCATAATTTCATTTATTGTTGTATCCAATCTGCCGGGCTATTTTGTATCTTTGGTGGTAATCGTAAGGAACACCATTAATTATTTCATCTAATGAGGCGCACGCAATATGACGCGACGATGACCATTCGCGGGCCCTGATTGGATGAAATTTATTAATGGTGTTCGTTACGATTACCACCAAAGTTACGCGGTAGAGCCCCTGTATTGTATATAATCTGGTTTTAAGAAACATAAAAAAATGATCTTGTTTTAATTTTTGTTTTTAATAAGGTACACGTATTTATGTTGTTGACCACAGAACAGATAAATAAGGTTAGAATGGTAATGTGGGCGGGGCAAGCGCGCCACAGTTATGATTCGATAATCATAACTCGACCGATTCACTCATTCACCGCGGTCAGTGCGCGTCGGATTACGTTAGAGAACAGAGCTCTGGTTATAATGCCGTGTTGTGTTATTATAACGTGTAAGACGAAAAGTCAGACCTTCTAGTATAGAGCGAGGAGGTATATCTTTCCATCGGTAAGTCGAAAATAACATTTACTTACAATATTATTTGTAAAAAACATAAAAACATATTGATCACTATGAAATACCAAACATTAACAAAATTATTGCAACAAGTTATGAAAAACATACATTGACCGATGTGTACTCGCTCAATCAGCGCAATGACCAAGTCCGCTTTCAATGTACTGCATACATTGCGTCTTCTACACTTCGTCATTTGCCCTTATTGGCAGTGATGTAAGGCGCAGCATGTTTATCGATAGTGACGTGACCATGTGGTTTGGTTAAATAAACTTATCGATAGAGTTCTAGACTATAATATAATTACGTTTGACAAAGATAATTTTCGAATTATTTTATATTTAATTAACGATAGTATATTTTTAGTTAGACGTATTTTGAAATTAGATATTATATTAATCATTGAATGAATGTGACCGAATGATATAAATGGACATATAAGACCCCTCCTCATCTACGAGTATTTACTATGATGTATTTAGTATTATAATCTAAGTAAAATGTAATTTGACTAATGCAATAAATTATAAATAGTTGGTTTCCTTAAGAACCTAACGCCAGGGAACAATGGATTGGCGTGACAGGTAGAGGCATCGAAATAATAAAACTAAGGAAGCGTAATTGTGAACAAAATCAACGTGAACTTCGGCTCCACACTTCACTACATTGACAAAATATCTCTAGTATTCGAACGAAAGAACACACATGCAAATAAGCCAATTAGCTGCGCTTGCCTAACGCGTTGTATTCCGGCAAGCGCGATGATTGGTTCTCGGCGAGACAGATAATGCTAATTGGTTCGTACGCCTGCTGCAGTGCGAGATGCGTGGACGATGTTATGCATTGATTGTAAGAGGATAAAGTATCGTATATTTGCACTATGCATATAAGTTGTATTAATTAGTTGTAATTTAACTATACCACTCTATTATATTCATTTAAAAGTTTGTGATGTGCTTTTTGGATTAAAATATTTCTTTATGTGTTATAATTGTATGGATGTAAAATTAAGAAGTATTTTAATCAGTTTATGGTTTTTACATACGAATTATAGAGTGATGGGTCGCGTTAAGGTCAGATCAGAGGGCGAATCACAAGCTCTTAAAACAATATTATTATAACCTTATTTGACTTTTGTTTTTCTTTGACATCCGACGTCAAAACGGGACAAAAGTCGAATATGGTTTATTTTTTGGCAACGCCCACCGCGGTTCAGTTTGCGTAGAATGATTTTTGAGCTCGAGTTACATTTCTTTAGTTTTATTATTTCGATGGGTAGAGGTAACTGGAAGAGCCGATAACCGATGTGGAAGAAAGGTTCTCGAGTGGCGACCACGTACTGGAAAGTGCCGAGCGGGACGACCTCCCACCAGGTGGACCGACGACCTGGTCAGATCTACTATCCGATTCAGTTCTACACCTTGTGGTACACTTTACGAAAAAACGATCACACCTCTACAGATGATGCACAATCAAGAATTGAAAGGTGTATAGGATCAAATCTATATTTGAAATTTAGCATAGGTAATTAAAATGTTTGTCTAGATGATAAGACTTACCATATACATTGAGCTATAGCGATAATAACTCAATAACCATATATGGTTTTCCGGGGTGTGATGATGAAGTAGGAGGGCATGCGCTGGATGGGGTTGTTGGAATTGTCGTGAGATGAACTTTGACCACATGTGGTATCCCTGGTCTGATGATGGAGTAGAATGGTAGGTATTTAAACTGTATAACGGAGCAACTTATCCTAGCCGTGTTTGGGGTTGTTGGAATTGTCCTGAGAACAGCTTTGACCATATATGGTTTTCGGGCTCTGATGATAGAGTAGGAGGGTAGGTAATGGAACTCCATAGCGCAGCAACGTATCCTAGCCATGTTTGGGGTTGTTGGAATTGTCGTGAGATGAACTTTGGCCATATATTGTATTCAGGGTCTGATGATGGAGTTGGAGTGTGGGTAAGCGCTGAAACTCCATAGTGGAATGACGTATCCTTATCCTAACCATATTTGGGCTTTTGAAATTAAAATATTAAACTTAGTTACAAAAATCTTACGAGCCCTTACAAAGCTGCGCTTTTAGCTAGTTTATAGTAAAAAAATAAAATATAATAATTTCTTAATATTAATTTCATGTTACATTTTTCCCCACGCGTTCATCAGATAATTTATCGATAAAAATATCGACTTTATCAAGCAAATCAAATCTGTCAAATTTAGCTTCATAATTTTAACAGCTCACGCCTATGAAGTATCGTATTTTTTCGGTAATTACTTACTAGCGATAATGTCGTTCTTCATTGACGGGTCCCACCCACTTAGTGAAGTGCCACGCACAACGAACAACCAGACTATCAATAATCAGTTTAGAAATAAAATAAATCGAACATTAGAAGTTAAGATTTAGTTAACTATATAATTTGTTGTAAAAATTTTCGTTATTTGCGCACTATAATATAATATATTATATATCTATCACGAAGTTATCCGTAAAAAAACCACTACATACCTTAATAATTTTATTAGTTTTTAATTGTCACAAATTGATTATTGCCGCTCCAAAAAATCATTATGCTGAATAATAATATAATTAATTCAATAGAAAAAGATATGTTTGTTTTGTGTAATCCGTACAGCATAACCATGCAACTATCGATTCCAAGTTCTATGAGAATAATAATTGATAATCGAACCGATTCATTAACGATTATACACTACCCATCCCTACTGTAAGTTGTCAACATTTTTGACAGGTGTATGCATTTTTGCGTGTGTGAGTGTCTATGCCCACGGTAGCTTAGTGCTAGTGGGCGAACGAATATCTGCCCTGAGATTTATGTGTGCGTGATTTGGTTGTGTGCGAAATATTTGTAAAAATATGATTGCGTATGTGTAGAAATTAAAATAGTGGGGGTCAAGCGGCGACACTGGTCCTAGTACAAAATTGGAGCGAGGGCCTTTCCAACCTTATTTATCTATTCCGTGTTGTTGACTATACAAGAAACAAAGTGAAAAGTTTGAATCTTAAGTTTCGGGAAATAATAAAATAACCGAGAATTCAATAAAAAAGGGCCGAATAAGTACTTGAAATTGATTGAGGAGCGAAGTTTTTTCTTCGTAAGTACAAACTTTTTATGAAGCATAATTAATAAATTTTCTTTCAATTTATATTATTGAATGTGAGTTTCCTTATTTGAAAACAAGCTTATCCTGTGGTTTTACACAGTAGGAATTAATGAATAAACGAATCAAAAATACGTCTCATGACTTTCAAAGTCAAAGTCAAAGCCATTTATTTAATTTAGGCCCTAGTAGGGCACTTATGAAGGTCAAAGCTACTGAAGTTACCACCAGTTCGTAAGGCGGCCTTCAACTGAGAAAAACAGGCAATAAACTCAGCAAGTTTACATTAACCTTTAAGTATGGACGTGGAGTCTCACAGGCTACTCAATGTGTTCGTTTTCTTAGTTTCACCTAATTCCCCCCACTCCCTGCGATTGAGCGGCTCAGTAGCTTTTGTTTTAGTTGTAAAACTACCAACGAGAGAGGAGGTTGCGTCTTCCGATGAATATCACGTAAGTTATGACCATCAAAATATTGACCGGAGCCTGTCAGGCTACACGTCCATTTTTGCCCTATGATGTATTTTATAAGAGAAATTAAGTTTATTTCAGATTTTGTAGTACAAAATTTCAAAAATGAATAAAGGCGGTAGTTCTAAATCAAAACTAGGAAAGTTCAGGGCACTGCGAAAAAAAATTTTGTCCATGAGATCCATCTTTCGAACAAGAAGTGAGTGAGTTGTTGTTAGCTTAGGATCAAACTGACAATGAAGAGAATATTGAAGATTTTTTTTATATTGGAGTCCGAACTGATACAAAATCATGAAAGTGTCAATGATGAAGATCAGGACCAAGATCAGGACCATCAGGAGTACAGCATGGGGTTCTTCAAGAAGGGTGTGAAAAGGTTTCTTCAGGGTCGGCAACGCGCGAGTGATACCCCTGGTGTTGCAAGCGTCCATAGGGTACGGTAACCGCTTACCATCAGGCGGGCCGTAAGCTTGTTTGCTACCTTAGTGGTATAAAAAAAAGACCAGAACCTAGGAGAAGAGCTGAGGTTGACCATGACTCGAGTTTTCAGTAATGATATGGTTACAGAAGATGTCCAGGGTCAAGAAACCAATCAAGGAACCACAAGAGCATGTAGAATCTGTCCCGCGAAAAAACATAGGATGACTAGTCATGTTTGTGTAGGGTGCAACAAACCTGTGTGTCTCCAATATTCTAGACCGTTGTGCACTCACTGCCAATAAATTTACGTTATTAGACTGTTGTCAAAATTGTTTATATTTGTTATCTGAAGGAGGTGTTGTGTGTTTTTGGTTTCTTATATATTATATTTTGAGAAAAAAAGACTCATTTTTTATAGGAATAAATTTGGCTGTTTTAATACCTAAAAATGTAACCTAAGTAGATATAGACCGAAAAGTGCCATAATTTTTGATTTTTAAAATTTCTATAATTTTTGAAATAAAAGTTGATTATATAAGTACATTATTTTATAGCTAAATCCCATAACTTTAATATTCAATCAGTTTTAAAGCGATTTTATATCAAATTCAGCCTGTGAGACTACACGTCCATAGTAGTGTTAAGAAAAAATGACGTCCATACTTAAAGGTTAAAAAAAAAATTTTTTGGACAATCTGACTATATTGGTTATTTTTCCAAAACATTTACATACATACTTTTTTAAATTTTACAAAATAAAATTTCAGCTTTCAAATTATTAAAATATTATTTCATAATAATTTTTAAGATTCAATAATAATGTTCTATTTCGGTGCCAAGTTTCATCCAAATGAGTTCAGATTACGGCATGATTGATTAACAAACACACACGCATACACACATTTTCGCAAATAATATTAAGAGCACTCAATTCGCCATACTTTTCATACAAAACTCTGTACTTATTATGGCGTTGTTAAACATTTTTCGTTAGATATCTAGCCGTGTATCTAGGCGAAATTAAAAAAAGAGTGAAACAAATTCAGTAAAAGCCTCCGAAAAACAGCGTTTTTGCTCAAATTTTACCTGAATTTTGGCCATATCTAATGTACCTATAAATAAAGCATTTATAGACCAGGCTTGCAAATGTGATGATTCTAAATAAATAACTTCTTTTTCACAAACTTGTAAGATTTTTTCACAAAAAGTATACGCCTGGAACAAGTTTTATGATATGCGAAATCATGAATGAACCTAGCGAAGCGGCCGCGAGTGATCAGCGGAATTTACCGACTGATAACCGACGGCTCTGATGCTGTCTCTCTTTTTTCGCAGTCAAACATTACGTTGGATGAAACAACAAGCTTTTAGACTATGCTTGCGTTGAAGTTGCGCCGGCCACAGAGGGCCGCCTTAATAACAATACCACGATATTTAATCTATAAACAGCAGGGATTTTTCTTCACTTTCATTATCAAATAACTAATATCAAGCCCCCCATGTCAAACCCACTCAAAAACTGATATGCGGTGATTTGACAGCACTTAGTACTTTTCCCTTAAATCCCGCATCAACTGATAACAGTGATAACGTATCACTTGTAGTGATAAGAGTACACTAGTGCACAACAGTGGTTTGTTTTAATTTTATATACTGGTACATTGACTTATATATTACTGGCGTAAGGACCGGTAACCGCGCGACTTAATGGCACCAACGCGCTGGCCCTAATTATCATGTATGTATGCATTGTACGCACATACAAAGTTACATCGTAAGCCTATGCAACGCGGCACTACGTAGTTCGATAGATTTTAAACAAATGGCGGTACTGTTTACTTGTGTGAAGAAGTTTTTTGCAAAATGTTCCGGTGGGCCTATCCTTGGTATCTGTGAAGCTCCTCACAAGGCTTCCAAGTGTTGATGGGGATAAAGTATTCTATGGTATATTTCTAGTTTTTGAAATTCAAAGGGAGTTTCCCCCACTGTATACATTAAAATGGTAAAAATTATTATGTTCACAAGTCGTAGTATATCTGTATAATATCTCATAATTTCATTCATAGTTTAAGAGAATTTCACTAAGTATGTGAAGGTATACTTTTTTTAAATTGACATGAAGATTTTTGCCTTAGCACCCTTACGCGGTCAAATCGGCGAGCAAGCTCTCAACCGGGGAGCAAGTTCTCAACCGGGGAGTAAGCTCTCAACCGGGGAGTAAGTTCTCAACCGGGGAGCAAGCTCTCAACCGGAGAGTGTGGTACCTGAGAGTTCGAATAGAGAATAGAGTGACTGTACTAGAGTACGGTCCGTGAGTACCGGTACTGTCCAAATGCCTTGAAAAGAAAGTGCGCGTACATAGTTTGATACGTTGCGCATACATATCATCATCAGCCTATAATGTCCCACTGCTGAGCACAGGCCTCCTTTCACAAATGAAGGTGAAAGGGAATGGGCAATACTCCACCTCGCGTGCCCACTGCGGATCGGTGGAGGTAGGCTAGTGGTCAACCTACTGTTGGAATTTTTCAAGCCGCCTAGGAGGCATCCAACTAGCTTAACGACTATCACAGTTAAGTGATAACCGGGACCAACGGCTTTACGTGCCTTCCGAAGCACGGAAACGCTCGATTTGAAATACCACTAGGCGGTCACCCATCCAGGTACCGACCACGACAGGCGTAGCTTAACTTTGCCGATTGATTAAGAACGGCTAATCATGCTACACCACGAGCGCTTCACATACATATAATTAATGCCAATTTCTAGTTTTTTATCGATAATTTTCTAATGACAAGGAATCCAATATCGACATTTTGTCTGACTGTAAATCAACTAGTCTACGATATATCTATATGGAAACAGCTGACGCTTCGCAAAAGATAATGTTGTTAACGCTATATATTTATGTCCTCGACTGTATGATCTGTCTATGTGCTAAATTATATCTAATTCAGTACAGCGCGTTTAAGTTACATACATTCACTGTTTTTTTACAAGTAAACGGGTCATAGCCCAACATGATTGAACTACAAAACAGCGTACTAAAAATAATATTAAGATGTCCAAATCTTCGCAATTAAAAGAAATTTTGTAATTAAATTAAATAAACAGCATTTTCAACTTAAAGTCTTGTTGAGTTTACCGGTATAATGGTAAACTAACAATAACGTTGTAAATTTTCTCAACTGTCTAAGATCAAAAGATCCTATTTCTGAGAAGTCGGTTAGAATGGTTTTCATAATAAATATTTAGGCATATAAGAGTATCTAAATACTTAGTTAAAACGGAGTAAATGCTAAATTAGCTCAATTGCTAGCTCAAATTCAGATAATATTTATTCTAGAGATCGACCTACCGGAATAGGACACCTATACCGATTCAATGGTCTGAATGTAGTTATTATAGTCTCTATGTTTTAATACGGCTTTCAGGAATGACTGTTCTTTCTGGGAATAATGTGTATTTATTATTTTTTCAATACATAATAATTGTTTATATCCCACGGAAGCGTCAGGTGCTTATGTGCCGAAGCGGTGGCTTTAGTAAATTTACAATCCGTAAATGGACGAGTATTTTTAAATTTATAGCTGCAGTTTTATAGCTGATGTCATAATTCAGCTTCTGAATTTGTATTTAATTACAGCATTTCAGACTCAAATAGCAGCAAAAAAACATCTCTGTATGGACAATTGGGCATTACGAGTTGAATAGCAAAGATTTCCTTCAGAATGCAATTTTTATAGGCAGTTTATGAATTATTGTACAAATTATTGCTGGATTTTTGAGATAGTAAGTACAAGCATTTTCATTAAACCATAAACTAATATGAAACATTATCGTAGGTAACTTTTTTTGTATTTTTAATAAAGGGGACGAAAATGGTAACACAGACGATTTTAGTACTAATTACCAGGGATGTTATTGAGCTCCGTAAACGTAACTGAAACTTCTGGATATCCAGAACAAAAATCTATCCGAAATAGTAACCGAATCTCATATAAAAGTTTTAGATTGGGGCGGACTCTAACTGAGACACAATTTGAAACTAGCAGCGCGCTTTTCTAAAAAAATAATATCCGTAACTGATCCGATATCCGAAATAATTTTATATGCATAACCGCGAAACCAACCGGTAGAATATTATTCCTATATCCGTATCGATATCCAGATCCGAAATGTCATATCCATAACATGCCTGCTAAATACCTATAACATTTTTGCAAGTGACAGTACACACAGATTAACGAGTTACTGTATATTCTATAAAAATAAAGGTAAGCCAGTTTTACAGGTATATAGGTATATACTAGACTCTATAGACTATATAACAGAGGTCAAATTCCCAGTTAACCTTTACTTGTACTATTACTGAACGTGACCTTACCTTGACCTCTTCAGTCACTTTGACAATTGATTTAGGTGGTGCTAAGGTTAGGAATGACTTGTTGCCTCTTGATGTAATAATCTTTGATGTCTGAGCTCAACCCTTAATGAAATATCCTTTTGATGTACCGACGCATATTACCTACATATAAACTTGGGTGGATACTAGTGTTGCCAGGTCCCGTGTGTCAAATTTCGGAACGTAAGGATAAAATAATCGGGATTTTGGGTTTCAAATCGGGACAGTAGTGAAAGTCTGAATTTGGTGAGAAAATATGAAAGCAAAAATATTTTTATGTAGTAGCAGCTTAGTTATATTCACTTTTCCTGTCAAAATTATCAAATATAGTAAAGACTCATGAGGTTAGTGAAAAATCGGGTTATTTGGAATCCCCTGAAAATCGGGACGTCCCGCGCAAATCGGGCCACCTGGCAACACTAGTGGATACATTATAAATATGTTTTGTTCGGCACGTTGAACATGTATGATATTTTTGCAATTTCAAATTGTTTAGCTTAATTATTTGTTAAAACTGTTGCACAATTTGTTAGAATGAAGTGTTATTATTTTATACTAAACTACTAATCCTAACTTAATCCTTACTTCCTTATCCTTACTATCAAATAAACAAACAAACTCACTTCCAACATTTATAATAGTTATAGGATGAATGATGATATGACATGAAGCAAATGTCCAGCTTCATGTGATATGATGATGATAAGTTTTTTTTCTTTTTATTATTATTTATAGGCCTGTGTTTGACCGCAATCTCACCATGGTAAGTGATGATGCGGCCGAAGGTGGTAAGCACACAAAGCCTAGAAGGAACTGGCTCTCAAGTGCAGCTATCGGAACACACCGAAAGGTGCTTGGCGACAGATTTTCAACTTGAGGGTGGTAACCAGCCAGGCGGGTACTACAAAGTACCCTACCACCGTGCTATGGTTTCCTCACGATGTTTTCCTTCACCGAAAGCTCAAGCTCATAGTAGGATTCGAACCCGGGACTTTCGTCTCGGTATCCGACGTCACCACCACTGAGCTATCATCGCCTTCAAGTTCCTGAGATGCACGTTCAAATATACATACATACTATTCATATTAGTATAGATGAAATGGACGTGGGCCATCTTGATTTCTCTTGTAAACAGATTTTACCATTCCACAAACATTGTATCAGTGGAGCGTATCAATTTTTCAACGCGAAACTAGCAGTTTTTTAGAAACAATAATATCTAGGCATTAGACAAATTGTGATACCCAATTTTGTTAAAATACATGTGTTTATATGTTAGGATGTATTACATTTATCGGAGTACAATATTATTTCAACACTAATGAAATAAAATATAATAGGTACCTACTATGCCTGAAACAGTGGGGCTGTAGTAAAGCTTGTCTGACGTCTGCAAACATATAAATATAAAAATAAATATAAGTTATACGTACTTGTCTGTCGAGTGAAAGACAGATTATTTGCGAAAAATCCATAGATCTCACAAAAGAAACAACGGAGCAAAGAAAACTACTAGACTATCATAATAATAACCTATTCTCAAATATACAAAAAACCAATTATTTAAATATTTCTCTTACATGTAATATACGTTTTATGAAAGACAAAAATATGATAGGCAATTTGCGAAATCCCCACAATTTGTGAGATGGCACAAAAGTCAGATTGTTAATAATAGAAATGTCATCCTAATATCAAATAATAACCAGCCTGGCTCTCAGACATAAGCTATGAATAAATGAATATTCGGACTGTCTCGGACTGTAGATTTATAAATATATTTTTATTAATAGGCCTGTGAGGAGCTATTTCGCGAACCCCGGTGTACCTGGTGAACCCTAATGGCTTTAAGCTATTATGGGGTAGTTTCGAATCATCTAACTTCATCATAGACCTTGGTGCATGTGTGAAATCCCTAAAGTTGATTGAAAATGGCGAGATGTTTAAAAAAAATACGTGAATGTTTGGAAAAAGTATACAAACAAATAAATCAAAGTAAATACAAAGCAAATCAAGGTTTTCTTTCCCAATACAATATCGTTGTAGAAACGTTTAAGATTTAGAGATTTGAGAAGAGAATTACTGATTTATTTAATCATTTATCAGAAAAAAGTAACAAAGGAGAAAATTAATTAAGTACAAAGGAACAAAGAAATATATAGAAATAGAGATACACCTACACTAGAAAAACAGAACTAGTACATATACCTATACGTAATAAAAATAATACATTGGGTACCTACTCGCAAAATATGCGACCCTTATAACTTTGACAAGATTAATGCCACGTTTCAATTTCGACATTTGCCGTCGTCGGCTGCTTTCAGAAGGAGTTATGTCGAGGCCAAGGATGACGTTTGCATCTTTAATTTTTGTTTTAGATACTATCATGATATGTACAAATTACAATCTATATGTAGACCTTAAGTCTGCCGCTGCTTTCGATTAACGGCAAAGTTCCCAGAAGGCTGGCAGCTAAGCTGATACGTGCGGGAAAAGTCTCCGGAGGCCTCGATCAATTTTGATGACAAAGTACGAGCAAAACGGCGAGATTTGGACCCCTTCGATCCCATGGTCTCGACCGCAAAAGGCATAAAAATATAATTTGGTCAAATCGATGCTTTTTTAAATATTTATCATTCAATTAACTATGAAACTTTTTAAAGGATTGATCCAATAGTTACCTGAACCAAGAGTGGATAAAGTCTTCCCCCGAAATAGGATATAATAGACGGATAAATAATTGATGATGTACATTTAATATTGTTCATCTGTTTGACCAGATAACGAAAGCCAGAAGGAAATGATTGATAGCAAGGAATTGATACATTATCACGAGTTATGGTGCAAACTTTGGGAAATCTTTGGGGCGGGTCATGCTCAACTTTTTACAAAATCGATGGGAAATAGCGATGTGTTTGCCCAGCTGGATTTGTGAGGAAGTGCTCCTCTAGGTTTTGGCTTTTTAGATTGTGAACAAGCCTTACAACGTGTAACTGAAAGTTTGGTACCAGGCGCACAGATCGCGTAAGAGAAAATTTTATAATAATATTAGCAAGTGACGTGAAAATATAAATGACCCTCATTGAGTGGTGACACGCTGGTTATGATTTTAATTCAATAAACTTGGAAGCAGAAATTTGGTATGAATTGTTGAGTAATTTATATTGAGCCGAAACTTTTTATCTTTTCGGATAGATAAGACTTTTTCTGTTACACGTTGTATAATGCCCCGTTTCAATAAACGAAAGCGAATCGTTTTGCTTACCAATGGTAGGTATTTTTATTGCCAAACTGGGCATATAGATAATTTCGTAAGCTAATTTTACCTGTTATAGCTACTTCCATATGGGAGGGTCTGCTATGCAAAGCTTTGAGGTCTTTGCTTCATTATTAGTAAAGATATAAGAGTCTTTATTTTAATAAATCTTAACCGATACCGGTTCGTAAATTATTGAAACCGGGTCTATGTCAGCAAGGACCACTGACATGGATAAGCTCGAGTGAAGAACTTTTTGGGCTGATTATTATGATAATTATTTCACTTTTCTGAAACTTGATGTAGTAAACCTTTTTGGAGAACACAAAAACCCGCCTGGGAATGGTAGGGCTATTTAGATAGCTGTTTGACTTAATTAGTGTCTTACACGAATGACGCTTCTCATAAGTTGAATGTAGCTAAGAGCTTACATTTTTTGAATAGGACCTCTAGTATTTTCCCGGGACAAACTACTAATACGAGTACTAATACTGTGGCGAGCACACTTGGTCTGACTTACTAAAAACCTTAGAGTGGACTGTATGAGATTAACGACGAAAACATAGACTACCGGCTGGACGAAGTCACTCAGGACGCGACCAGATCCGGGCGAATCAGGAGAGAGACGGGGACGGAGTAGCAACACGAAGGGGGGCGGGGCGAGGGCTGCGGGGGGTGCGCGGTGATGCGCGTAGCAAGAGCAGACGAGGTGCGCGGGACGCGCGGGACTTTTCGGGACTTTTCGGGACACGCGGGAACGTGCCTAGAATGCGGGCGAAACGTGTGGGACCTACTTGGGACACGAAGAACGAATTCGGGACACTTAAGACGAATTCGGGACACTTTCGGGACACGTGGAATGCGCGCGGGACACACGGAACATGTGCGGGACGCGATCGGGATACGGTCGGAACGCGTGGGGCGTAATCGGGACACGATCGGGACACGTGAGGCGAGCCCGGGACACGATTAAAATACGAGCGGGACACGTAGAACGTGTCCGGGACGCGGGCGCTGCTCAAGGGGCGCGCGAGGGACGGCGCAGAAGGCGCGGGGTGCGCTTAACGCGCAAAGGGGGGGGGCGACGAATACTCTCGGCGGGGTACAGGACGTACCCCGTCGGCGGGGCGCTTGAATGCCCAATTCACGCTGGTACTCGTTGGGGCTCTTGCTTGCCCGTAGATATCAGCTGCAGTCGGTGGGGCTCTTCTTTTGCCCAAGGATTCCCAAACCACCCAATAAAAACAGCCAATTCTTATATTTCTTCCTTTTATTTTCTTCCTTTTTCTTCTTATTGTTTTCTTGAGGGCTGCTGCCGTGGGAATGCCATTCCGAAGGAAATCGCGCTGCTTTTATATTGTCGGCCAATATACTATGACCATTCAGAAGCCCGGAATTAATTTATTTTTAGCCAATCAGAAAGAAGGTCGCAACCTTGACACAATTTCGCGGTTTGTTTTGATGCTATCTCTTTTCCACTTAGTCCTGTTTCTTTCTACGAGATGTTCTGTCCCTTTCTGACAGTGTTCCTATCTCTTTCAATAGCGGTTTTTCCTTATAATTGCGTTTTCCTTAGGAAATGGCTTTCTTTTTACAAAATTAACCTATTTACTAGGTAGACCTTACTTTTCTACATATTACATAAAAAGAATTACAGAAATATCTCTATTTTCCTATGAGCTAGAATTAAAAAACCTTAAGTGGCTCTCGCCACGGTAACGCCGCATTTTGGCGTCTTATTTTCTAAATAATTGTGCAAAACCATCCCAAAATCTTTATTTCCTACCTATTATTTACCTTATTATAATGATAATTAACACTTAAATACTTAAATATTTACATTTCATGCACTTAGACTAACTTAAATATTTCAAACAATAAAGATAAAAATATAAGGCAATAGAAACAATTAGATCGCGTCGCTGACAAATACTAATATAAGTAAGATAAAATAGAAAGAGACAAGTAAAGTATCCAATCTTAATATATTATAAGCATTAAAATCTAAACAAATTAAAAAGGTACCATCTACCATTTTAGCCAACATAGCTACTTACATTGCAGTTACATTCTTTATTCTGTTCTACTTATTTAATGAAAAATCTTGTGTCAAGACTTTCAGACGAGCTGTGTCAGCCATGAAAACCACACTGCCTCGACCTCAATGTATTATTACTACGTAAAATATACTTAGTTCTTTTACATCCAACAATAACCACTTGTTGAGGAACGTGTAATTGTTTCTGAAAATTCGAGTGGAAAACATATAGATTTTTTACTCAGTTTAGGCCCTGACCGGTTCGGAATACACCGGAAAATTTAAAGGATCTTTCTTTAATTTCTTTTTATACTACTAATGTAGCAAACAAGCATACGGCCTGATGATAAGCCGTTACCATAGCCTAAGGACGTTTGCAACACCAGGGGTATCTCTCGCGCGTTGCTGACCCTGCAGAAATTTCTTCACACCCTTTTTGAAGAGCCCCATGCTGGGAAATCCACGGCGGGGAGCTCATTCTACAGTCTGAGCGTCCGCGGAAGGAAGCTCCTTTGAGACCGCATTTAACCATTTTGGTTCCAATTCTAATAATATTACAATCTATGTTCCAAAGTAGTGCGTTACTCACCTAATCCTTTCCAGCCTGGTGCTTATAAATAAACCAAAACTGCAGCGACACTTTTCAAGTGACCTCTTCAGGCATAAAACCATATTGTGAGTAATATGAATCAATGATCACATTTTAAACATCAATCCCGTTAAGAATTGCACTTTACCAGCATTTGATAACTTATTGCAAGTGAAATGAGGTTCAAAGCCGCCTGTCACTTAAACAAATTGGATCACAAGGGTGTCGATGGCTCATCTAGTCTACATTAACCGAGCCACTGGCTTGAGAAATAAAATTGTAATCTTTGGCGCTTGAAAGAAATTTGAAAGCCTTCTTGGAAATAACTCAAGTATAGAAATTGAAAATCTTGTAGTAATTTCTTTTGATGCCTTTAATTTGGTTCATATTTCAAGTTATAATCTAAAAAATTTAACACAGGTACAAAATATATAGTGACTGACTGATTTATCAACTCATATCAGAAACATTACCGCTTTTTGACATCAGCGAATATAACCAAAGAAATCTTCAAGATACTGAAGCCGGCAATTGACTGTATTTCGGAACTTGAAACACCGATTGAATGTAGTGCGAATGTGCATAAGTCGAAATACGTTAGTGCGAAAGTATGCTATTGCGGAAAACTCTAGTTCGAATATTTTTCATCACGAAGTCCTTTTTTCTAATGTATGCCATTTCGAAAAACTTGAAATAGAATGTTTTTCATCGCGAGATTTAGCAAAGTGTAATAAGAATAAGAAAGGTAGTCTATCTAATTAGACCGACCGAATGGGTTCGGCCGTGCTTGCTTGCTTGCTTGCTAAATATCGCGTAGTGTAATAAGACTTAGCACGCTTAGACCGTTCAGTCGGCGCGCGGCGGCGGCAGAGTGAAGTACACGGGTAAAGTCCGTGTTTGATTGTTGTGGCGTGCACAATGGCTAGCTTAAAAGAAAAGGAAGTGATTTTTAATGTTATTGATGTGTATACCGTGGCATGCCATATTTATAGCAGAAAAGTCACAAAAATACTTCTTAACCTTCTTCACCCATATTTTACTTTTTTCTTTTGTTTTCAAACCAATAGTCGCGGCAAGAGCTATGGCGATTTTCTGGTACTTCGAAAGTCTTCCCATGACACCGCGACAACCGTCACCGGCTGCGTACGCCTTGCAAATGAGTTAGCATGCGATATTCAGCAAGGTGTAATAGCGAGCTTGTCTAATTAGACTTTAAGACAGTCTTACTAAGACTGGCTTGATATCGAATAGTGTACGTTAAAAAGTTATGAAACAATGGAAAATTATAAGCTTGAATTACTAACGTAACGGACAGGGTATATACACCCGATGGGGTGAAGAGTACATCAGGTATAGACTCTCTATAAAAAGTTTCAGCTCAAAATAAATTACTCAAAAATTCATACCAAAATGCTTCTAAGTTTATTGAATTAAAATCATAACCAAAACCAACGTGTTACCGCTCGCAGTGGGTCATTATCTTCCCGGGTTCCCGGAATAATAAGCCTGTGTCCTTCTCCATACCATAGGCTATCTGCATGCCAAATTTCATTATGATCCGTTGAGTAGTTGAGGCGTGAAGCCGTAGCAAACAAACAAACTCACTTTCGTATTTATAAGATTAGTTAGGATTAGGATTTTCTCTTTCGCGATCTGTGCGCCTAGTACATAACTTTTTCGTTATAAATTGTATAAACATCTTTTGACCCCAAAAACACGTAATACCCAATACCATAGTTAGTTAATCCGACAACAAAGTTACAGTGGGCACATAGTTACCCGCAAGGTATTTCTGTCAATACATTCTGTTCGACCATCGAATGGAAATGATAGACAGTTTAATCCGTTTGTCGTGCCCGAGGGAAATGCTACAGATGAGTTCGATTCCTGTCTTCGTTGACAGGTTGTCATGGCAACGGTGGGTATGTCAAGATTTTTAGACGCATGTTTATTTCTGTGGATTTTTGTGGACTGTATTTTCTGAAGTTGAGAAAATAGTCAACCACTTTGAAAAATAACCTCTAAAAGAAAGACCTGGAGATAAAATATTAATAGAGCGATTGCACTAGAGCATGTGCCGTAAGCACGGGTATGTGCAACGCTGCCTTGAAACGAGCTGCGCTTTCATAGTTTGAATGACTAAATACATAATTGAATGCCAAATTTTCGTTTTTATCGATACTTTTACCGAGAACAAATGACAAGGAATTCATATCGTCATTTTTCTGACAGTAAATCACTAGTATACGATATATATCTATGACTTAGACGTATAAAAAATCAGGACGAAGCACTGCCTTATAAGATAGTGAAGCACTATACATTTCCTACGTAAGTGTGTGTAAAATCTGTACTGGCCCAAGTAGGCACAAGTGATACTCAGCCTTAGGTAGGATAGTGAATGTCGACGTCTCAATGCGAAATCACAATTAATCGGCTTACTATGGTATACATGTGTGTGTGTGGCTTGTATTTACGAGACGGCCAGGCTTACTTGGGGTGCTTCACTTCGTATAATATAAGGCGACACTCTGTTCACATTTTTTATATGTTTTTGCTTTAATAATTGCTTATAATATTTCTGTTATTTGTTTCAGATTAACAGACCACGCTGCGTTATTAAGCTAGGTATGTTTATATTAATTAAAATTAATTTCATACAAAGTTCAAAGGATAAAGCTGAAATTCCATAGCAAAACCTCACATGCAAATTAATGCTTAAAATGTCGGATATAATAATGGTCATTCACTATTTACTTATTTGTGATATTCACATATTTATCACATGCGGCTTAGCTCGCCTTCGTTTTTTTTTTTCATCAGCCAATGTCGATTATATATGCATATATTTTGTCCAAGATAAGCTTGCTCTACGAAAGTAAATCTTATAAAACATCGTTCAGTGGTTTCAGAGATTAGCGTGTTCCAACAAAATGTGTCTTTTTATTCTGTTACTTTCTCTGCATCAGTGTTTTTCAATCTATGGGTCGCGACCCCTAGGGGGGTCACGAAACCTTAGTCGGTCGCCGGCAGAAGGAAAAAGGCAAGGTAGACTTCGCGCAAGCGGGCGTCCAACTTACCTCTTACTTAGTTGCAAACCTCTCGCGGCTTCTTGCAGACTCATAAGTAAAGGTATCAAAATAAAGAAAATAATTATCTAAGTTTTTCAATTTATAAATTCTTTGTCTGTCTGACCAGGGGGTCGCCAGAATTTTTCAACCTGTAAGGGGGTCGCGAAATCAATAAGATTGAAAAACACTGCTCTACATTACCCTCAATCAGTTTTTGGTAAATATATTCAATATACAGGGTGTTGTTTTGGTCGGCGACAAGCGACCCAGGAGCGGTAGTACAAAATATATATTCCCCAAAAATGGACTTAATTCCATTAAATACTGTAAATATGATGAGAAATACCTTATTCAATTTGAAATAAAATTACCGCAAAGTATGGTTACTAGGCACGTGCACAGTCTAGAGCTAGGCGCAAGCCGCCATCGCCCCACCCCTTTACTCCCTCATACTCCCGTTGAGTATTATGTCTACACTTTAGCATATTACATGATTTTCAAAAAAAAAAAAATATTTTTATTATTAAAAAAAAATAAGTATTTTTTATATTTTTTTAGCATCAGTATCATTTGTATTATCGACCCTGACTCGCTCGTCGCTGACCAAAACAACGACCTGTAGTAGATACGCTGGTCTTACAGATTTATTATATGTAGGTAAAAAAGATAATTACTTTAGCTTGTGATCAGATGGGCCGTGTGTGAAGAACATTATTAAATTATCTTTGGAGGGCCTTCACCTCAACCTTGCTGAGATTCTACTGAGAACTTCAGTAACTTTGACATTCTTATGTGCACTCCTACAACCCAAACTAAATTAACTGGCTACGAACACAGAGATTACTACGTATAATATAATAATAATAATTTATTTATAAAAAACACACATATTTTAACAGCTATACAAGATTAATGCACACAAGAGAGTCATGTAAGTATTTGTTGCACGAACATTGAACACTGACACCCAAGCTAGGCATGAGCCTGTATTATGGGGGACAGGATTCCGTCAATGTATTTATTAAAATTACAAAAAACGTGTCTGACACTGCATAACAACAAACATGGATCAAATTGTTGAAAATGTTAACTTAAGGCGGCCCTCTGTGGCCGGCGCAACTTCGACGCAAGCATAGTCTAAAAGCTTGTTGTTTCATCCAACGTAATGTTTGACTGCGAAAAAAGAGAGACAGCATCATAGCCGTAGATTATCAGTCGGTAAATTCCGCTGACCACTCGCGCCCACTTCGCTAGGTCGTCATTCATGATTTCGCATTCATAAAACTTGTTCCAGGAGTATACTTCTTGTGAAAAAATCTTACAAGTTTGTGAAAAAAAAGTTAGTTATTTAGAATCTCCAATACATTTGCAAGCCTGGTATCTTAACGGTTTCTTTACTTTTACAATTTATAGGTACATTAGATATGGCCAAAGTACAGGCAAAAACGCTGTTTTTCGGAGGCTTTGACTGAATTTGTTTCACACTTTTTTTAAATTACGCCTAGATACACGGCTAGATATAGTGCACAAGACACTAATTTGTTCAAAACATCTAACGAAAAATGTTTAACAACGCCATAATAAGTACAGAGGTTTTGTATGAAAAGTATGACGAATTGAGTCCTCTTAATGAAGTATTATAAGTAGGTATTTGTGTGTAAGCAGTGAGTTTGTGTGAAGGTGGGGTGTGTTTGTGTGTAAAGCAGTGTGTGTGTTTGTGAGTAAGGCAGTGTGTATGAACATTTATGCCTAATCGATGAAAGTAAGCAAGTCCTCAGTACTTTGATAGTCCTGCTGCAGCATCCATCTTGTGAGTTTATTTTTAATTTCATGCTTGCTTAATCTAACAATATTACGTATAGAGAAGCTATAATAAGCAAAGGTTATGTCATATGTTTTTAGAGTCAACTAAAGTTCTCTTTAGCGCTGAAACAATAAGTCGTCTAAGCAGACAGTAGAAATACGTAGCGCTACCAGAACGCTTTTAGGAGTATTTTTCTCGGAAACACCGTGATTTTCACGGCGCTGAAGCGTTTATCGTTCTACAACAACAAGTGTGGCCGGATGGTCTCACTTGAACGGAACATAGATGTGATGTGTGGCGTTTTCTCTATACGTAATAAAGGCGTAATAAGTGCCAAAAAGGCTCTTATTATGCTTTTTTGGCCTCACACAGCTCTTAATAGTATGTCTACTATGCTTAATTATGCTTTTCTTTTTGTGTGAGTCCAAAATAAATGTATTTTCTTTCTTTTCTTTTAATGTGAATTATTTTTGCTATATTGAAATCTCTGAAAATATTTTGGATTAAGTTTAATATAGATATTATACTTTTTGCTTAAACCCTCTTTTCTTCGTTCTTTTTCTACACAGTCTAGCCATTTCTAATTTTCTCGCGGGACATAGAAAATCAATTTCTGAATCGTCCATATGATAAATGGTCTCAGCTGGACGTTGATATATCAATAACTCAGCCAGGATTTATGTATTTTTTGTGAAATCTTGAACACAGATTAAGAAATAATGGAATTCGGCTTGGAAACTGAAAAAAGGTTATTAAACTGGTTAAACCAATAAAATAAAGCATAATTTGTTCACTTTTCGCTGAGTTTCTTCCCGGAGTCTTCTTAGTTAACAACAATTCGTCATACTTTTCATACAAAACCTCTGTACTTATTATGGCGTTGTTAAACATTTTTCGTTAGATGTTTTGAACAAATTAGTATCTTGTGCACTATATCTAGCCGTGTATCTAGGCGTAATTTAAAAAAAGTGTGAAACAAATTCAGTCAAAGCCTCCGAAAAACAGCGTTTTTGCCTGAACTTTGGCCATATCTAATGTAGAAAACATTTAGATACCAGGCTTGCAAATGTATTGGAGATTCTAAATAACAACTTTTTTTCACAAACTTGTAAGATTTTTTCACAAGAAGTATACTCCTGGAACAAGTTTTATGAATGCGAAATCATGAATGACGAACTAGCGAAGCGGCCGCGAGTGATCAGCGGAATTTACCAACTGATAACCGACGGCTCTGATGCTGTCTCTCTTTTTTCGCAGTCAAACATTACGTTGGATGAAACAACAAGCTTTTAGACTATGCTTGCGTTGAAGTTGCGCCGGCCACAGAGGGCCGCCTTAACCTATGGATGCTTTCAACACCCTGCAGAAATCTCTTCACACCCTTTTTGAACTCCCTATAATGTATTAATTCTGGTAAAACAAAGACCTTTAGAAGTGACTCCCGTCCTGACACTGACAAAAGGTTTTGGATGCCATACTAAAAACTAAGAAAAGAAAATGACCAGGGGTCCAAGTCTGCCACAATGTCATACTGACACGATACTATTGTAATTCCATTATCATTGAGCCGATGTGCGCAGTCTACTAATTCATAATGGTCTCATAATGAACGAAAAGAATTTTAGTACAAAAACTGTCAAAACTGACTAAAAGATCATTGTGGCACGATTGTAGCTTCAGTGGAAATCATCGGAAAGCTATTATGGCGCCATTATGACTATTGTGTTAGTAGACTACCAAAACTGTAAAGTGTCAATTTTGACACCACTGATAGTTCATTGGAACACAATTGTAATAGCAGACTTGGGCCCCAGACATGTAGCAACTGGGAGTACACGTTTTAGAATTTTGCAATATTATTAAAAATGTCTTACGAAAAATGAGTCATTTTAGAAACCATTTGATTCGTGACGAATTTATTCGCTAGTTTATATCCTTGGCCTATATAGTCTGTGTTTTGTTTAGTGTTAATTAGTACCTACATATGAGCGTCACCAAAATGTGAACTGGTACAACGAGAGAATTTTGGGATTTATCTACATGTCAGTCACGTTTTTCTAAAATAAAATTGTACCTAATTGATACGATTTCTCTTTATATAACATCAAAAAGCTTTGTTGTTTTTTATCCATTTCATTGTAATTTCACCGAACAAATTAAAAAACATTTTTTTAAATTTCGAATTGTGTAACTGATTCTCCGAAGACCCCATTACAAAGCTACAAAATATGACCACTCGGCATATTAAAAAAAAGAAAAAGCAAATTATAACCTTCAGTTATCGAGACTCGGTTCTCTTTATAAGCCTACTAATTGGATTCATTTCTACTGTAATTGGACCAATACTCGGATCAAGTCCTTTGTAAGACGTTTGAAACATTCAAGGTATTTTTTACGCTAATTAGAAAATGTTGTAATTATTTTTCTTTGCTGAAATCAGCTTGCTCCTAGGCTCTTGTACTTATATACGGTGACTATTAAATCGTTTTTTCGATATCAAATCAAACGTTGTTCAGACCAAGGTCTACTAACATTCTATAACATCAAATGAAAAAAATTACGTTATTGGTTTTTGAAAAAAACACAAAATAAAGTTAAAAAAGTCGGGATTATCGTTACTCCTTACAACCCAGACACCGCGCTTGCACTTCCAAGTAGTTGTGGCACGGCGGCATGCCAGTTTTATAGCAGGTGAGGGACTCCGCGGCTTCCTGACTTTTTGAAATTTTTCTTTTTGTGGTTTTTTCTAAAACCAATGACTTTTTTTTATTTGATGTTACTAGACTATGGTATGAACAACGTTTGTTCTAGCGAAAAAAACGATTTAAAAGTCACCGTGTATTAGGCACTTCTGCGCACTTCGTCAGCGACGTAATTAAAGAGTCTAAGGTTTGATTTTTATCAGTTTTGTGCATTATTTTGAATTTTGAACTCCCAGATAGTCCATTGAAATGTTAATTTTTTTTGGGCTTAGCGTGCATTTGTCAGTGGACGCAATTATATTTTTTTGATATCAAAGGGGAGTCAGTTTAAAGTTAAATCCAAGTTTGTGGGGCTGTAACCCTTGTCTCACGGCCGCCATCTTGAATAAAGGGGTTCAAATTGTTTTTATGTTTTATCTGACTAACTCCTCCCAAACTGAAAACTAAGAGTCACAACTGCATTTAAACTTTTCACCATCAAATGATTGTTAACCGCTTTAATTGTAGACTTCCTCACAAACTAATATCCTGACTTGGCGTGCATAAATATTAGTATAGAAATACAAACAAAACTATTATTAGATATGTTGTTATGTTACCGTTAACCTACTTCCAAAAACGATGATGTGTTTGAGTTTAAATGTTTGTTTTGTTTGATAACAATGTCTAATATTGGTGCACATTTTGGATAATGACAAGGTCGACTTAAATCTGGTATAGTACACCGATCTTTACTAACAATATTAACCCTTGTTTTTCTGCCTGTAATGTATTTATTAATTTCCGTAATTTAACTACTGCAACTCTTTTAAATGAGCAACATATTACTGAATTGTAAATATCCTAGTAAGAGGAGACCTGGTGACCTGAAATACAGGTACTTTGCCTAGTTTAGGCACCAGTCTCCCACTGTATATAGTTTGCCTAAATATGTATCAATGAAATGTGTACTACTAATCAAATATTATGGTGAGAAAATAATTTTTTATTATTATAGTTTTAATATGTATTGCTACACCAGCACAGTTTTAGATGAGTTTACTTTATTTACTGGAAACACCGGAATAGTTTTAGATGAATTGGACTTTTTGGCGGGAACTTGCAGAGTGACGTTGTGTTTTCATTTTTATTTTCATAAATTCATGTATTTTGAGTTTTATTGCATATTATCGGTGGTATTTTATCCAATAAAGATCAATCCATATGCACCAGTGAAGTGAAATGAAATGAGTTATGTGTATCGTGACTTTACAAGATGTCTCAAAAAGTCCGTGAATAGTTTTAGTACAATGACCACCTTTACTAAAACATGACTGGACGGTGACTGATCATGCGGACTATATGAAAGTTAATGTGCGGGCTATATGAAAGTGATAATAAATAAAATGTATGCGACTGAAGGACTTTGTATCTATGGTCATGAATAAATTAATTAAAAAAAAAAATGATGAATTTACTGATTACTCGCGTATGCGCTCCTTTACCATTCATCCGAAAGTTGGGAACTTTTCTGACATAGGTTTTTGATAAAGAAAAGAAGGCCTGGCTGAGCACGCAGGACCTTAGCTAGCTAAAAAATACATGAACATAGTTTTTTGAAATGTAATTATAATTCCGTTTAAGTTTTTCCCTTTTAAATAATATCATTATTGTATCAATCAAAATAACGATGTTTCATCAATCAAGTTTTAACCCAATATGATCCTGCTATTGCCCGTTTGCTACCAAACTTTTTTTTTTATACCACTAATGTGGCAAACAAGCATACGGCCCGCCTGATGGTAAGCGGTTACCGTAGCCTATGGGCACTTGCAACACCAGGGGTATCACTCGCGCGTTGCCGACCCTGAAGAAACCTCTTGACACCCATCTTGAAGAACCCCATGCTGTACTCCATTGGGAAAACCACGGCGGGGAGCTCATTCCACAATCTGAGCGTCCGCGGAAGAAAACTCCTTTGAGCCCGCAATGTTCGAAACAATTCTGGTTTCAATGTGTGAGGATGGACTCCCCGTCGATAGCGAGAGTTGCGATGGTGGAAGGTAGCGTCGAAAAATTCCTCTTAAAAACTCTTAAAAGTACAAAGAAAAAGATATATTTTCTTCTGTTATCTGAAGTTTCGTGGGAAGAACGCGACCAAGCTGAAAATACCCTGAAAATCGTCTTAATAGTTAAGCTTACACGACCTGTTATATTATTTTGCAATATTTTGTCCTTTATCCTTTACGTTTCGGTAGGAAAATATTCTTGGCATTGTAATAAAACATTTCGAATATAAAATGCGATGTTTTTCTGTTAAATCCATAGATATTTGTAACGGGGACCGCCAATTTTAATACTGGAAAAGGTGCTTTGATGTCTGTGGGAGAATTTTTGGTGGTAAAACTTGCGAAAAAAAAAAATTTTGTAACGGTTTTGTTGCAAGCAATAAATATATCAAAATAATCCTTTTCAGTAGCTAAGCACATTACATATCACAATACATTTATCCCTCTTTTTTTCTATTTTTATTATTTGTCGTTATACTATAAAGTATGTACGGTCAGCGTCATAAGTAGATTGACATTTAAGTACCCTTTCATAATAATCTATTGGCATTCCCTTGACAGTTTTTATGAAAACTGTAAATTAGGCTTACTTTTGACGCTAACAGTAAGTACAGTAGTACCCAACTGATATGGCGCGTCGTGAATCTTCGTTCGCACAGAAAAGTATGGCTCCGAAGATTAACGAAAGAATGCTTAAAACTTACAATCAACCTTAGATCACTACTATAAGGTTCATAATACACTGCAGCTGTTAGTTCCGTCTCACTCGCAAGTCACGCCCCTCCGCACGGCGCACGCTAACATGGCGGCAGCTGCCGACCAATAGCGGTTTCCCGCATTTGAAAATGTATCTTCTGCACAGGTACATCGGTAAGCCATATCAGTTGGGTACTACTGTAATAACCAAGTTTAACGTTTCTGTGTATTATCGTTTTTGAGCTGGACTGGAACAAAAAAACGTTAAAAATCGCGACACTCTACATCTTATAAATGTAGCCTCCTTATAACATCAGAGCTATCTGCTAGTGAAAGTCTTATCAAAATCCGTTGCGTAGTTTAGAATAACCAAGCGGAATTCAGTCATAGACAAAATTAAATAGCAACTTACTTTTATTACTATAAAAAGAAGTATCATTTATTTACGCCTTTAATTAACTATAATTGAATGTGTAATGTTTTGAATTAACGACACCGTTTTTTTTTTTAAGCCAATTTTATATTTAGGTTCATAAATGGCGTAGAGTTAATAATAAATAATTAAAAATATAATGCAAAGTGTGCCAATTAAAAACATTTTTCTGTCGATAAACGAAGAGAAAATATATATCGTATTATAAATAAATCAGCATAAATGCCAATTATGCAGTTTTCCTGTTAGATAATTTATACTATAAAATATCACACCGTGTACATAATGACATAGTATCATCGTCATTGAAGAAGCTATATGGGTATCAAATTGAAAGACAAAGTTAGAAACAGTGTGGTTAGGCAGAAAACCAAAGCCAAAGATGCAGCGCGGAGAGCATCTGTTAAATGGAAATGGGCCGGACATATACAAAGAGCTACGGATGACAGATGGTCCAAAATTACAACAAATTGGTACCCATTGGACAAAAACAGAAGAAAATGTAAACCTCACAAACGATGGAGCGATGACATTGTCATAGATGCAGGCAAAGTATGGAGCAGAAGTGCTCGAGACAGAGAGAGATGGAAACAGCTGGAGGAGGCTTTTACCGCTAACAGCGGACCTTGCACAACACTAATAAATAACTAACAAAACTTATCTTACTCATTTATCGATCTAACACTACTAACAAATAAATAAGGAAATAAACTATTATGTACTAAGAAACCCTAGCATGTAAGTTCAAATATTATATACTTAAGAGGACTCAATTCGTCATACTTTTCATACAAAACCTCTGTACTTATTATGGCGTTGTTAAACATTTTTCGTTAGATGTTTTGAACAAATTAGTATATTGTGCACTATATCTAGGCGTAATTTAAAAAAAGTGTGATACAAATTCAGTCAAAGCCTCCGAAAAACAGCGTTTTTTCCTGAACTTTGGCCATATCTAATGTACCTATAAATTGTAAAAGTAAGGAAAACATTTAGATACCAGGCTTGCAAATGTATTGGAGATTCTAAATAACTAACTTTTTCTTCACAAACTTCTTCAAACATTACATTGGATGAAACAACAAGCTTTTAGACTATGCTTGCGTTGAAGTTGCGCCGGCCACAGAGGGCCGCCTTAAGATCCGAAAAAGATAGATGTTAAAATATTGTAAGGCAAAAATAAAGCTATTTTATTTTATTTATTTTATCATCGTCATCGTGGCGTCCGAAACAATAATAATATTAATACCTACTACTATACTATAAGTACGCACCGGCGTCTGTTCTCGAAAATTGTCGTAGCACTCTCATGGGAGCGATCTGTCATCACGGACGGGATATTGTAGCCAATAAGCCTGATATCGTGCTGACAGATCGATCGAACCGCCGCGCAGTGCTCGTCGACATCACCATCCCCCATGACGAGAACCTCGAGAAATTCGAGAAGGACAAGCTCAGCAAGTACCTTGACTTGGCTCACGAGGTGACCGCCATTTCGGATGTTGATTTGACGATCATTGTCCCTATAGTTGTTTCGGCGAAGAGTTTTGACCAACATCTTGAGAGGTTCTCGCTAGACGGGTGGATCACGGGTCAGATACAGAAGGCGGTAGTTTTGGACACGGCATGCATTGTTAGGAGGTTCCTCTCTCTGCAGCCCTAACCACCGGTTACCACCACCAGCACAATTTTAAAACATTTTCTAATTACACAGGTGCTAAGCACAGGCCTCCTTTCACAAATGAGGGTGAAATGGAATGGGCAATACTCCACCACGCAAGCCCACTGCGGATCGGTGGAGGTAGGCTAGTGGTCAACCTACTGTTGGAATTTTTCAAGCCGCCTAGGAGGCATCCAACTAGCTTAACGATTATCACAATTGAAAACCGGGAATGACGGCTTTACGTGCCTTCCGAAGCATGGAAACGCTCGATTTGAAATACCACTAGGCGGTCACCCATCTATGTACCGACCACGACGGTGGTTGCTTAACTTTGCCGATCGATTAAGAATGGCTAATCATGTTACACCACGAGCGCTTCACATTACACAGGTTACACAGTTCCTATACATGGTTAGTTTACACGTAATATTACAAACCGCGCTACGCTAAAAAGACCAAGAAATCATGGAAAAGAGATATAAAAAAATCCTTATTCACGTGCCAAGAGAGAAAGAGACACATACACAGTTTTGAAGTAGGTGAAAAAATCGAGTAAGAGGCCACAGCGTCGTCCCGAGTACTTAAGTGTGATTTCACATTTTCATGAAAATAATTGCGTCGGTGCAATTAAAACCAGAAAAGTACATCGCGACTTGTTCCGTGAGCAATTGTGATGTGCATAGAAAGAAATAATCTACAAAATTATACGTTTCACTGGTAAATAGTTTTTTTTAACTAACCTAAGCACTGCTGAGTTGAGACCTATTCCTGGCATCACGCAACATTACATTTTTGTGTAGCTTTAAAATGTTTGTTCTGTTTTTTATTTTTATTTTTGTACAGTCATTAATGTAATGGTGTGTATTGTCCAGAATAAATCTTTTTTCATTCAAATACTTATTTTTACATTGGAATGTTTTACGTACCAAAGTGTATCTAAATATTATCATTATTCGGCTCAAAATCAGTTTTCACAACAGGATATTTATTTATCTATATCTAAAAATATTAATATGCAACACAACACATTTTTCACGTACACTTATTTTAGTCGCATGAAATTTGTACCATTTTTAACCGACTTCAAAAAAAGGAGGAGGTTCTCATTTTTTTTTATAATGATTGTTACCTCATAACTCCGTCATTTATTAACCGATTTGGAAAATTCTTTTTTATTTGAAAGGGTACGCTTCCCGTTTGGTCCCATTGTCAGCAGATCAGGATTTGATTACTTCTTAGTGTACTTTGAAGTCGGTTTAAGGTTTTTGTAAAACAGTCCAATTATGGAGTCAGTTTTTTTGCTTCATGCGGGATCTGCAGTGCATTGTGAAATAAGCTATCATTACATAGCAACATTTCTCTTTATATTTCAACACGAAGCTTTTTCAAAAGGGCTTTTTGGTAATGAGCAGACATTTCCTAGTACCATTTTTGTTTTATCTCTGCATTGTGTTTTTAATGAAGTATTCAGGAGGATGGAGTGTTTTTAGCCGTTTGTTTCTTGCTAATAAATGTAAGAAACAGTATCTCAGTTTCCTAGAGAATTTAGTTTATTATTTCTCAAACGGTTTCTATAAAATTTCAAATTACTTGAAGATATTTCTGGTACTAAAATAAAGATTTAATTTAATTTAATTGCAAAATATTTTTAATGTTACATTATAAGACAGTCGCTAACAAAATTGAAACCTAGATTCCACTCGTATTTATCATTGTTAATAAAAGAACAAAAGAATTGTTTCAATAGAGAAAAACTAGCCCAGAACTGAGCGTTGAAAGGTTTTCAGTAGACAATAGTTACTCTCAGGCTTTCTATCAAAGTAACAAAATATTATTCTGTGGGTAGATTCACTTGAAAAAAAAAACGAAATAGGATAAAAATACTGTAGTAATGCTTTTATGTTATGGGTTGATAAGTTGGTATTCCCGCTATATTATCATTAAATAATATTTCCATGGGCTACGGTAACTGCTTACCATAACTGTGGGCTTTAATATTATTTTATTTTTATTATTTGTTGTTATAGCGGCAATATAAATACACATTCTGTGAAAATTTCAACTGTCTACCTATTACGGTTTATGAAATACAGCCCGCTGACAAACAGACGGACGGACGGAAGGACAGCGGAATCTTATAAATCTATAATATACATATATACTAACAATCAATATCATAACATTGTTCCCATTGACTGTACTTTACCGAATTTTTTCCCAAACGTAAAACCAATTCGGCTTTCATGTGAACAAGGAATACGCCACAAACGAGTCGTAACGATTATTATCTCTGGCCCTTTATGTCGCTAGTCTTATCACTGACCTATATCACTTTTGGGATAGAAATGGACATCATTTTCGTATATTCGGGGTTCCTTGTGTATAAGAGACCCATATAAAAATTGTATTTTATTATAATATTAATGTATCGGGTCTATTCGCGCACAGATTATTATCAAAATTAAATTTTCGAGACGCTGATACCCGCTGTTTCCAGTCCACTCGTGACCACGATCAATGCAACTTGATCGAAACGTCGAGGTTAGTCAAAATTTAATTTTGATAATAATCTGTGCGCGAATAGACACAATGACACAGCTTAAAAAGGTATTTTTTTATTGTTTAAAACACTTTTGTCGATGAATATACTTTTATTATGATACAGAACGCGTAGTTCTAAATTTTATTATTTGAAACGATGAAGTCGGTATACTTGCTTACGTCCTGCTTGAAGGTAAGCGGTTACCGACCCTTTTTCCCTCACCAAAGAGACCTTACTCACGCGCTGGAACACAACATAAAGTTATTTGACTGCGTCATAATATTTTTGATACTTTAGAATGGACATCAAATACGCCTTTGAAAGATATTCGCACCACAGTGTGCATAATAGCATGGACGAATAGATAATAATAGCTTTGATGTATACTCTCTCTCTCTAATGTATACAGAATTTTCAACTTTTTCTAACGAAAGCTGTCAAAACCCCCAATAAGGCAATACAATGCTTTTAAAAGTTGTTTTCTTGTTTCGAACTTATTTTATACGGGATTTTCCCTATTGATGACAAATTGAAAATATACATCCAGGTCGAGCTTCTCCATAAGAAAAACTATTAAACAAAACTTGTACTTTCTGTGTAATGTATCCAATATATCCTATAATACATATTATAGGATATATTGGTTTAGTTTTACAAGTGATTTAATATCGAAACTTTTATGATTAATGGTGGAAATTACACTAGTATGAGGTAACATAATATAGGTATACTTATAAATAATAAAACTTGCTTTCATTATGTTTTGATAATTTTTCATCGGAATTCCCGTCAGAGTTTTTTCCATAATTCTCGAAAAAACGGATATCTAAACACCATGCACTGTTATTATAGTAGATATTGGAAGCTAAAATAACTTTTACTACTTTTATTTTAGGTTTATTAAATTGGCTTCTGTCTATCTGAGTCAGTCAATTTTTCATCCGAATTCCCGTCAGAGTTTTTTGCGTAATTCTCGAACAAATGGATATCTAAACACCATGCACTGTTATTATAGTAGATATTGGAAGCTTAAATAACCTTTTACGCTTTTATTTTAGGTTTATTTTAACTTGGCTTTTGTCTATCTGAGTCACTCAATTTCAAATTCTATTCAGAATTCGAAAAAATAACAAAGCTTAATAATTGGATACATCCCTTGTTTGATTTCGTATTTAGAACAATAATGTGTGCGTGTTTTTTTCTGTCTTCGAGTAAAAATATATATTTAAAAAAGTGTGTAATTATAGTTTAAGGCAACCGAGTGTGGAAAAATGATCCGGGATATTTTTATTAATTAACTAACTTTTAAGGCGATGATAGCTCAGTGGTAGTGACGTCGGATACCGAGACGAAGGTCCCGGGTTCTAACCCATCTGGCTGGCTACCACCCTCAAGTTGAAAATCTGTCGCCAAGCCTATCGGTTTGTTCCGACAGCTACATTGAGAGCCAGTTCCTTCTAGGCTTTGTGTGCTTACCACCTTCGGCCACATCATCACTTACCATGGTGGGATTGTGGTCAAACACAGGCATACACACACACATAAAAAAATATACTATACAGATTTACTTATTTTAAAGACGCTATTTTTCCGTGGTACCTACGGAACCCCTAATATTTGAATATTACTCAACTTTCCTAGATTTTTTCGTAAATCACCTAATTGTCAAAGAATGTTACCGTATACTGTTAAAGTGTTAACAAATTATTCAAACACAAAAAAATCGTGACTTGCGTGACAAATACTATCAATTAGTGACTTATTAGTGGTTTCTTACATAAACAGGTTTGTTGGCTATGGGCCTCTGTCAAAGAAGATCTTCTGTGTTGGTTTCTATGTCCGATTGTTGATTACTCATTGTGTCGTACCAAAATACAGTTAGAGCCCTTAATTCGAGTCACGTCTTATCGTGCGTTGAATAAATATCATAATTCAGCTTATTTAAAGTTTCAATCTAAACTGTTTACTGGGTGTAGCGTTCACCTACATAATGAAGTTCACGCGCCGATAGATAGATGGCGCTCCAATATCCTGCATCGCGCATACGAAGTTTTCTCGGCGATTATACAACTGTCCGACATGTACAGTTGGACCGCGGTCTCCAGGCACGATAATCAAACCTGGCGACAGATCTTCCCTTTTAGATCGCTTCTTCATACTGGGAAATCATAATTTATGGACTACTATAGCTTCCCTAGGCGGATTCCCATTATGAGATAATTGGAGTTTTACAAAAAACTTAAACCGACTTTAATGTACACTAAAAAGTAATCAAAACGGGAAGTGTACCCTTTCAAATAAAAAAAGAATTTTCCAAATCGGTTAATAAATGACGGAGTTATGAGGTAACAAACATAAAATAAATACCTCCTTTTTTTGACGTTGGTTAAAAACGCCTATGGTCACTCTCCCACCCATAAACGATTTCTATGTAAAATTCAAGTTGATCTATTACTCCGTTACTGTGTGAAAGACCTTTTCGCAAGTATAATAATGTACCAAAGTAAATACAATATACGGGCAGATATTTATTTTGTTAGATACACAAAACTTTATATTGGCTCGCAATCGAAACATTACTGTTATTGGAGGCGAATTTACAAATTGAAGATACAAACTGTATTAATGTAGAAGTGCCAAAATAGCATAAATGATACCTTCCAAAAAGGTAGAAAATAAAAATCTTTCGCGTCCAAGCTGTGATGATCGGAAACATCCCGCACGTTTCTGAATTTTCCGCCCTGCCTTTTCCCAATTACTTTGCGGACGGCGGAAAAATACTCTACATTTTTCTCGGTAGCTTTCCATGTCTATTTTCGTCACTGGTGATGATTTTGCCTGCTCTTTCGGTTACTCATGTTATAATATTAAAATTGATTTCAGCCTTTCGCTACGCTATAAATCACTTTACTCCCTTTATCATAGGTATTATTTTAGTTAGGCAAAGATTTAATATTAATGTAGGCTATTTTAGGCGTTTTGTAGTCATCCAATACCGGCATTAATGAACGGGCTAGCCGTTCAATCAAATGGCTGACTATAAAGCTGCGAAATATATTTATATTTGTCTTTTTGAAACTGTAGGTAGGTTTTTAATGCTGGAACATGACAATTTTGTTAAAAATAATATACCACTGTAAAACAATAGCGATGCCGAATGGAAGCGAGTCTACCTTTGAGTGCACTGGAGCCAGGAGTCAAATGTAAAAGGCACGTTTATCATGCCAGCAACAAAGGAATAATTGTTCACAATACCTAGCTGTATTTCAACCCAGTTGTCGCAGATGGCTGCAGGATATGTATCAATGTGGGGTAATTTTGTAATCTACTAGCTGTATCCTGTGGTTTCACCTGCATTCTCGGGATGAAAGTAGCTTATAAACACTCTGGGATAATGTAATTACATTATTTATATTTATATTAGTTTTTTTGTGTTTTGTCCCTATGTTATGTACGTTATGATTTGAATGAAAAATTTCACGGTCTTCTGTTATGTTATTTGAAAGAATTGATCCATATGATTGACCTTTTCAATCGCTATCATAAAAATACAGAATAAGTTTTTTTCGTCTCAAAGGGTTCAATTTCAATTTATTTATTGCAATAAGAACGGCATACACCAATCATACTTATTACTAACAAAATACATCATATTAAATGTTTATCATTGTATACAAAAACAAGAAATAAAAATAAACAAATTCAAAGGTAAAAAACAATGGTTTCGATTCTGTTGTAAATCGCACTGAACTAATTTTAGTCACATCTCATCTCTTTCTTACGAACATGATTGAAAGAGGATAGAACGTATTTTAAGTTGTAAAATTAATCTTTGCCGTCTTATTTTGCGTGTATTTAGGCGTAACCGCGATAGATGGCGACTAAAATTATATTGAAAACAAGCATTGGACTAATTTGACAGGACTAAATTTCTTACATCCTTTTCTTAAGTTCTTTGGTAGAAAGAGACATAGTGACATTAAAATTAGTTTAGTTGTGAACAACAGAATCAGGGCCAATGTCATAAATTCACAAATCACATGTATTTACGCATAAAATTAAACATAAAGATATAATGGTAGTCCAATTATCAAGAAATATATAAATATTAGGGTTGGCGTCGAGGAGTGCAGTGAGGTTCGATTTAATTGCTCATAATTTTACATACATTACTGTCTTATACCTATGGAACCGCTTTACAATTGGCATTTAACGACGGCACCCAAAAATATTCTGTTTCCAACGTAAAGTTTTCGGGAAAAGTTACACAAACCTTTCGGTTGTCGATTCGCAATAGTTTCAGGCGAATTTAAGTAACTTACACAATTCGCTACTTAAATATACTATTAAAAGTTTCCCTACCTTTTAATAACTTATTTTTTGCGACACTTTAATGCGCTTTTCGTTTAATGGGTTTTTATTTCTTTTATTTTTATTGGTAGTTTTAATAAGTTATTTTAAAGTTGTTTTTTTTTATTGACAGGTATTTGTTCGCGCTATTTTTGATTCAGCATATATTTTTAAGTAAGTGAAATAGCTACTTAAAACTTAGCGAGTGAGATTGAAGTCAAAAATAAGCCTTTAAAATAACTTTTAAAACATGCTTTTTTAATATAATAGTCGACCAACTTAATGTACAGACCTTGGAACCAGAGTCCTTGTCAAGGCGAATCAAACGAGGCCAAACTCGATGGGATTGCGTCGTTTTATTACAGAGTTCCCATTGCCACCTTCCAGTTCCATCATCAGATCAGGCCCATGTCATAATAATATTGCATTGTTATCCGATTTACATATGCATGAAAAATTTTAGCTCCATAAGAAACCGGGAAGTGGGTCAAATTTAACTTGCAATATTTGATTTATAGACACAAACACCGGACAGGTGAAACTAAAATAAAAGCTTGTAAAAAGCGGCCACGTCAAAGTCTGACTCGCGCAACGTAAATTATATATTTGTTGAAATAGGTCAAAGAAGATGTTACACTGGCCCTGATTCTGTTGTTCACAACAACTAATTTTAATCTCACTATGTCTCTTTCTAACAAAGAACATAAGAAAAGGATGTAAGAAATTTAGTCCTGTCAAATTAGTCCAATACTTGTTTTCAATATAAATTTAGTCGCCATCTATCGCGGTTACGCCTAAATACAAGCAAAATAAGACGGCAAAGATTAATTTGACAACTTAAAAAATGTTCTATCCTTTTTCAATAATGTTCGTAAGAAAGAGATGAGATGTGACTAAAATTTGTTTAGTGCGATTTACAATAGAATCGGCACCAATATATAACACGGTAGACGGTAGTCTCACTATTTTATGCCTTTATCAAACGTAAAAATGTTCATGAATAGTACAATAATTCCTATAACATACAATACTTGCAATAAGGTACGACTCCCAACAGATAAACAAGTTCATTCATAAATTATTATATGTTAATTTCATAGCTGTAAAAATTAAATACAAAAAATACACATATTTCGCTTTTTACAAACAACTGTGCTTGTTTTTACGTTGTTCTTTCTATATTTCGGGTTACATTTCAATAAATATTAAATGGTTAGTACTATTTAATATTTTTTCCTCACAATCTCCAGAGATATTTTTAACCAATCCTTTTTGTATTGACCTCTTTTGAAAAGAAATTATAATTTTATTTTATTCAAAAGTAAATTTCGAATCTATGGCATTAGTAGTTGCTGAAAATACGAGTACATAATATATAACTACGGATTAAAGATTAAATTGACGGAGCCTCACCGCACAATGGTTCCTTTTTACCTGCAGAATACAAAAAACACAGAATAAAAATACATATTGTTCACCACAGATAATCACACATTCCACACAATAGAAACACTTGTACCTGACAATTCGTATCTCTCACGGATGACGGAATACAAAAACACTTGACGTAATGTCATTTCCATCCGGGGTGAATGGAAAAGGTATACGCAGATAGGGATGGGACACGTGTGGAATATAAACTTCGATCGGATTTGTGAGTCATTGGAGCCAATTCTGTTATTCACAACTAAACTAATTTTAATCTCACTATGTCTCTTTCTAACAAAGAACATAAGAAAAGGATGTAAGAAATTTAGTTCTGTCAAATTAGTCCAATGCTTGTTTTCAATATAAATTTAGTCGCCATCTATCGCGGTTACGCCTAAATACACGCAAAATAAAACGGCAAAGATTAATTTGACAACTTAAAATATATCCTGTCCTTTTTCAATAATGTTCGTAAGAATGAGATGAGATGTGACTAAATTTAGTTTAGTGTGATTTACAACAGAATAGGCACCATTGTCTCTAGGTGGATTTAAATATTTTCTAAAGGTAATTTAATTAAAAGGGCATTAATATTAGTAGTCCAAAAAGTGGTCAAGGTTTGAGCGTAATTTTTATTTTTTTATTTTGAATATATTATTTTGTCCGCACTTCTCTATATAATATAATTAGACAGAGCACCGCCATCAAAAAAAAAAACCTGCGCGCCATATTTATTGACGTACCCATTGTGTGGTGGATGATTATCAAAAAATCTACGCAAGTGTGTTGAAAAACGTCTTATGACACGCGTGTGCATTGATCATTACACTTCAACCAACTTTGCACACATAACACAATGTATTATTATTATATTATAAGTTTGTAATTTTCATAAAAATACTATCATATAATATTTGTACATAAAACAAAAAATTTAAGACTATCCTTAAGGGTAGTATGTAGGCTAGATCGCGCGCCAAAACCAGCATTCATTTGTTACTTTGCAGTTGTGTTACAGGCACGCACACATGCATCAAATCCAAACTTGACGTTGCGTCAAGTTAGGTACGTACCGCATAACGTGGTACCAGCCGATAAAATTCCAATATTATTAAGTAACATTATATTTAATTTTCTATTTAAATACCTTTTCTAGTGGCTTATTTAAATAAGCGCAACCAAAGTTTACATAATTATTATGCAGAATGGATTCACTACTTATAAGCAAAGGAAATTCAGTGCTATGCCTTATATTAGTACTTTGGGGGTACTTACGTTAACGTTTTTTGAAGAAGTAGGTACTAATCCATAGTAACTCTGTTTGTTTAATAAGTAATAATAATAAATAGTAATAAGTTTAGTCATAAATAATAATGAAATAAAATAAACATCCTGGGACATTCCTCACACACGGTCATTTTATCCCAAACTAAGCTGAGCTTGTACTATGGAAACCTTTTTGTTTGTAAATACATAATTACACCCAGACTCAGGACATACAGACATGTTCATGCACACAAATGCATATCCTGGGGGAATCAAACCCACGACCTGCACCGCTATAGGTGGAATCATAATCAACTGCACCCACTGGCCCATTTGTTTGTTACGCTTTCACGCCTAAACCACTGAACCCATCGCATTGAGATTTGGCAATCAAATACCTATGGTATAGAGAAGGGTATAGGCTACTTTTATCAAGAGAACGCGGGTGAATCCACGGGGTACAACTAGTATCATAGGTAAAGTTTGTAAGTTGCATGTACGAGGCTTTGAAATTACTAATCCGATTCTGAACATTCTTTCACTAACAAGATAAGATAAATATGCTTTATTTGTACACCATATAGTAGAAGACGAAACAATACAAAAAAGAAGAAGTGATACAAAATAAGCGGTCTTATCGCTTAAGCGATTTCTTTTAGACAACCTTTGGGTAACAGGATATATGAGAATATGGAAGGTTTAACACATAAGAATACACTTTCATAACGTGAAAATAACAGCTCTAGAAAAATACAAAGAAAGGCAGGAAATGAGGAAGTTTATAGCGTGTGATAGCGTGAAATAACAAGAGATTTAAAAGAGTCTAACGTCGGGGCCCGTCTTATAGTCTGAGGGAGAGAGTTTCAGAGAGGTACAGCTTGGATAGTAAAAGACTGGGAATAAGAGTGAGAAGTGTGACTGGGAATTTGGAAGTTAAGTTCCATGGGACTATGAAGAAGATGATGTTGAGGTGTAGTACTCGAAGCGTTCCTTGAGATAGCGAGGGGCTTTAGGATTAAATAAAACAATACATAAGAGTGGCAATTTGTGTGTATTCCGCCGAAGGCGGATAGGAAGCCACTTGAGTTGTAATAGGAAGCTACATTATCCTCAAATGCTATAGGCTAATTTTCAATATATTTGCAATATAAATATCTTGTAGTACAGTGCCTAATTAAGCCAGTGCGAGGCCCTTAGCAAATGTTATCAAGGACCTTCGGCTCAGGTTATCTACTTTAATGGTTTATGTGCGGATCTAGCTTTCAGATTAAAAGAGATGGTTGTACAGAGACGTTTCACGACTTCATTACTCTTTTAAAAGATTTGGAGCCATTCTATATTATGTTATTTTATTTTATTATTATGTTATTTTTATATTATTATACTATTGGCCATGCAGCGGTTCTATCCCTTACTTTGTATAATTATTAGTATACGCGAACGCAGGCCATTTAACGTGGGCCGTAGCCATTTATCCTGCAATGGCCAATTCAGTACTGGATACTTCATGATTAGCTAACAAACATTTGTTAAATTCGGTATAGCGGCGACTGATAGGGAGTTCTGGGAGCACCCCCGCAACCCGCTACGACTCGTTCGATGATTTTTTAGTATTTCATATGCAATTATTCCGCAGGGTTTCAAAACAGCAGCTTTCCGCAGGGTAAAACAACGTTAAACTGTCGCTTCGGAAATGCCCTGTATGAGGAGAAGAAGCGACGCAACAAACTCCTTACGGGCCCAATGTGTTTATTGTCGTAATATTACAATTAAATAATCACTTCACTGCACTTAACACATGTATAGTCTTAAATAATTATAGGCATCAGAACCGGGTCTAACAATTATTGCACTGAGATGTGTACAGCTCGAGCGCTTGTGATAAACTAACTGATAAACAATGAGGCTCAACACTAATTAAACCAGGACAAAATGCTCATCCATGATCAGATTAAAATCACGGAACTTCATACACCCAGCAGGATAGGAAACCAAAAAAAATACTTTCGGGAACACTAAAAGATATGTTATCCTGGATGTTTCTCATCCCATTAACCAAGATACTTAAGTTTTCAAACACACATCTGATAGAATACAGTCCCATATATTATGGCCATGTTACGGCCCTACAGTACACCAAAATCCAAACCCAGAAAACAGATATTTACTTTAAAAATCAATCGGCGCATGATATAGAATATTTTGACTACTATAATAAAAACCTTGCTGATGTTGTGCCTGAGGCAACCAAATTGCCTCTAGAATAATAACGAAGAACAAGAAATATGTAAGCACATACCGAAGCTGAAATGGACAAGGAGCCTCTCAACCACAGAAGCTATACCCGTGCATGGAGGAGGTTAATCTAATGAACAACAAAGAAATAACAAAATCCAACCCAGGAACAAAAAATCAAAATAAGAAAGAAGACAATAAAACCCCAGCACTCAACATACATCAACGCTCATCCCTCATCTATAGACTGAACAGTCGGTCAATTGTGGTCAGCTGGTTGCGGTTAGCTGGCCGTCCTCTTCCACCCCAGAGCGTGTCACTCCTATATAACACGCACTCCTTGGTTTCTCCATGGCTATTCCGATACAACTATTCAGGTACCAGTCATTATAAACTAAGTTAGTTACATGGTGGTTGATGTTTGAATGGTTGTATAGGACATGGGTCGGTCGTTGTACTGGCTGGGAGTAGTGCTAATCATCATCATCATCATAATAAAATGTATTTCAAATAATAAAAACGTGTTTCTCGTATCGAACGACAAAACTTATTGAACAACATGGTATATTAGCTCTAGAAATAATGTTATATATGATGCACCGGTGGCGAGATATCGAATTTTTATTAAAATGGATAATGCTCACAATGACTTTTAGGCGTAGTAGAGTGTGACGACGAGAATTAAAAATTATAAGAATTTATATTGTAAAGATTTGGGGGTTGTCTCCACCGATCCTAGGATCAGATTGAATTTGCCACGGATCACGGCGAGTTGTATCCACTGATACCTTGATCCGTTTCCAGCAAAAAATTAAATAATATTTTTACCCACCGATCACGGTATCCGTGGCTACAAGAAATAAATTATATTATTTTTCGAAACTGATCACGGCATACACAGAAGAAATTAAGTATGTATATTATTTTTCGAAACTGATTTACTTTATGTCTAATTTCTCAAACGAAAAGAAGTTATAACTGAAAAACAAATATGAATGTAGATGAAAAAGTCATATATTAAATTTATCAATTTTTTTTTTGCATCTTATATAATGTCTCCGGATAGGTTAAATTTTATCCTGCTGTGAGATTAACAGCTGTTAGTTGTCTTGCATCGGCAAATTGATTTTTCATGTTCCGTTCCATTTTTACTGTGTAACATTTCGAGATCACAAGCGAAATCCTAACTTTAATGAGATAACAATACCTAAAATTTTTAGTCGAATTGATAGTTATTTACAAACTGTCAATTGAATTTGACAGTTAACATAGATTTATAACTATGACTCCGTTCAGCGAACCCTCTCGCTAGCTCTATAAACACAATTGGTGTGTTTAAGTCGCGTCACCGGTACATTGAGAAAAATAATTTTATATTTATGTTCTATTAAGTAGGATAAGCCTATAAACGATTATTCCAAGTCATAAAAACTAAATTGCCAAAGTTCCACCCATCTAAATTTATTATTGATTAATATACTATGTATATTCAAGGCGATGATCAGTGGTAGTGACGTCGAATGCCAAGACAAAGGTTCGAATCCCATTTATGAGCTTTTGGTGAAGGAAAAAATCGTGAGGAAACCATAGCAAGGTGGTAGGGTACTTTGTAGTACCCGCCTGGCTGGCTAGCACCCTCAAGTTGAAAAGTTATCGTCAAGCACCTATCGGAGTGTTCCGACAGCTGCACTTGAGAGCTAGCTACGGCACCACTTACCATGGTGAGATTGCGGTCTATAGACCGCACAGTAAATACACAATAAAATATATATTATATACGGGCTAGCTGGCGCAGTTGGTTAAGGTTCACCTTACGCGCCGCAGGTCGTGGGTTTGATTCCCACACTGGACATGCATTCGTGTGCATGAACAAGTCTGTATGTCCTGAGTCTGCGTGTAGTTATGTATATTAAGTATGTATTTACAAACAAAAAGTAGTATATGTATTATATGAGTTATCTGGTTTTCATAGTACAAGCTCTGCTTAATTTGGGATCAGATGACCGTGTGTGAGGAATGTCCCAAGATATTTATTATTATTATTATATAAAATTCAAAGTCCTGACTGACTGACTGATATATCAACGCACAGCCTAAACCGGTGGTCCTGGAAATATGAAATTTGGAGGGTAGTGAAGAGTGGGTATCCACTAAGAAAGGGTTTTTCTAAATTCCATCCCTAAGAGGGTAAAATAGGGGAAGTTAGGGGGTTAAAAAGGAGGTTTAAGTTGTGTATGGAAAGTTCTTCATTTCCAAAGTAAACATCACTAAATTTATTATTATACGATTTTCGATATTCCATCCCTACGGGAATGCAAGTTTGTATGAAAGTCCATCAATTTCGGAAGTTAGGCCCTTCAAATTTTGTGTTTAGGCTGACGATTGAAAATTGATTTATATGTGTCTCAGCGTTTTTGATAATTCCGACCCCAAAGGGGTGAAAAGGGGGATGAAGTTGTGTATGGAAGTACCTACACTAAATTACTATTATTACAATATTTAAGTTTAGGGTTGGAAACTGACACCGTATCGGTACATCAATCTCTAGTATCAACAAACTATCGGTGTTGTTAGAATTTAAAAAATTCTAACAACACCGATACTTTGCGTCAGGCACCCCTTAAGGGGTGAAAAGGGGATTAAATTTTGTGGGGAATAGCCATGAAAAAACCTCTATATTCTTACAGTGATACATATGTAGAAAAACGAAATGCTCTACGCGGACGAAGTCGCGCGCTAAAGCTAGTATAATATATAATAGTAAAGTTTACAATGACTTTTTCATCTACATTCATATTTGTTTTTCAGTTATAACTTCTTTTCGTTTGAGAAATTAGACATAAAGTAAATCAGTTTCGAAAAATAATATACATACTTAATTTCTTCTGTGTATGCCGTGATCAGTTTCGAAAAATAATATAATTTATTTCTTGTAGCCACGGATACCGTGATCGGTGGGTAAAAATATTATTTAATTTTTTACTGGAAACGGATCAAGGTATCAGTGGATACAACTCGCCGTGATCCGTGGCAAATTCAATCTGATCCTAGGATCCGTGGAGACAACCCCAAGATTTGCAAAGAGGCTTATTAAGTTATGCTTAATAAAATAAAACCTACAAAGAAAATATCTAGTAACAATAATAGCTTTATAATTAAAGAATATAATATAAAAACAGTGAATTATTTACAAATGGCCGTATCCATCGATATAATTGTATTCTACTAGCATTCTACTATATATACACAGCGTTCCCAATATTCACTCGGGTCGAATTAACTGAACTGCGTTCCGTTCACCTTACTTTAGTGTGCCTTCGACATTCATGCAGTGTGGGCGCGTACGGAGCGGCATTAATAATACAAGAAATCAAAGTCAAGTTAACTTATTTGTTTTTCAAGTGAATAAATAGGTAATAATATCGTAATATCACAATAGAAAAAATATTTCTTCATTTAAATGCCACGACTGCGGTGTAAATTCTATATGAACGACACGTTGAACGAAACGCGTAGGCGCTATGAAATTCATTGGCACTTAAGATGTTTTTAATCCCGCTGTCATCAAGCTCGACGGATTTTTTATTCGGATCGTGAAATCTAATAAAATACATATATTATATCGATGGCCGTATCCTAACCTTCTGTTCAGCAACGACGATTCATTAAAAAGCCGCACGATTAAAAATATAATCTTATTTATATTGTATTAATAAGACTAGTCTATCTATAAGCAAGTAACAAAATATGCAATCAATGGCTGAGAGGGAGAACAAGGAAAATATTTTGGCATACGGGACATTTTCAAAAAGACTAAGGACGTATCAACCAATCATGAAATTGATACCGATTACCATAAGAACAATAAATTTATCAAAATATCCATGGTGTATTTCATAACTCTAATAATGTAAAAAATAAAAATGCACTTATTATGTTCTTTTTGACAAGCGCATGTATACAGATATATGGATGACGTAATTTCCGGTGTCAATAAAAAGCGACGTGGTGTCACCTTGGGACACTGGGGGGAACTGAATATTTTCGCGATTGCGTATGGTATATAAAGCTTCACTTGACATTTCATAGAAAAATGTATGGACAAATGGCGTCGCAAAATTGATGCTTATTAATAAATAAATTACGTTATTCTCGTACAAAAAAATTAAAATGTGGCTCCACGGATCTGTTGTACATATATTTGTGATTCGATTTAATATAAATTTATTACAAAAAGGATTCTTATTTTGATGGTATCACCAAAGAGGAAAACCTCGATTTTATGATTTTTGTAATATTCATAAGGTTTTTGCTATTTATAAAAGTAAAATTAAAAAAAAGGGCCAACACCGATCTGTTAATTGGTGTCTTGGCTTTATGATTATGTTCATATAATACTATTTCTTTCATGTTTTCATTCATAAACCACTAAAATAGCGAACCCTGTTTATGACGTTTAGCTTACATACCGCCCTTAAAAAAAAAATTTTTCTCTTCAATGGCGTCACACGGCTTGTGTATTTTGCCAATTTCAAGTAATATTATAAGTTCTAGTCACAATGAATCACTTTCACATAGTCCTCAGGCAGTCACCGTCCATAATAGTCATGTTTTAGTACAATGGTGGTCATTGTACTAACACTTTTCACGGACTTCTTGAGACAACTTGAAAAGCCACGATACACATAATTCATTTCACTTCACTGGTGCACATGGATTGATCTTTATTGGATAAAATACCACCGATAATATGCAATAAAACTCAAAATACACGAATTCATGAAAATAAAAATGAAAACGCTATGTCACTCTGCAAGTTCCCGCCAAAAAGTCCCTTAAAAATATTATTCGACATTGAATTTATCCTGTCCCTAAAAATACCAGAGACGGATTCGGTAAGGCGTTGCAAAAAGGGCGTGAAATCTCACGGAACTAGATGATTTTACTTGCAGATGTGTCGTTATTATTCCGTTCGTGTCACCGTCACTCACGCCTGAATTGTTCCCTGTAGCTTGGATTTCTTGGATTCCAGGTAGGGTTGGGATAATAGGTGTTTGGAATAAGATATGTTGGCGGTTGTTGCATTTAGGGTTGTTAACGCATTTTCTTTTGTGTCGTTGTTGGCTATTTGAATGGAAGAGGTTTATTTAAAAAGGTACTACGGTTCTTACACGTGTTTTCAGGATAAAAAATATCTTAAAGGCTATCTGCGTGCCTTTATCCACTAATGATTAGGAACAGAGCAGGCAGATGATGATGATGATGCCATAATAAGGCTGATAGATCATCGATCATAGAACATCGCAAAGTTTTCAGCAAAATTAAGTATGGATTGTGGTGATTGATGTGGTGAAACAACGTCCTTTTAGTGGTAACATCTTCATCGCACGAATGCTATGGTGTTTTAAGGAAATTGACATTTTATGATACTTTGTGTTACATAAAAAAGCCGGGCCCATTTTCCTTATTTTATTTCCGGTGGCACTTTTAGGGTTGGGAATGAGAGGTTTCGGATATTGTTTTTAATACCGAAAAATTTTCAATCCAATTTTGTCCATTAAGTTATTCTTATCCTTACATCTTACTTATATTAAACATGCTTATTTTAGTGTAAAATGGCCCTGATTCTGTTGTTCACAACTAAACTAATTTTAATCTCACTATGTCTCTTTCTAACAAAGAACATAAGAAAAGGATGTAAGAAATTTAGTCCTGTCAAATTAGTCCAATGCTTGTTTTCAATATAAATTAGTCGCCATCTATAGCGGTTACGCCTAAATACACGCAAAATAAGACGGCAAAGATTAATTTTACAACTTAAAATATGTTCTATCCTTTTTCAATAATGTTCGTAAGAAAGAGATGAAAGTGACTAAAAATTAGTTTAGTGCGATTTACAACAGAATCGGCACCATTGAAAGCGGTTTAATAGTTATTTTTAAGTTTTTATCAAAGTTTTCTAATACTTTGTAGAATATTCTTACAGAAAAAAATAAAGGTTGCGGCAGTAGGGTAGGGAAGGGTAGGGTTAGATAGGATAGGGAAGGGTAGGTTTTAGGGTAGGACACCACGCACACGACTTCACCGATTTCAGGTATTTTTTTAAAAATCTGTAATTTCCGATAGCATTAACTCAAAAAGTAAAGGATCCTAGACCATATTTGCGTGGCATTAAACCTTAAGGTAGCTGCCCTCATGAACCCTTCTCAAATTTCCACCATGTATACCTTCAACAATCACCACAAAAGAAACTGAGATTGCGGATATCCGCACCATTCCATGCTATTTCACATCCCTAATCACTAGTTCCATATTGATACCATAAAATGTATACCGATACCGATTCACTGAACATTTACGGACGACAAATCGTAAACTCTTATTTCCTCATACAAAAAAGTAATATGAAAATGCCATAATATCCTAATAAAATTCCCATCTGTTTATTGCAACAAAGGTTTCCAATAATAACGATTTTCGAGAAATCATGAATGGGATACCAAGATATTACATCAATTTCTTTTATTCAATGTATGTCATATTCCAGAAACCAGCTATTATTTGTTACTGTATCACAAATAGATTTAATCCTCATGAGTTATTCCTTTATTTTGTTACACGGCTGATCAAAAACAGTAAGAAAAAACCGACCAAGTGCGAGTCGGACTCGCACGCGGAGGGTTCCGTACAATTCTGCGAGCTTATTTTTATATATGATACTCAGATAACTATTTCAATACTTTTTGCAAGCAGCCAGACCAATCGTGGCAGCCAAACATCCCCTAAACACAATCAAAATGTCGCTGGAGTATTTGCGCGAAGGCATTATTATAATGCAAATAAGACGATAATTGGCATTTTTGATTCATAGAATAATGGCTGGAGGTTAGAAGATACTCAATACAAAAAATAAGCCATCTATTGTTAACTATTGTTTAAAAAAAATAAGTAATAAATTATTAAAAATACCTAAGGTTGTTGATTTTATTGATATTCATTTTTTGTATTGAGTATCTTCTAACCTCCAGCCATTATTCTATGAATCAAAAATGCCAATTATCATCTTATTTGCATTATAATAATGCCTTCGCGCAAATACTCCAGCGACATTTTGACGGACGGACGGACAGCGAAGTCTTATGAATTTAACCTTTATGATATTCGTCGCTCCAATCAATTTTGTTTATTCAACGCCAATAAAAGCGTTAAAATACGTAAGTTGAGTGACAAAAGAACTTCAATAAACGGCTTTAATAAAACCTCACGTTCAATTACCTATTTTACCTCGAAGTAAACATAAACAACAAGCGATTCCCAAACTTTTGCTATCAATTTTGGAAACTACTCGCAAATTTAATCAAATACAAACAACGAAGTCGAGTTAATTGTGCGGAGTTACTTATTATTTTCAGAATTGTTTCAATGTATCAATATTTATTCAGTGGGAAGTTAATTTGTAATGTATAATGGAATATGAATATTTTATTCCATGATTCGGTATTTAATAGTAATTTTGCGTACGTAGAAATGGAATTAAGTAACTTTAAAAAAATACTCAGCCAAAAACTCCAAAACGAGGACATTGGTAGAGGAAAAATTGGGATATTGCTTATAGAGTCAGGCTGAAGTGCCAATGACCAAGCCACATCCTTTATATAAGAAGGTTCTTGATTCGCGACTACGTATGGATAGTGCCGAGTGGGACAACCTTCTCACCAGGTTGACCGACGACCTGGGGCCCAAATCTGTTATTACAATTGTTCTAATGAACTTTCAGTGGTGTCAAAATTGTCTCATTTTACAGTTTTAGTAGTCTACTAACACAATAGCGTCATAATGGCGCCATAATTACTCCATTATGACGCAATAATGACGCCATAATTACTCCATAATGTTGAAAGTTCATTGGAACACAATTGAAATAGTAGACTTGGGCCCCTGATCAGAGTTGCTGGGCGCCGCTGGATGCAAGTGGTCCAAAAGTTATGATGGCTTATGTTCAGCACTGGACATGGGCTGAATATAATGATGGTTATGAATAAATTAATAAAACTATGTTATTATATTATTTTCGATCTTAATCCCGTAGACTGAAATACATACTTTCGCATAGTTTTAATTAAAGGTTAAATTATATTTCATTCCCATTCCGTTAGGAATTCACAAACTATTCAAATAACTCAATTGGTATTCTGGCCTTCGTCTATGTAGGAAAGTTTGAGAACAATGAGGGTAATTACAGGGAGTGGCAATAATTGAGACTTGATGATACATTCGAGTACGTTGACAAAGGGAGTGTCGAAATAATGGCCCATAGGCGGCATTGACCACTTACCAGCAGGTGGCACGTTGAACACTGAATATGTCGACTCCGGTTGAGAGCTTGCTCGCCGATTTGTCCGCGTAAGGGTACTAAGACCAAATCTTGTGCTGGCAACTTCTTGTCAATTCAAAAATAAAGGCGTTTTGGCGGGAACTTGCAGAGTGACGTTGCGTTTGCATTTTTATTTTCATAAATTCGTGTATTTTGAGTTTTAATGCATATTATCGGTGGTATTTTATCCAATATTGATCTATTCATGTGCACCAGTGAAGTGAAATGAAATTAATTAAGTGTATCGTGACTTTACAAGTTGTCTCAAAAAGTCCATGAAAAGTTTTAGTACAATGACCACCATTTTACTAAAACATGACTGGACAGTGACGATCATGCGGACTATGTGAAAGTTAATGTGCGGACTATATTAAAGTGATATTATAAATAAAATGTATGCGACTGAAGGACTTTGTATCCCTGGTCATGAAAAATTAACAAAAAAAGAACAAAAAAGAAAAACCCTCCCAATTTAAAAATTATCGCCTTTTTCTGAGTATTTGAGATCCATTATGGTGTGTTTGAAACACAAGCGTATTTGAAATAATGCTAGCCTTAAAAAATTGTTATTAAATATAATAGGCATGTCCTAATCAGGCCTATTAAGTTCCTTTGTTGTACATATTTTCTATTTTGATTTTTATTTATACTCTAGTAAGAGTTTCAATTACGACAAGTTAAGTTAAGAGACACGGAATTTCACTGACGAGAATGTCTCGAGTCGTATACGTCAGTCACAATATATATAATAGGTATAAGGGAAACTATGAAACTGCTGAAGTTTTGGGGATGTATGTGGAGGATAGCCAAACAAATATCACTCGTGAAACTTTACGAAAGCTATTAATGATTGTGTGATGGGATAATGTAAGTGAGAAGTACATAGTTACGAATTCATCTGTAAACTTGAATATTAATAATTTAAACTTAAATTAACGTCACATTTAGTTTATTAGTAGTTAAGCTATACCCGTTTAATTCAGACGACTCTACTCAAAATAATAATAACAAAAAACAGAATGTAAGTTCTACAGAAGCAACTTGACGTGAGTAATTTAATAATAATGATTCAATAACAGTGAAATTTTGAGATAGGCGTTTATTCGCTCAAAGAGCAGCTCGACTAGGGAAGTACCTCCACCTTACAGAATACCACTGCCAAATAACTTTATGTTGTGTTCCTGCGCGTGAGTAAGGTCTCTAGAGCTCATTGGGGACGCGTGAGTGATGCCCGTGTGTTGCAAGCGTCCATATGGCTACGGTAACCGCTTACCATTAGGCGGGCCGTATGCATGTTTACCGAATTGGTCATAAAAAAAGTTCTTCTGAGATTATGGGCGTAATAAAAGCAACATTTATGTAAATAAAGAAAGAAAAGAATGGAACTGTAACCCATTTGGGTAACTTCCACAAAAACAATCGAGGATTTTTTTCGCGACCGAATTGATTACTCACTTGTTTTCGACGCTTCGCTAGCCCGATGGTTTATCCGTAGATTTACGGATATTTTGTGAACCGCCGACGGATTATCGGATAAAATATTCGAAAAAACTGGTAATTTTGTGGTGGAAATAATACAGTATTTATTTCGAATATTTTCATAACTGTGGTTTTGCGGTATTAAAATAACGGAATTTATTAGATAATTTAGGATATCTATAGGATGTGAGTTCATCAAATGCGATATGAACTTCTTGCTGTGACTCGATCAAAACGCAAGCACAGTATTACCATCTAACTGTGACACAAGTAAACCGGTTTCAAAAAGATGACAATGTAGATATTGAAATCCTCACACGGCACAATAAAAGTTTGACAATTGTTTAGGATCACACTCAGACTTTTTAACGAGTTTCCGCGTGGAATCGAGTTGACACTGCTACGTGAACAATATCCTACGTTCTTATTTCTGGAGGTTATATCGTGAAGCGAATACAGAAACAATTTGAAAGATACCTTTCATGTTTGATGGCGTAAATTTTACGCTATAGAAATGAATCATTTATTATAAGAGTTCTCTCTGCAAGGAAGCAAATTGTTTTCACGTTTCAAAGCACAATTGCCTTTTATTGAAAAATCGAAATTGCAGAATTCGCACCTCCCCTGGAACAAAGATGCAAGTCGACTTGCGTGTTTTTTTTTTTATTGCACTAAAAAATCAAGAAAAAGCTAATACATATTGTAAATTTTTTTCATAATTTTTATCTTCAAAATGAAGGAATAAAATACAAATATGTAAAATATTGCAACATTAAAATATTTATATTTCCATTATAAAAACGAAGTTAATATATTTGCAATTAATTATTCACTAAAGTTCCATATGACTAATAGCATATTCATACTTACATATATTTTGAACGAATTTATTTGGTGGGTATCGTAGTGCAAGTCTAGTTGCTTACTTTATCCACGAAACTTTTATCCACATTATATTATATAACAATTGATACGTTATTTACACAACCGAGTAGCTCGAGGAAAACCTATGTAAACGACACTTACACATTGAATGCACTACTAAATCAGAATTCAAATAAAGAGTTATCTGCAATAATACCGAACAGCGAGACTTTCATAACATGTCAACAATGCAATATTCATAATTACTCCATCAAGTGTTTAATATGTTTCGAAGAATAGTTACGCAACGCTCCTTTTTAGGTTTTTCTCAATACACATTAAGTAAATTTAAAATATAAACACGTAAGCCCCTCACAGGTAGTTTTAGCTATCATTTGATGTATACTACATATTTTTAATAATGTTGATAAATTTTTAGGACAGTTTTTTTACGCTCCTGAAAAGTTGTCACTTTTCACTTACAACATTCTTCCAGGAAGGGTGCGAATTATGTTTCATGGTAGGCTCACTTATATCAAACTCGTGTATACTGTCATTGACTGGTCATGTCCGAAAATGAATACCATACAGGTCGGTTAGCTAAAGCTGGCATGTTCACAGTACAGTAGCCTTAGCATGAACCACTTTCGTATCGCCTTCGTAGCGTCATCGTATCGAGTAGATGTCATTTTTGACAGAAGTTCTATCGTCTACTCGAAACCTAGCTTGCGAGCTACGTTAAATTCATCTAGAAATTTTGAAACATACATTTTTGATTTTATTGGTACACAATATTAAAATATTTATTTCCAATAACATAAACTAAATGAAATAATCAGCTTATCTTATATTATTAGCTCACAATATAAGGTATTACATCATCATTCCCATGTAAATGTTTTCTTTTTCACCATTGAAATGTGATGAATTTGGAAATATTTTTGAACGTACAGCAAAGAGTTCACGTGTTTAAAGGTTTGAATTTAGAACATAACAGACGAAGAGGATGAGTCTTGTGACTCCGTTAGAAATAAACTCGACGATTTTCATTTCTAGATTTGTGTTTTAGCAGTTTTAGGGGATATCATATAAAGAGTGGCTCAACTTGAACTATTGACATCCCCTAACATTTATACACTTATTATAATTACGTATATATAGGATGTTTCAGAATCAATGGGTTAATTATGGCCTAAAAAATATTTTTTTCGGATAGTAGTCAAACAATACATGAGGCTCCCGAATTGAATGTGTTTTAGTTAAAACTAACTTAAATACTATATTAAATGTAGAATAAAATTAAATAAAATAATTTTAACTAAATGATTCACCATATTTAGTTATCAGATTATAAATAAAGAAATACAACTAAAAATCTTAATATTTAAAAAAAATAATACATTCAAAACATTTCAAATGAAACCTAAGATGCGAGGTGTTCACGTAACGCTCTCACTGAAAAAATCACGGTGACAAAGTCTACGTTAGCTGGCTTGCGAGTAGACGATACCATACGTCAGAATTAGTTCCAATTTCAAATTATATACCAAACCACGTTTACGTAGTGTGACGTGAGGTTAACGTAGTTGTTCGTGCTACCGATTTGAACGTTTGGCAGCATTCGAATGACACATTCCCATACAAATTTGAGTTAACTCTCTCGATACGAATACGTTACGCTTGCGATAGATTTTCGTGCTAAGGCCTCTGTAGTACCCAACTGATATGGCTTACAGTAGTACCCAACTGATAGCTATTTTAAGATACTGATAGATATTTTAAGGCGATGATAGCTCAGTGGTAGTGACGTCGGATACCGAGATGAAGGTCCCGGGTTCGAATCCTACAATGAGCTTGAGCTTTCGGTGAAGGAAAACATCGTGAGGAAACCATAGCACGGTGGTAGGGTACTTTGTAGTACCCGCCTGGCTGGCTACCACCCTCAAGTTGAAAATCTGTCGCCAAGCACCTTTCGGTGTGTTCCGATAGCTGCACTTGAGAGCCAGTTCCTTCTAGGCTTTGTGTGCTTACCACCTTCGGCCGCATCATCACTTACCATGGTGAGATTGCAGTCAAACACAGGTCTATAAACAGTAAAAAAAAAAAAAAAAAAAAATATATGGCTTACAGTAGTACCCAACGGATATGGCTTACCGATGTACCTGCGCAGAAGATACTTTTTGTACATTTTCAAAGTGCGGGAAACCGCGATCGGCAGTTCGGCCATGTTAGCGCGCGCCGTGCGGAGGGGCGTGACTTGCGAGTGAGACGGAACTAACAGCTGCAGTGTAATATGAACCTTATAGTAGTGATCTAAGGTTGATTGTAAGTTTTAAGCATTCTTCGTTAATCTTCGGGGCCATACTTTATTTTCTGAGCGAAAGAAGATTCACGACGCGCCATATCAGTTGGGTACTACTGTACTCACACTTATGCAAATTCACGATACAGTATGTTTTATTACATTAAAGCTTCTAATCAGTCAGTCAATTCTAACGGACGAATGCAAAAAAAGACAACTCTATATTTGAGCCGTAGTAAAAGCAAAACAATAGCTGTCTCGTTCATACTCAAACTTGACCGCGGGCGAGAGAGACGGTCTTTTCATTCTCTATTCACAGCCTACTTCCAAACTTCTTGTCATTCCTAATCTTGTCCATTCCTGTCACTCTTCACTTCACTTCCACTTTAGTAAATTGGTACTATTACTTTTTAATCTTCACAGCATATTAAACATTTAGTCTGTGTCACGAAGCACTTAATTAAGTGGAAAAAATGGAAACAGGCTTATGGTGTCGTTATTCTCAGTAAATAAAAGTTTGTTGCCTGCAAATAAAAACTGCTTTATGATTTAGGCCTAATGGAGGCTCGAATTTCATTTTGTTAAGTGAAATGCTATTCTGTTTTTAATTGTTCTTGAAATTGTTGTAATAGAGGCTTTCAACCAAAAAATATCTTTCATCTTAAGTGATTAATTTCTGTCTGTTATGGTTATTGCAGTAGGTTTATATATTTTTTTCGGAGTCACAAAAAGTTAAATTAATAGTTAATTTATAAGGTATATCATTGCTGATTGAATGTTTAAATCATGATTTAAAAATAACCGGTTACTAAATGCTAATCGGTTTTCATAGTTTCGCACAGAGTGAACAAATTAAAAGAATGTTATTGAAAACCGTAATTTATACCGGATTATACAGCAAAGACCGAAACGACAAATTAAAATTTTAAAATCGCTTGTAAATGTATGTACCTACTTATCTGACGCACAGAAATCTCTTTTTTTATCATGAAATCGTATAAAACCGTTTTTTTTTATAAAACCGATTATACGTTTAGATCGATAACCGATATATCGATATAAAAGTTCTCTATACTTTGATGCTAATTGCTTTGAACATTAGTTTTTGATACACAAGCATATTTTTTGCTAAACAATAGGAAGTCTAAAGTAAAAGCGTACTCTCGATTTAATCAGAAGTTATACGATATTGTCTAGCCCTCAATACCTAAATCAGGATCATTATGGTCTCAAAAGTCCCGTCAGTTACCCGGCAGTGTGTGCCATGTAAATAAAATTGAACGTTGAATGTCAAAGCCATTTTTTCGTGCCCTTTTCGTGGTTCGCATAATGGCTCAATCATTTAACAAAGGGAAAGAATGAGTCTATTTCTTTTTGTGTATAGGTTTATTTTTGTATACGACGAAGTCGGTAAACAATCTTACGGCCCGCCTGACGGTAAGCGGTTACTATAGCCATATAATGATCGACCCTTACCCTCTCCCCGATGAGCGGGCGGCCTTACTCACGCGCAGGAACACAACATAAAGTTATTTGGCTGCGGTATTCTGTAAGGTGGAGGTACTTCCACAGTAGAGCTGCTCATTGAGCGAAATATAACTATAATAATAATAATAATAAATTTATTTGAACCAACCAAAAAGTTTTTACACAAAATTGCTTATTAACTAGTGTTACTAAACGAGCTTATATAATATTATTGTGTTAATAAAGTAGCATCTGCTGCTGAACTAGGTTTATAGCCTGTATTTCAGCATACAGCGCCTCAAGCCTCGGATTTTAGTGTTTTACAATATTATATAGCTGACTAAACTATGCTCTACCTCTCTTGCCCTCGTCTTATGGTTTCTTCATGGTGTTCTCCTGTACTGAATGCTCAAGCTTATTACAGGATTCAAACTCACGATCTTTAGAAGAACGAGAGAAGATGCCTTGAATTTACGCATAACGCTGCCTCGCTGCCAGCATACTGCATTTTGTACAGCGATAGCGTTTTTCGCTCGATAGGGTTGTACCTACCTCCACATTACTGAATACCGCAGCCAAATAACTAAATGCTATGTTACCCTAAGTAAGGTCACCAGAGCTCATCGGGGAGGAGGGAAGCGTTGGTAACGCGTGAATGTTGCAAGCATTTTAGGCTATGTGACCGCTTACTACCAGGCGGGCCTTTTTGCCGACTTAGTACTTATAAAAAAAATGCATCACTTCATCAATTGTAAACTAGTATATTTATGTATATCAGTTATCTATTTTCCATAGTATAAGCTCTGCTTAGTTTGGGATCAGATGACCGTGTGTGAGGAATGTCCCAGGATATTTATTTATTTATTGTTCTTTGTCATTCAAACCTTTATTCATGATCAATCCTTTTAGTATTTTACCAACCCTATATGCGGACTTCATGCCTTACAAACGAAACTATTTATAACTTAGTCCATATTTTCGCAAAGGCTGTATGTTTGTCATGACTAGAGGTCGTAAATATCAATTTCCTGGGTCGTGGTTATGACGTGGGTTGACATTATACCATTTGGTCAGCTTTCATCCATTTTAAGCGGTTTACTAAACGATAAATTGGTTATGGATCTGCCGGCTTGTGTTGGAAAAAGGTTTTAATTTAAAGCGATGCTAACATTCACAGTGGTGGTGACGTCAAATGCGATGACGAAGGTCGCAGGTTCAAATCCGTAAATGAGCTTGAGATATTGGTGAAGGAAACCTTGTGAAGCAACCATAAGATGATGGTCATCGAACAATCCAAATAAAAGAATCGCAATGATTTGACGTTTATTCATTTTTGAAATCTATTCCGCCAATTCCCAACCACCGACAATGCACTCTGATTGGCTAAGTCAAGGACACACTAAACATTTAGATGCAGTAATTGGTCGGTACTGTTATTAATCAGTGCAAAAACACTTATTAGTTGCGTGGTTGGATTCCCCGGTATTACTACTCTACAGGGATATTTCTATGGGCTTGCGTTTGGCCACTGACCCGCCCATAAGGGGCGATGACGAAGCCTAAGATGAAACACGCTTACCCAGAAGAAACCTATTCACTCTGGCCTTGAAAGTACCTAGATTGTAGGCGTCAGGAAACACAGACGCCGGAAGCAAGTTCCACTCCCTTGCTGTCCGCATTATAAATGAGGATGCAAAACGCTGTGTCCGTATGGTAGTAGGCTTTAAAATCCGTGTATTCAAAGATTTGGTAATTTTCGGCAACATATTGATAATCTACCAGGGTTCCAAGTCTGCTATTACCATTGTGTTCCAATGAACTATCAGAGGTGTCAAAATTGACACATTTTACAGTTTTGGTAGTCTACTAACACAATAGCGTCATAATGGAGACATAATATATAATATATAACATTTTTTACTTTAGTGTTTGTCCAATTAGAAACTCAATAAACTTTATTATTATACCTATTTTAAAAAATGGCGCCTTAATAGCTTTCAGATGATTTTCCACTGAAACTACAAAACGTGCCCCAATGATTTTTTAGTTGTCAGTTTTGACAGTTTTTGTACTAAAAGTCTTTTCTCATTATGAATTAGTAGACTGCGCACATCGGCTCAATGATAATAGAATTGCAATAGTATCGTGTCAGCACCTATGACATTTTACCAGACTTGGCCCCCTGGTATTGGTAATGTTGTTAACGCTTAAACCTATACCTAACAAAAAAAGAAAATTATAAAGATAGTGGTGCCGATTCTGTTGTAAATCGCACTAAACTAATTTTAGTCACATCTCATCTCTTTCTTACGAACATTATTGAAAAAGGATAGAACATATTTTAAGTTGTCAAATTAATCTTTGCCGTCTTATTTTGCGTGTATTTAGTCGTAACTAAAATTTATATTGAAAACAAGCATCGGACTAATTTGACAGGACTAAATTTCTTACATCCTTTTCTTATGTTCTTTGTTAGAAAGAGATATAGTGAGATTAAAATTAGTTTAGTTGTGAACAACAGAATCAGGGCCACTGTATACCTTTACCAGCCTGGAAGTTACCTGTGATGGGACCAAAAATTCCATACTCTTTTCACACTCACTTGTCACATGAGCTCAAAAAACGCACAAATAATGTCTCAAAGTTAGAAGTTCTTTTTTAAAAGTCGTTCATTAAAAGTTGCGGCGTACTTGGTGGACCGTTGGAACCGCGGCGCATGCCCGGAGCGATTTTCCGAGCAATTTGATCCAGTCACCTACTTGCAAATGTGTTGTCACTATGGATACTCATGTTTTACTCACTTTGCTTAAAGCTATGTGTTCCCACTAATTTTGTAAGTTTGAATTAAGATGTGGTGGTCTTCCGTTTTTTATGGACTGTATTTTGTATATTTTTTATTACAGACTGCATTTTATGTATGTATGTTCACTTTTCAATCGTTTAAACCGTAATATGTCAAGGTAGATCCCGAGGCGGTCCCATATAAATGTTATCGTGATCTGACCATATAAATTGAAGATATGATGGAATTCCTTAACGGAAAAGAGCAGAAACATCGCGATTAAAGCATTTTATTCAATATTGTCGACAATTTATCAATGATATGCACATCCTCGGTCAGTGACAAATCTTGAGAAGTATTGAAAACACATATAAGTACGAAACTCAAAATTGAATAATGAAAAAAATTAAACCGCCTTCAAAGAATACTAAAAAGTATGAGATAATTCTTATCTGACACTGTTTTGAAGTCAGCGAAAGAGCATGACGTGCTCTATAGAAAATATTTCGCTGACATCAAAACGTTTTTTTGTAAATCTTGCTACTAAACTACTAAAAAGTGAGTATGCGAGTTGTGATGTTTTTACTCTTTAACGCAAAAACTACTGAACGGATTTGGATGAAATTTTGCACACAGATAGAATATATTCTTTATTAACACATAGAATACTTTTTATCCCGGAAAAATAGACAGTCCCTCGCGAACGCAAGTGAAACCACGGAAGTCAGTTAGTAACAACAAAAATAAACGAATGACCCTTTTCCCCTGTTTTCTCAAGTGAATGTCCTATATATTGTATAATTATTATCCTATATCCTTAGGCATAAACAGAAGCCTATTAACCTCATGTTGAAAGCCTCTGTCCGCTGAGAACTTCAAGTATTTTAGGGTCAAACCACACCGGGCTATGCAACGTATTCAAGGCAGCTATAGTATTTGTTTATTATTATGAAAACAATGTTTCGAGATATTCACTGTATGTGATATAAATAAATACTAATATAAGACGGGCCAGTTGGCGTGGTTAGTTAAGATTCCCACTCATTTGTGTAACAAACAAACACACTCTCCCGTTTCTTATATTAGTAAGATAGCGCGTAGCTGGAGTATTGAAATTTCCTAGAAAATCTGGAGGGGATTTACTAATAAAAAAAACCGAATTAAAGCTTTAGCTCTGCTAAAACCACAGAGTATAGCGTGAATGAGAATAACCTTCCATATTTCATTCATCAAGACCTCAAGTTATTTGACCACGAACACCATTACAGGGGATTTATAAAGTGACTCCTAATTACTGGATTGCGAACTTTGTCTCCATAATGGTAGGGTCCAGAGTTATTCTGTCAAAGTTTGGGCCTGGTCAGAGGTTCACGTGCCTCTACATTTCCGTCGAAGTTGTGTATTTAGCAAGTTTAGGGACATAGAAACTTTGTAAGGTCAATAAAGAAATAACTTTTGCTATGATAGACGTAACTTTTAGATAGACTAGCTGCCCTTCGCGATGTCACACGTATTTCCGTGAGAAATAAAGTCTTTATTAATCTCCGGCTAATAAATTATATCTATGCAAAGAAGGACAAATTGATAAACAATGGCCCTGATTCTGTTGTTCACAACTAAACTAATTTTACTGTCACTATGTCTCTTTCTAACAAAGAACATAAGAAAAGGATGTAAGAAATATAGTCCTGTCAAATTAGTCCAATGCTTGTTTTCAATATAAATTTAGTCGCCATCTATCGCGGTCACGCCTAAATACACGCAAAATAAGACGGCAAAGATTAATTTGACAACTTAAAATATGTTCTATTCTTTTTCAATCATGTTCTTAAGAAAGAGATGAGATTTGACTAAAATTAGTTTAGTGCGATTTACAACCGAATCGGCACCACTATTTCGTATAATATTTGCCACAGATTTTCCAGAACGAATACTTCATTTCCTTATACCAATTTGAATATCTGTAATCATCGATATTGGAATTAAATATCGGCCAAGTGCGAGTCGGATTCACACACGAAAAATCTGTAAATACGTTATTTGCAGTAATTCCTCTAATTTTATTTATTTTTTATTATTAGTTGTAGCGGTAATAGAAATAAACATTCTCTGAAAATTTCAACAGTCTGCCTATTACGGTTCGTGAGATACAGCCCACTGACAGACAGATGTCCGTCTGTGTAACAGTGGACTGTGTGGTAATAGTAGAAGGTCCCGTTCCATCCCGGGGTCTTATCGTGGGATAGAACCCTCAAAATAAACAAAAAGATGTATGTTTATTATAGCGGTCAAAAGAGTCAATAATTATTATTATTTAATATTATATGCCATTTTTTCGTCGACTCAAATTTGACTCGACAAAAAAATTCCATATAAACTAAACCGCTAACAAAATTTCATGAGAATCGGTTGAGGAATACGGCCTGTAGAGGAGAACAGCCAGACGCTCTGGAAAGACGCGCGACAGCATTTTAGTCCAAGCTGACAAAGCGAAGACACTTCGCCCACTCGGTCAAAATTACCGTGAAATTAAATACAACATTATAACGTTTCCGTACAATACTTCCATACAGTATTTGTAAAATTAATTAGAATAATACTATGAAAGCTATTTCAAACCATAATATTACTAGTCTTAAAGTATTTATTTGAATCGTCATGACGCGCAGCTTGTAGGATTAATTGATTTAATTCAATCCGTTGGTCTGACCAAGGTCAATTTGTGAACGTGACCGTTCACAAATGGGGGGATTATAATGCTCTCTGGCTCTTGAAATATGTTTGTGGGGCTTTTTAATTCGAAGTGTTTTTGACAAGTTGAAAACGAATTTGGAATATCAGCTTTCAGCCATGAAAATCTGTAGACTAATTAGTTTTAATTGGGTGTTATTAACCCAAAGAAGCGCTACGACGTTCATTTTGCTTGAAATCTATTCCGCAAATTTTCCACCACCGAAAATCCAGGGGCCTAAATCTGCTATTACAATAGGCTACTTTCCTGAAAAAAACTATTTCTCCGTCATATACCTTATCAAACAATATTAGACACGTATTTTTCTTTCATCAATTAAACAAAAAAATACGAGGCTATGGTTCGTTGAAGTTCCTCGTGACGTCACGGTGTGGTACACTTTTTAGTAACAAGTAACGTCACGAGCTCCCACTCCCGAACTTAGTCGCTCTTTATCTTCGTCAATAGTTAATGATTTGGTAAAGCAAAAAATACGTGTGCAATATTTTTTGATAATCTAACTGACGGACTAATTAGAATAATTATGTTTTTACCCAGGAAACATCCCTATTGTGTTCCAATGAACAATCAGTGGTGTCAAAATGGACACATTTTACAGTTTTGGTACTCTACTAACACAAGTGTGTCATAATGGCGCCATAATAGCTTTACGATAAAGGTGATGATAGCTCAGTGGTAGTGACGTCGGATACCGAGACGAAGGTCCCGGGTTCGAATCCTACAATGAGGTTGAGCTTTTGGTGAATCGTGAGGAAACCATAGCACGGTGGGAGGGTACTTTGTAGTACCCGCCTGGCTGGCTACCACCCTCAAGTTGAAAATCTGTCGCCAAGCACCTTTTGGTGTGTTCCGATAGCTGCACTTGAGAGCCAGTTCCTTCTAGGCTTTGTGTGTGCACCACCTTTGGCCACATCATCACTTACCATGGTGAGATTGCGGTCAAACACAGGCCTATAAACAGTAAAAAAAAAACTATGATTTTCCAATGAAGCTACAATCGTGCCACAATGATCTTTTAGTTGTCAGTTTTGTCATTTTTTGTACTAAAATAGTTTTCGTCCATTATGAGACCATTATGAATTAGTAGACTGCGCACATCGGCTCAATGATAATGGAATTGCAATAGTATCATTTTAGCAGACTTGGCCCCCAGGACTGATGCGCTATGATTGACCAAGTTAAGAACACACGATGCAGTGATTGGTCCATTCTGTTCAAAATCAGTGCAAAATCACTTACTAGTAGCGGAATCAGATTACTCGATATTATTACTCTAGAGAGATATTTCTTAGATGGCTAACGTTTATAATAGTGTTGCGGAGCGTATTTGGTCCGAAGCATTGGAGCATCTTTCCTTCCACCTTGCCAGATTTTTTACTGAGACACTCATTACTCATATTTCGCATGCAAAATGCATGATTTTAGTAATAACACATTCAAAAAATATTTTCTGAAAAAGATGTAATCCTAACAATCAAATTCTAAGGCAAAAAAATATATTAAACGGCCAATAAAACTATACGTTATAACGATAAGAAAAACCTTACGCCTATTCTAAAATGCTAATAAAATTAAATGAACCAACTTTTCCCACATTACTATTCACCCTGTATCTCAGTTAAAGTATGTACTATAACCCGACTAAATTCAAGAGTGTGGCATGAGTAGACTACTTATCTAAATCTTCAATTTGTTCGGCACACCCTTAGAGACACGGAGTACGTGATCCGTTATTCAGATCGCATCGCAATTTGCTACAGTCTTCTCTAATACTCTGTGGTAATCGTGACACGGAGAGATTTCAGTTGCTTTTTTTTACCTTGGATAGATAGAAAATCCCGTCAAGTGGTGTTGGCTACGCGCAGTATAGGTTTCCGTAGTTGCCCGTTGCAAAGCAATCTATATATACAAAGTCCTGACTGACTGACTGACTCATATATCAACGTAGAGCCTAAACCGCTGGTCCTAGAGACATGAAATTTAGAGGGTATATTCTTTGTGACGAGTAGGTATCCACTAAGAAAGGGTTTTTCGAAATTCTACCCCTAAGGGGGTAAAATAGGGAATGAAAGTTTGTATGAAAGTCCGTCAGTTTCGAAGTTAGGATCTTAAAATTTAGTGTTTACGCTGAAGATTGAAAATTAATTTATACGTGTTGTACAAAGATTTTCATACGGCATCGTGCCTCTACCCAGATGGATAGTCCGCCTTACTAAAGCATGACCGCTCTCAGTTCGTATTGCGCACGACTGTCATCGCGTCATACTCGCTGTACTGATTAAATAAAAAATGTCAACTTGCGTATTAAAATACTGTCACAACACTTATAAAAACCAAGGAAAAACTAAAAAACTTACCTTCCATGTGTAAGTATTGCGATTTCGTCACTTTTAATTACCTAAACTTATTACTTTTAAATACTGTCAATTATGGCTTGTTTATTTCGTGTTCCCATAGAGGCGACTATCCTTCTGGACGTTTTAAATTCTTTGGTGTTGTATTAATTCCATCCTCGAAGCGGGATGAAGTTGTTTTGTTTTCTTTTTGTTGTAGAAAAATATGTCATTTGTTTGTTGTAGGCCACGCGGGCGAAGCCGCGAGCAGAAGCTAGTTTTACTATAAAATACGGGTTTTTCATACTACAAAGCAGTTCGCAGCATGAGATTTTTGTTTTGAAAGTTAGCTAGTTCCAGGATTTGTTATATTTTTGTTTTAAATTGTTTACCTGAATTTTCGAATGAAAAATGTGTAGCTGAAAATATGTTTTGCAAGTTGTTCACAGTTTGCGCAATATCTGAAACTGGGGTAGGTCGATTTTAAACACCATATGCTTTTTACGACGCCCCAGCAATGTAGCGGAAAAGTTGGTAATTTTTTTAATATGTCGAGCCATATTTGCTTGGCATTGATGTAGTGTGTATTATTTTCGAAATGTACATAATAGGGATGAATCCTAGGTAAAATAATAATAATTCAAATACACCGTCAGTTAGATTATCAAAAAATATTGGACACGTATTTTTAGCTTTATCAAATCATTAAAAATTGACAAAGATAAAGTTAGACAAAGTTCGGGAGTGGGGGCTCGTGACATCACTTTAGAGTAAAAGTCCCTAACACACTATATCTTCGTATTTTTTGGTTAATTGACAAAAGAAAAAATACGTGTCAAATATTTTTTTATTATGTAAAAGTTCGACTAAATAGATTTCATTGTCACCTAACCAATTAGAATCATAAATTTTTTAACATTTGGATAATGTGATGTGTTTTGTAAGTAATTTTTTCTTTCTTTTTATTTGCGTACAACTCATTGAAATTTCATCGAGTTATATGAATGTTTAATGAACGCAAACGTTGCAATCAGACAAAAAAAAACTACTATGGAATTCTGATAGTTTGTGATCAGATGCAGAGTATGTTTTTTTTTAAATTTTATGATCCATTGAGTGGTTTGAGGCGTGAAGGCGTAACAAACAAACAGAGTTACTTTCGCATTTATAATATTAAATTATTTGTTTCAGATCTTCATTGGATGCTGTATTCGAAACAGGTAAGTCTTTTCAATTAACAAAATAACAGGTAATCATCAAGTTAGGGTCAAGTTATATTAAGTTCCTGAATAATTTATACGGGTCTGAATCACTTGGACTCTCAAGTTGCCGCAGGATACTTGAGTTGAGTATCTCAAGTGTTCTACAGCAGGAGTTCCTGATTACTTGTGAAAGCTTCCAAACCTCAATTTGCTATGCAGCTATGTACTATTATATCGTAACTAGGTACCCGCGATAGGGCGCTTCTTCATTGGGGCGACACGACACGATATGCCGTTGCCGGCGGCGACATGTCGTCGGGCGACTGCGGCAGCTACGTTCTTCATTAGAACGACACGACACGACACGACACGACACGACACGACACGACACGACGCGGTAATAATGAGAGCCGTGGAGGCGCTGATGTCGTGGACGGCTGCCGTTGCGTGCGGTGTCGTGTCGTGTCGCCGCTGACAACAGCATGTCGTGTCGCCCCAATGAAGAAGCGCCCAATGAAGAAACGCTCATATGCTGATAAGTTCACAATCATGGTCAACCTTTGAAGATATGACAAGTAGAGAAATTACAAAGATTTTTTTTTATCATGACAATTTCGCCTAAAGCTTGGTTGGTAGCATAGATATAAATCTAAATAGATGACGCGTGTGTATGTAATTCGCGTGACAGAAACTGTGCAAAAAGGGAGAGTAATGAACTTCTTTTCTTCAAAAATTTTAACTAAATGAATTTAGTAAAATGCTGTTATTTTGAAATTACAATCAGACACTTCAATTTTATTTATTTGTTTAGATAAAAATAAATAATTTAACCTTGGTTAAGTAAATATTAATATTAATTACTACTATAGTTGTATCCAAAACTCCCAAATTAGATCGAACGTTATTAATTACACTGTATTCATATTATTACATGAAATATTACCAATTAGCTAAAGTTTCGGCACAGATACCACATTAATTAATCTAAGAGTAATGCTGAAAGTACCTACAGGGAAATTCGATTAAATTTATGGGAAAACTAAATTCTGAAGCTCTGTCTATATTTACGGAATCTCGTCGGATCATTAAATACAACCTTGAGAAGGTTTACTTTTCTCATCGATTGTCTATGTTATGCCTGAAATACTTGTACAGTAGTACCCAATTAATATGGCTTACCGATGTACCTGCGCAGAAGATACATTTTCAAAGCGCGGGAAACGCTATTGGTCTGCAGCTGCCGCCATGTTAGCGCGCGCCGTGCGGAGGGGCGTGACTTGCGAGTGAGATGGAACTAACAGCTGCAGTGTATTATGAACCTTATAGTAGTGATCTAAGGTTGATTGTAAGTTTTAAGCATTCTTTCGTTAATCTTCGGGGCCATACTTTATTTTCTGTGCGAACGAAGATTCACGACGCGCCATATCAGTTCCCAGGAAATCCTTCTTATGCATTGCACTCTTGACAGAGTGGTCGTGGTCGTCATGACGTAATTTGTGGCGCGCTTCACAACACGCCGCCATTATTACCAAACTGCTACCCTTCGGGTGCAGACGTTGATGAGACCGCCTATTGCGGCCTTAAATTTATCGGTTCATCGCATGGGTGACCTCCCCACACGCTCTGGTTCTTTCCACTTTACCCTGCACCACCAATCGCTCAATGGAGACATCTCCACGTCGCGACACTTGTTCAAAAAAAGTAAGGATGCGAGCCTGCAGAGGATAGGCGCTGCTTGATGCCGAGTTCCTGGAGTATGAACTCATCTGTACGGAATTCTATCCATGATATTCCAAGCCTTCTTTTCCAGCACCACATTTCGAGAGCGTCTATCTTTTTCTCGCTTTCCCTTAGATTCAAAGTTTCCGCGGTGTACTGAAATATGGGGAACACAGTCCTCTGACGAACTAGGACCTGGAGCCAAACGGTTTATCAACCTTCACCCTAACCCTAAATAACTGTAAGCCTTATAATTTAGGTGATCAAGTTTCCCTCCCTGTAAATGCAATTTACCTCTCTATCCCAGTCAAATAGCGGCCATCTCAAATTCCATAAATCCACAAGCTATTTCCAGGTAATAGGTGGCCACAGTCAGTTATCTTGGATTAATATTTACTGTCTAGTCTAGGGATTTGACCTTTTCGGGCAGTTGGACCTTTGGCTAAATGTATAATTTGTTAAACAGTAATTTATTACTCTTAGCATTTATCATAGTTTGTCACAACTAGGTGTCTACCGTGGTTTTACCCGCGTTCCCAGAACAAAAAGTAGCCTACAGTGCGGCCGCCAATAGAATGCATTTCTGACAACTATTAATATTGGCCAAATCATGGGAACGGCTGATCTGATTAAGATAGGACTTTCATTAAACTATGCCTATGAAAATACTGGACTATCCTGTCACTTCGCAATATGATTACCCATATCCGAGATAAGCCCAATAGGTGTCAGAACCGCATTCTCTCGGTGGCAGCACTGTAGGTTCCTCTCCATACAGGCTAGGTCCCAGTTTTTAACGCAATCAGCTCAGTAGATTAAGTCTGACATAAAAGGCAAAAAAACGGATTTACTTTCGAATTTATATTACTATGAATGTTTTCGAAGTGCAAGTTCGCTGAGATGTGTAATAAAGCCAGCATGCTGCCAGATTTGTTTAATATACATTTCTGGCGGGTGTTCTTGGGTCTCCTACAACATGACTGGATAGTCGATACACTAATTAAGAAGAGTTAATTTCTAAAATAGTTCGAATATTAAAGAAATAAAAACTAACCCCCTTAGTCATAATTTTTTTTTTTTATTTGTTTTATTTTGAAAACAGACACGTCATTAAGTAGCATTTTTACAAAGTATTATCTTAACTTAAAATTGTAGACTTTGAGTGTCAACTATTGTTTTGTTAATTATTTATAACAGTAGTTAATATTATGTTATCAAACGTTGATTAGCTAAAATTCCGATGTCTTTATCTGACAGGTGACAGGTGATCGAAAGAGTGAGACGGGACACACTATTACACTGATTTAGTTAAAAAGCGATTATGAATAAGGGGGTAAAGCGATAAATATAGTTATTAGCTACGGAAAGACAATATGAACCAATCCGCACAACATCTAGATTAAATACTCGGAGCTACCTAAATAATTCCGACACTATGTCATAACAAATGTACAGTCAGAAACATAGTCTGTTGCCGGCGTACATTACTCACTCCCCAAGACAAAGCGCGATGATCTATGGACCCTGTCGCTCAGGAAATCACTTCCAAAGCGTTAACAAATGAATTCTGGAAGTCGTTTTTTGGGTCAGGAGCGATGAGGAAGTTTAGCTTATGTTGCCATTGTTGAGTTGGGGTATTGCAGTTCAATTTTACACCTGAGTTTCGCTGGAGTCTCGATTTTAGTCGATTATCAACGAGCCAGTTGGCGTTGAGGTGAATACGTGTATTGTTGCAATTAGTTTCAATTTAAAACAACCTTTAAGTTCATTGAAATACAATTAATTATATCCTTCCTAACTTCCTAACTAATATTATAAATACGAAAGTGAGTTTGTTTGTTTGTTACGCCATCACGCCTCAACTACTCAACGGATCATCATGAAATTTCGCATGCAGATAGCCTATGGTATGGAGAAGGACTTTTTATCCCGGAATCGCGGGTGAAACCACGGGGTCAGTTAGTAGTATATATATATATAAGTAATTTATTTCCATAGTATAAACTCTGCTTATAGTGTGTGATCCGCAATATTTTATAATTTCCTGGTACATTCCTCACACACGGTCATCTGATCCCAAACTAAGCAGAGCTTGTACTATGGAAACCAGACAACTGATATACGACATACTTTTTGTTTGTATATACATACCTAATATACACACCCAAACGCAAGACATACAGACATGTTCATGCACACAAATGCATGTCCTGGATGGGAATCGAACTCACGATCTGCGGCCAGATTGGTGCTTACTGGCCCTAAATCATCAAAGTTAATGGCCCTGATTCTGTTGTTCACAACTAAACTAATTTTAATCTCACTATGTCTCTTTCTAACAAAGAACATAAGAAAAGGATGTAAGAAATTTAGTCCTGTCAAATTAGTCCAATGCTTGTTTTCAATATAAATTTAGTCGCCATCTATCGCGGTTACGCCTAAATACACGCAAAATAAGACGGTAAAGATTAATTTGACAACTTAAAATATGTTCTATCCTTTTTCAATCATGTTCGTAATAAAGAGAGGAGATGTGACTAAAATTAGTTTAGTGCGATTTACAACAGAATCGGCACCATTGTAGAGTTAACGCAGTTTTAGCCCCGTTTAATGTTAACTATGCGATTATCGTATACGCAAAGATGCAGCAGCCAATACATTATCAAGTAGCTGTCCCGCTTTTCACCCACATTCCCGAGGGATAATATGTTTTCCCGGGATAAAAACTATCCTATGTGTTTAGGCCAAAATACCTATAATAATATTTATAGTAGAAACCTACTCATATTGAGTATCAATGACGAGCCTCTGCTTCCCGATTCCTCTCCTTTTCCCACATCATATGTGTGAGCGAGAAAAGAGCTTCGGGAATCTTCTACATACTTCGCCAAACGCGTGTGTGTGAGTAAACGTAACGCGCGTGTTAGATATTTGGTTACATCTGAGTTAAATAAGTACTTTCAAATTTATTATTTGCAATGGCAACACTATTGAAATAAGTTCTTGATAAATTTATTATTTGTAATGGCAACACTATTGAACTAAAGATTATTGTTTATTATTTAAACTTCCGGTGCAATCATTAAATTGAACTTCCGTTGTAACTTAATGTTGTTCTAAAATTATAATGTTGATAACAATTGGATTGAAATAATTACAAAGTCATGAAATGAGTACTATGATAATTTAATTGTTGATAAACATTTTATTGTGAAGTAAGGAGATTAGTATAGACTTCCGATTAATATTTTATAATGAATAATGTAATACCTCTGCTGAATCATATTATTAATAATACCTAAATTCGATAATAATTATTCCAATAATTAACAACGAATGTTATAATTTTTATGATAAAGGTTTACTAAAGTTGTTATTACTATGTTAGTGACATTTACTGATAAAATGTATCCGGTCATGATTTATTGAGACTTCCGTCCCTGTGATTGGTCGAGACTTTTAGTTGTTGAATAAAGTATTATAAAATAGGCGGGAAGGTCTGGGCTCTGCTCAGTCTTTTTGTATTTTGGAAGTGATTGCTTGTTATAATTGTGATAGTGCCCGTCGATATAAAGATAAGTATATTTGATATTCTAATTCTAATGTTAACGATTGATAATTTTATAATAATGTGTGTTCTGTGTATTTCTGTTATATACTGAGAATAACTCCGAATATGTGTAGTGGCCATACATAAGTCCTTTATATTGAGTTTCTTACCGGTATCTTCTCAATATGGTCGGCCATCCGAACCGGAAGTAGATTTGAGAGTAAATTCATACTTGTGGCCATAGATATGATGTTTGAATAAATATATTCTAAAGTTTGGCCTAAATGGTTATTTATTATTCTGACCCTTTAGCACTCTGATATAGTTAAGTATACCTGATTTTGATTAATGCTATATAATTCGATTAGAATAACTATCCTAATGCTTGAATTACGTAATCTGATACTTATTGTCTATTATCTGAATTGATCAATTTATTGGGAATTATATTAGAATTATAAATGAGTAAAATCAATTTATATACTATAGTTCTAATTAGAAACCTAAAGGTGAATAAATGAAATACCTACATTGAAGTGTGGTCTTATAATTTATTTATTAATACCTACCCTACTTTAATTCCGATATTTCTACATTCTATAAGGTAGAACTTTTATGTAAATAGTAAGTATATAAATAGCTTAGCCTACTTGGCTACTCGGGATCCAAATTTAGTACATTTATATATTGAGATGATATATTAATTTATTCATTTTTGGTAGTAAATAGGTGGTATAATCTTTCTAAATGAGATGATCAGCACTTTCTTAATGATGATGATCAGCCCTTGCTAACATCAGAAGTGGGATCCGCTTAATCTGTGCCCTTAAACTAAAATGTTGTACTTGTTTTTCTAGAAATCGTGGAGTTCCGGAAGATGAAGTACATTGTTTCACAACACCACTGGACAAGTTGAGGCTGACGATAACCCGTTGGATTACCCTGGAAGCATTATTCTACATCCTGTCTGAAAGAAGATCCATTGACGATAAGCGCAGCAAATGATGAAGCTGGTTATTTGGTCTGGTAGGGCCTTGCAAGGGCGTTATATTTTTTTACTAGATTTTTTATCTTGATATATTGGTGTTCCAAGTGTCTGATAATGTCCATAAAATTCACTTTTGGTGTGTTACGTGTAAACTTGATTGATTTACATTTGGTATAATTGGAATGTTTAAGTAACAATATAAAAAATAGAACTTTTTTTTGGTTGTTACAATTTCGCGATTTATTATATTTAATCATCTGTATTTACCTGAAAAGAAATGAAAGACTATATTCCATTGATATAATTTGAATTTTTACGTAGTAGAAAGCTTATTGCATTTTATGAATTCTACCCTCTGAAGTAAAAAAAAAAAAAAAACACTAATTACGGCTTGGTATAGAAGTGTAGAAACCTGAACTATTTTTTTTGTATGCTGAAAACATTTTACTGTTTGGGTTATGATTGGTCCTCGTGTTTATAACTGACTTAAACAAGTTTTGATATTTGCGTTATGGTTGGTAATTTTATACCTAATATTACTTTTTTAAACATTCCATTTTTTATGGTATTAAAATGCTAGCTCGATCGTGCTAATGTTTATCTAAAATAGTTTTAATTTAATTAACTTAATTTGATTTTGGCAAGTTAAATCTACATTTTTACTAAATATCTGCTATATATTGTAGTTCATACTCATATGTTATAGTCAAACTCGCAATGTTCGGAAGATTGCTTGTGCTGAAAAAAGTCGCTAAACTGAGCCATGACGATTTTCAGAATAAACAGATATATTACATTTTAAGTTTTATGATGACGCGAAAAGGACATGCCAACCAATACCTGAATTTGTTTACATTAGTAGAAAAGGATATCGGCTAAAGATTCAGAAATATTTATTTATTTTGAAGGAAATTAATAGCAAAGTATCAAAATTACAGAGGTGCTCTCTTGGGGCTGCCATAGCACGGTGCAGTGGCGCCTCAATTATTTTCTGTACTTTCTTGCCAGACTGTATGTACGGTAAGATTTCTTGTCTTCGCATAGCAACAAAGGCGTAAATAAAGTAAGGTAAATGAGTTGTGACAGTTGTGACTCCATTTTTAAATACTATAGAATAGCACAATTTATAATTTTCTTTTTGGTTTGCAATTCGGAGAAAATCACTAATCTAATCGAATATTAAAAAAAATATATATATATATTTGATTCCTATTATCGTTCATTTTTACTTGATTACTTGGTTTGAGTTGACAAGAGTTTAAAAAATCATTTCTTGCTTGTAGCAATGGCTTCACAAGTTTATGTGACACCGTTTACTTGGTCGATTCTTGTTTTATGATACTATACAATTTTTAATAATTGAGCGTACATGATGAATGGAAAAATTGAAAACAAAAAAAATATTTTAAGAAATTCTGAATACGCTAGATGACGGCTTGTTTTTTTGGTGTCAATCGATCATGTTTTTTTTTTGGGATCAAATTTCTATACGGGACCAATTATTATTAGAGCACTAGAAAAGTCTGAAATGAAAGTCAAAGGTGGTCAAAGTTTGAGAGCGTCGAATACGCCCCATACAAATTGATACTCTAACGTGACTGTCACTTGAGTACCGCTGTACTGAAATGTATAGAGAAAACACGTATTTTGTCATTTTGGTCATGAAAAACTGCGTTTAGGTACATATTGTAGCAAAGGGTCCTGAAAGTAGCTTTTATTTACTTTTGGATGATAAAAAATGCGTAACTCTAACAGGTTGATCTTTGAGGTCTCGTCATTAAATAATTTTGTTTTGTTTTCTTCATTTTTACACTTATATATGTAAAATTTAATGAGTCATCATCCCCGTTGAGAAAACACAGCGCATGGGAATTTTTCAAAATATTATTCCCACTGTCAATTTTCGTAGTAATTGTTGCTCGTAAAGTTTTAAAAAAAATGCACCTAAAAACATTCATTAAATATAAAATATCTATAAATTTCATCTGTAGCTGGTTCGAAATAGCTTTGCTTTGACTATGGTTGTTGGCAATACCATAATTTAAATTTACTTTAGGATTTACATATTCCTTTATATTATGTATGGGTGAAATCGGGAGATTGAAACGAAATATTTTATTCACATGAGACAATAACTACTTTTATTAAAATTTGTTTTTCAATTAGTTTTCGTTACGTTCATTGTACACTGATTATTGGAAGCTAAAAATATTAAACATAGAATTGTCAGTGTGGCCGAGCGGTTTTAAATTATCTTTGAGTATTACTGATACATATATGTAAATTATATAACGTAGAATTTTATAATAATTACGTAAATACCTACATGAAATAAAATCGTAATGTATTTAAGATTCGTATTTTAACATAAATGGTGTTGGAGTATTTGATAGATTTTGTTTTGGCAAAGACTTATTTATGAATATGCAAAATTATTTGAAAATATCCATCAATGATATAATCTTGGTCCAAATGCTAGATTTGATATAGATTGAGATAGTGTCGTGGTGATTAATTAATTAATCACAGGTGCACCAATGGTTGATTGAATTAATGAATAATACGTTTATAAGTTTAGTCGAACTAGTAGACATTCTGATACAATTATTGTAATTGTGTTTAAATTAATTTCTTTCTCTTTTACACGATTATAAAAAATAATATTTCATTGATTCAATCAAATATAAAATATAATTTTAATAATCTATGGTATTTTTGTGAAACTGAGTTCTGTATGGTATACTACGCTATCATGATGGTTGTATGTAATTGTGGATAGACAATGTGTTCACGGAATGTTGATATATTTTAAATTGTTCTGTGGGGCGATTACGCAACTAGGTTTCAATCATTTTTGAATTTAAATCTGTTCTAAAATATAGCGATTTACTGAACTTTTTTTAAATTCTGATAACTGCAAATACAAACATGGTTCATTAGAAATGGAACCATTCCCGATTTTGTAATATTTCTACCGAGAATTAGAGGTTATTTCAATCTGAATTTCATTGCCATAGGGTTGCGTAATCGACATACAGGTCTGTCTCTTATGCAGCAGATGTGACACTAAAAGATAATGATATCGTTTATATTAAAGTGAACACTTGTCTCTTTACTTTGATTATGACTGTTCCATAAGTTATGCTATGCTGGCTATGCTTTTGGTTGTTCGACTATGCCTGTGGCAAGACAAGTGGTTATCCCTGTGGCTTCGACTATGTTATATAATTAATTATTATAAAATGTATACATTACTATAATGTTGACTGTGTCCGTGGCACGGATATGTGACTGTACCTGTGGCTATGCCTGTTGTGTCTGTGGTTGTGCCTATGGCTTGAACTAAGTAATTATGATTGATTGGTTTTCGCCCGAGGTTCGCTCACGCAGAATTCATAGTTTCATCCTACCGTCAACCGATTTCGATAAGTACCAAGCTCAATTTAATTAATCTGTAAAATCTATGAAAATGTATTCAGTACTTTCAAAGATTTGTGTTCAATTTTAGTCTGATAATCTTCCTTCCTCGTTCAGTCGGTTTTTTGTAAATATATTTCAATGGACAGACATACTGGTTTTACAGTTTTATCATGTTTACATAATTTATATTTTATAATAATTTATTTCCGTCATTGTGCCAAGGGCCATACCTGTGACTGTACTCGCTGATATACCTGTGGTTATGTCTGTAAATAAAGCGTGGCTTTGTTGTCCTTCTGGCTATGCTTAAGCCTGTGGCTCTACCTCTGGTTTTCCTTTTGGTTGTGCCTAGACGCCAGGAATACAACATATGTCATGTTTAAATGTTTTGTTGTACAGTTAGTACTTACTTCGGAAATGAGATGAATTGTATTTAGAAATGTATTAATCTATGATTGTGCCAATGGCCTTACTTGTGACTGTACTCACTGCTATAACGGGGGTTGTGTCTGTAATTAAATCTTACCTTTGCTGTACTTCTGGCTATGCTTAAGCCTGTGGCTATACCTGTGGTTTACCTTGTGGTCGTGCCTAGATGCCAGAAATAAAGCAGGTGTCGTAAATAAATAAATGTTGTTGTACTGTTAGTACTTCGAGAAGTACATGTCAGTTTGGCCGTGTTAGATATTTGGTTACATCCGAGTTAAATAAGTACTTTCAAATTTATTATTTGCAATGGCAACACTATTGAAATAAGTTCTTGATAAATTTATTATTTGTAATGGCAACACTATTGAACTAAAGATTATTGTTTATTATTTAAACTTCCGGTGCAATCATTAAATTGAACTTCCGTTGTAACTTAATGTTGTTCTAAAATTATAATGTTGATAACAATTGGATTGAAATAATTACAAAGTCATGAAATGAGTACTATGATAATTTAATTGTTGATAAACATTTTATTGTGAAGTAAGGAGATTAGTATAGACTTACGATTAATATTTTATAATGAATAATGTAATACCTCTGCTGAATCATATTATTAATTCGATAATAATTATTCCAATAATTAACAACGAATGTTATAATTTTTATGATAAAGGTTTACTAAAGTTGTTATTACTATGTTAGTGACATTTACTGATAAAATGTATCCGGTCATGATTTATTGAGACTTCCGTCCCTGTGATTGGTCGAGACTTTTAGTTGTTGAATAAAGTATTATAAAATAGGCGGGAAGGTCTGGGCTCTGCTCAGTCTTTTTGTATTTTGGAAGTGATTGCTTGTTATAATTGTGATAGTGCCCGTCGATATAAAGATAAGTATATTTGATATTCTAATTCTAATGTTAACGATTGATAATTTTATAATAATGTGTGTTCTGTGTATTTCTGTTATATACTGAGAATAACTCCGAATATGTGTAGTGGCCATACATAAGTCCTTTATATTGAGTTTCTTACCGGTATCTTCTCAATATGGTCGGCCATCCGAACCGGAAGTAGATTTGAGAGTAAATTCATACTTGTGGCCATAGATATGATGTTTGAATAAATATATTCTAAAGTTTGGCCTAAATGGTTATTTATTATTCTGACCCTTTAGCACTCTGATATAGTTAAGTATACCTGATTAATGCTATATAATTCGATTAGAATAACTATCCTAATGCTTGAATTACGTAATCTGATACTTATTGTCTATTATCTGAATTGATCAATTTATTGGGAATTATATTAGAATTATAAATGAGTAAAATCAATTTATATACTATAGTTCTAATTAGAAACCTAAAGGTGAATAAATGAAATACCTACATTGAAGTGTGGTCTTATAATTTATTTATTAATACCTACCCTACTTTAATTCCGATATTTCTACATTCTATAAGGTAGAACTTTTATGTAAATAGTAAGTATATAAATAGCTTAGCCTACTTGGCTACTCGGGATCCAAATTTAGTACATTTATATATTGAGATGATATATTAATTTATTCATTTTTGGTAGTAAATAGGTGGTATAATCTTTCTAAATGAGATGATCAGCACTTTCTTAATGATGATGATCAGCCCTTGCTAACACGCGCGTCTCGCAACACCGCAAGATTTAGTACGAAAGACGCTACAGAACGAAACGCATGTGAAATTTGTGATTTGATAGTGCTCATAATCATTGGATTGCCATAGGAGTTCCTGGTAAGTCCTTACCTTTATCCTGGGAGGCTCCTCGTTTTCCATATTGATATTTTAACGCAAAAACCCACCACTATGTGTTAATCCAGAACATATTCTATATTTGTGCCAAATTTCAGCTAAATCCGTTCAGTAGTTTTTGCGTGAAAGAGTAACAAAATCCATACGTACAAACTTTTGCGTTTATAATATTAAGTAAGTATTTAACCTTCCGTACACAGTTGGTGTGTTCAATTCATAACTTTACTCTATGATTCTGGCTTATTCGCAAGAGTGAACCAAACCCAGTGATTATTCATTCAGTCTCTCATCATTCATTCAACCGGAGCCTTTCAATCGAATATACGAACAACTTGGTTCTATTCAGCACTTAGTCTGACCTCGAATTTTACTCGCGTAATGATTAATTTCCCGGTATTTATTCTTATTAGAGGTCGCCCATGAGTCGAATTTCGACTATATTTTATTCGGTAGTGTTTTTTTTATGTCTATTACCTCAGAACTCCGTCAAGTATAAGCCGATTTGGAAAATTCTTTTTTTGTTTGGAAGGGTACACTTCCCGTTTGGTCCCATTGTCCCTTTTGATTACTTTTTAGAGTACATTGAAGTAGGTTTAAGTATTTTGTAAAACAGGTTTTTATATTATATGCTCCACGTAGATTCTTAGCTTCACGTATTAATATAATAGTTTTTCCATTGCATGGCATGATAAGTGTGTGAATGAAAATTACGTAAGGTGACGTGGACATGGCGTGACGATGATGTGACGTGATGGTGACGTCATGGGCGTACCCAGGGGGGGCAGGGGAGGCTGTTGTCGATAAAAGTTCTTAATTTACAATATTATATTATGCGTTAACTAGGCATTCATGCATAACATAACCATATTTTTTTTTGGTTTGAGCGGTTTTGAGATTTTATTAGAAAACTAAGAACTAGGTATTTCTTTGTTTTCACGTTATAAGTACATAGTTTGTGTTACATGTTAGCCTTAGTGACTCGACTTCTAAGTTCTTACGTCTAAGCAGTTGTTTCGTATTAATATGCAGAACAAATCAGTTTCAAAATATAGGGTCTAGTTTTCAAGTAAAGTAGGACGTTAATTAGAGAAAAAACTTCTTCGGACCGAAAAATAATAGACACCTACCTAAATTAAATTACCGTTTGGTCTGTTTTTGAAAGCGAGACATTTTTGCCCTCACTTATGACAGCGGGATAGACAGCCTGAAAGCGAGACGTCCCGCCTGAAGCGCAAAGTATGGTGTGTGTCCGCGTGTCGTGTGTAAGGCAAAACAAGCGCGGGGAACCTGGCTTAAAAAAATCAGAATTGCCCCCCCTGGGTCAGAAGCTGGGTACGACCATGGGTGACGTGATAGTGATGTTAGAATAATGAGGCGTTCACGTGACTGATATATGCATGTAATCTTATAATCAGCTTTTTTATTAACTTTGGGGGTTTTAAATTTAAAGTGCAAACCAAAAATACTACATGAAACGTAGAGGCTAAAAATATCTTCGGTGATATATGAGTGCTCCTGAAGTTTATAGGCATTATAATATCTCTAATAAAACGAGATTGTGATAAATCACGTAAAGAAATCATATATATTCTAAATTCAATTTACGTAATGAAAAAAAAAGCTAAGATTATTTATTTTCTCATAAAATTGCAATGTAAAATGAGTAACCAGCCGATCAACTGTCCAACTGATGAAATGAAACCAAGACAATAATGTATCTCATAAATATGAACAACTATTATTATGCGACCAAATTCGAAATCGCAATAAAAAAACTGCTGTTTTTATTATGTTATCAATGTCTTCTCAACTGAAATGTATGAAACAGTTTTTTTTTGTGTTTTTATTAATTTCTTATATAAAAATGCTCTCACACGTAAATACATATTCCAACCAATGACTATAAATTCAGCAAAGTAACAATAAAAACCTTATTTCGGTGATAAACAAGCCGAGCAACTTGCTATCATGTCAATCACGTCTCGACCGTCCTTGAAGCCTCCTTTTCAGGCATTCTCATAATGATTCCACGCGAGGCTACCTCTCGTAATCCGGTCACGAATTTGCTTTTAACTGATTTTATTTCTACTGAATTTAGATACTGTTTTTCAGGACCAAAAATATTACATTCGTAGATGTTGAGATGGGGAATGTTCTAATAATTATTTTCCTTACATATTGGTAGTGATTCTGTTGTTCACAACTAAATTAATTTAATCTCACTATATCTCTTTCTAACGAAGAATATAAGAAAAGGATGTAAGCAATTAAGTCAATTCAAATTAGTCCAATGCTTGTTTTCAACGTAAAAGTCGCCATTAAAGGCGGTTTTACCCGCAAATGAAAACGGCGGACTAATTTGACAGCTTTATATGTTCTATCCATTTTCAATAATGTTTGTAAGATAGAGATGCGTTAAAATTAGTGCGATTTACAACAGAATTGGTACCATTATAAAACAAAGTCCTCCCGCCCGCGTCTATCTGTCTGAGCGCTAAACTCAAAAACGACTGAACCGATTTTCATACTTTTTTCACCAATAGAGAGATTCATGAAGAAGGTTTAAGTTTATAATTCATTAAGGATTTGTGTAAATTGGCTGAGATATGACGATGATTGATGAAGATGTCAGAAAAAATCATGCCGCGCAGGTAAAATAATGAAATGCTGTTCGGCAATTATTATCTGCTTTTATTTTATTTTCATAGCCACATTTACTATATTTGAGTACTTTAATTACAGTAGTACCCAACTAATATGGCTTACCGATGTACCTGCGCAGAAGATACATTTTCAAAGCGCGGGAAACGCTATTGGTCGGCAGCTGCCGCCATGTTAGCGTGCGCCGTGCGGAGGGGCGTGACTAGCGAGTGAGACGGAACTAACAGCTGCAGTGTATTATGAACCTTATAGCAGATGAGGTTGTTTGTAAGTTTTAAGCATTCTTTCGTTAATCTTCGGGGCCATACTTTCGTTTCTGTGCGAACGAAGATTCACGACGCGCCATATCAGTTGGGTAATACTGTACTCTGTTATGGAAGAGCGAGATCTCCTAGCACAAGTTCCTTCTTTACTGTATGATTAAGATTTTGATAATAAAGCATTTGTATTTGTAAATTACTTAATGCAATTAAACATAAATTGTGAAGAAGTAGAAACATTATAATATGAATGTAAAAAAATACAAGTGTGTTAATTTTACGTCTAATACTGAGGCTGAGGCAGTGGACAAGTCTCAGCACTGATTGGGCTGAATAATAATAATGATGATATTAATATAAATACTTCACGTAATCCATCCATAGAGACAGTGTTACTCAGTGAATATTTGTTTAACATAAATGGTAATATAATATTAAGTTTCATGAATACAAAATTAACTGTTATAGTAATGAGAGGTCATACAATAGTCCCAACATTTCAATCTCAATTTATCCCGGATTGTAAACTGGTTGTAAGCTAACATACCCCAAGGGTGGATTTGCCTAATTTTAACAACCGGATCTTTGCGAACTTTGTCAGTTAATTGACAGTTAACAAATCCGAAGTTACGATAAGTTAGTTATTAATCAAAGTTTTCGGATAGTTCAACAGTTGCGTTGATTTGATGAAAAGCCCAATGTATTAATCATCATCATCACACTATCATCATCACTACATAGTTTAAATGAAGTCGCTTTCCGCGTCTGTCTGCCTGTTTGCCCGCTAACTCCTTCTAAACCACGCAACGGATTTTGACGCGGTTTTCACTATTAGTTAGATAATTTTCCCAGGAAGGTTTATGTATATAATACATCGATGTTATATACACAGAACATATAAACAAAGCAAATGTTTCGTAAACACATAGAATTTTTTGCGCTTTCTTTGCTAACGCTGACTAAACTTTACGAGATATATCAAAATTATGTGCTACGGAATTGTGTATTTTAAAAATATGTACATAAAAGTCCGGGATGGTATATGTCTATATCTTATGGACACAGTAACAATTTTTATGCGATTGAGTTTAAATTTTTTTGTGGGTTATACTTTCGCAGTTATTTTGACTCATATAATATAATCCTTATCTAATTAAATAAGTTAGTTACGACGGGCATTTAATGTAGATAAAGTTTGCTCTTTACAGAAAATCATTATCATTTATATTTTAAAAGATATCACAGATTTAAAATGAGCAAGAAACAATATTCGCGATACCGTGAACGTCTGAGGCCCGGTTTCAATAATTTACGGACCGGTATCGGTTAAGATTTATTAAAATTAAGACTCTTATATCTTTACTAATAATGAAGCAAAGACCTCAAAGCTTTGCATAGCAGACCCTCCCATATGGAAGTAGCTATCACAGGTAAAATTAGCTTACGAAATTATCTATATGCCCAGTTTGGCAATAAAAAAACCTACCATTGGTAAGCAAAACGATTCGTTTCTGTTTATTGAAACCGGGCATTAGTGTATGCGTAAAAAGATTGATGTATAGGTATGTCATCTCCTACACATGCGCGGAATAGACAAGTGTCGGAGGAGAGGAAACTGCTGGAAGGGCGGGAATGGTAGACGGAGTTAGATAAATAATATAGTATTTAATTATAAACGTCTGTGTGTATGAGAGCTGATACTGCAATCAAAGATTTTCATACGGCATCGTGCCTCTACCCAGATGGATAGTCAGCCTTACTAAAGCATGACATTTAATATCACTCCGCTTGAGGGGCTCCTGAGCAAATCGCTCTCAGTTCGTGCTGCGCACGGCTGTCATCGCGTCATACTCGCTGTACTGATTAAATAAAAAATGTCAACTTGCGTATTAAAATACTGTCACAACACTTATAAAAACCAAGGAAAAACTAAAAAACTAACCTTCCATGTGTAAGTATTGCGATTTCGTCACTTTTAATTACCTAAACTTATTACATTTAAATACTGTCAATTATGGCTTGTTTATTTCGTGTTCCCATAGAGGCGACTATCCTTCTGGACGTTTTAAATTCTTTGACTGCAATATAGCAACTACTATACTAGGGCCTTCCTAATATGTCACTTTTGACACCCCATATACATCCATTTGACAAAGGAGGGACACCCTCTCGTCAAATATAGGTATCAAGATAATTTTATAGTAACAATATTTTCTTTTATAGTAACATTGAACACTTTTGAGCCCGATTTCAAATTAAAGTACATAAATCACTTATTGACATAATATTATCTTTTATAAAAATAATGCCGAAAACTTTTAAAGCTTATTCAATAAATGTTTCTCTAATCTATCAAATACATCCAACTTCGAACAAGGGCCCGTAGGGAGCAATTGCATTCGGTCCTCAGGCAGACAGAGAGATTAATCTCTAGAATTGACAGATAGAAGAAAAATTTGGCCGCCATTTTGATTCATAATGTCAATCAAACCTAACGATTTATCAAACTTATGGAGTATTTTCTTTTTAATAGATAAAATAGCATGAATACATAACATAGGTACCTACAGTGTTTATAAGAGGTATGTATATTTAGGTATTATAAGAGAATACCGTAATATTGCGAGGTCTCGTGAAATGTTTTGTGAGTATTACAAAGTTAAAAAACCACAGATTGTAAATGCTTTTACACTGATCAAAAATTAACAGTACCGACCAATCAATGTACCTATCTAACCGTCTTATTAATAAATAAGGTGTAAGTCAAGTATAGTTAAACCTAGGATTAAAATATATATAAACAAAAAAGGATGAGGCTATCTTAATACCTGGTTATTACAAGACTGACTTACACCTTATTTATTAATAAGGGGGTTAAATCTTAGTGTGTCTTTGACTTAGCCAATCAGAGTGCATTGTCGGTGGTGTGAAATTGGCTGAATAGATTTCAAACAAAATTAACGTCATTCCGCTTTTTTGGGTTAAATGTTCGATGGTCACAACCAAGAAGAATAAATCTATGGTACGCCATAGAAATCATAATAAATATAAATGAATAAAGTCACCACAGTCGGTAACGTAACGTAGCTAGCGGATCATGTAGTTTCCTAACAATACCAAAGCGATATAAGCCATAAATCATTTTATCTGTTAGATAATAAATTGTACCAGATTTGTGCACGTATAAAAAAAGTTATTAACGTTTTGGTAGATTCATGGCGACACTTTTATCTTTTTGGGGCACATGATGGGTTCCATTTTCTAACTGACTTGTGTGAGGTTGTTATTTATATGTAGTCGTGAAACTAAACATATTTATGTAATACTTTACGTTTTGCCAAGCATCTTCCGTTGTTACAGTCATAGGCCTATAGAACGAATAAAGTATCAAGAATATATCGTTTTAATTGAAAATAAACCTAAAACCATTGGTTCCAAATTCAATTGTTTAAATCTCAACTCAACGTTGAGTCAAGAACACACTGTCTTTATTATTCAAAATCAGTGCAAATGTACTAACTAGTTCCGGAATTTAATTGAATGGCTTAGGGTTATATTTGGAAAAATGCATCATGCACTACAGAATATAATAATAAAGACAAGAGTTGATAAGCCCTGGCTCTCTATATTGAAAAGTATCAAGTAACTTTATACCTTCATACTGTACGTAGTGACGTACATTTGTGTTGTGTACTTAGGACTTTCGGACAAGGGCGCAGGGCCGATTTTACTGGGTTGGAACTTCAAACAAATTGAAGGGCAGACTTGTTAATAGACAGTTTTGTAGGTATCTTTGAAATAAAACAGTCGATTGAATCTCTCAGTTTGAAACTTAAATAAATTATTAAGTACCTACTGTTGGTTCTGTTTTTAGGGTTCACAAACAAAAAGGAACCCTTATGGTGCCACTCCGTCCGTCTCTCAGTCTGTCATAGTGGTATATTTCAGCAACCATGCTATTGATTTGTTTGGAATAGTTTTAAATATTGTTTACCAAACGAAAATTGAATTACTTATTTTACAATATATTTTTATTTCTGCCTCCTCAAGCCTGCCGCTGCTTCCGATTATATTTTTGTTTTCTTTGCGGAAGAAGCTGAAATTTAGACAGTAATTTCAAAAAGGGCTACAAGTTTAAATGAGGACATAAAATGGCTTTGCTTATATATTCCAAAGAAGGTTTTTATTTATGTTGCGTAGTTTTTTACTAATGATAAAATGTGTCAATGAAATATCATTCCCCCCTTATCTCCAAAGGTCGCAAAGCCATAAATCTGAAATAATTACAATAACTATAAATATTCCAGGAAAATATAACGATGTTTCTAACTACAGTTTAGTTTGTAAAAGAATTTAGTTTTTAAGGCGATGATAGCTCAGTGGTAGGGATGTCGGATACCGAGATGAAGGTCCCGGATTTGAATCCCACAATGAGCTTGAGCTTTCGGTGAAGGAAAACATCGTGAGAAAACCGTAGCACGTTGGTAGGATACTTTGTAGTACCCATCTGGGCTGGCCACCCTCAAATTGAAAATCTGTCGCTAAGCAACTATCAGTGTGTTCCGACTGCACTTGAAAGCCAGATCCTTCTAGGCTTGCTTACCATCTTCGACCACATCATCACTTACCATGGTGAGATTGTGGTCAAACACAGGATATACAGAGTAAAAAAATATGCGGACCAATTTTTTTCCACAGTCTAAGGAAGGTCGTAACCCTCGGTGCGTGATTCAGACCCCGACTCTTGGCCGGTTTATTATAAAACTCGCTATCCACTGCCTAACTAAGCCATTAATTTTTAAGTATATGTACAGTTTTTATTACAATGTAAATGGTGTCTCATTTGCTTAAAGCTGTAAAAAGGCCGTTGTTTTCTGTTACGTTTGCAGGAACCTTGAAAACATTTTATTGTCAAGTTTACAGCCTACTAAAGCGTCGTACACACGTGCGATTCGACGATTTATAATTGCCGTTTTTAATTTATTACCGACAGTAAACTTTGTTACTTAATGAATGTAACATAGGTAGGTATTGTCTCTAGGTGGATTGAAATATTTTCTATAGACAATTTAAATTAAATTGACGGGCCAGCTGACGCGGTTGATTAAGAATCTGGTTAAGAGCACTCAATTCGTCATACTTTTCATACAAAACCTCTGTACTTATTATGGCGTTGTTAAACATTTTTCGTTAGATGTTTTGAACAAATTAGTATCTTGTCTTATCTAGCCGTGTATCTAGGCGTAATTTAAAAAAAGTGTGAAACAAATTCATTCAAAGCCTCCGAAAAACAGCATTTTTGCCTGAACTTTGGCCATATCTAATGTAACTATAAATTGTAAAAGTAAAGAAAACATTTAGATACCAGGCTTGTAAATGTATTGGAGATTCTAAATAACTAACTTTTTTTTTCACAAACTTGTAAGATTTTTTCACAAGATGTATACTCCTGGAACAAGTTTTATGAATGCGAAATCATGAATGACGACCGAGCGAAGCGGCCGCGAGTGATCAGCGGAATTTACCGACTGATAACCGACGGCTCTGATGCTGTCTCTCTTTTTTCGCAGTCAAACATTACGTTGGATGAAACAACAAGCTTTTAGACTATGCTTGCGTTGAAGTTGCGCCGGCCACAGAGGGCCGCCTTAAGATTCCACCTTATGCGCCGCAGGTCGTGGGTTCGATTCCCACACAGGGCATGCATTTGTGTGCATGAACATGTCTGTATGTCCTGAGTCTGGGTGTAATTATGTATATTGAGTATGTATTTACAAACAAAAAGTAGTATGTGTATTATACCAGTTATGTGGAATCAGATGACCGTGTGTGAGGAATGTCCCAGGATATTTATTTATTTAAAATGACATTATTACTAGTGGTCCAAAATGTGGTCAAGATTTGAGCGTAATTCTTTTTTATTTTTTTGTCTGCACTTTAATTATGCCAAATCGAATGGTGCGTCCACGCTACGCAAACCGAGCACACGTGGAGCATGGATTCGCGTAGCGTGGACGGACTCGCGAGTCTCGAACGAGCGTTCGGCTCGCGCTCGACTGCGCTCCGTCGATTGTAAATTTTTTAACAAACACTAAAATTCACATCACGCTCGTGTTGTAGGCTCGTGAATGAACGAATATGCTTGGCTCGTACTCCGTTTGCGTAGCGTGGATGTACCATTAGGGTCATCGCTCACTATGTCGGCACCGCTCCATCACAGCAACGGCCCGGCACCGCCTCAACTCAATCTCACTAGCTGCCAGTGCGACGCCGTCGAAATTGGTGGCGCGGCTTTGGCAAGATACCGTTCGCTGGAAGCGAGTGGTCAGCAGGACTAGTGGCTTGTAGCGGCAAGCGCGCTTGTTGCGAGGCGTCAACTATTTAGTCATTGTAAAATTTACTTTAACGCATACGATTTAAAGGCCTCACTTTCATGGCAAGTTAAATGCTGAGACGTAGGCGTGCTGTTATAGTTATCCTCCGTGCACGCAATAAGAAAGAGGTAAGTACAAAGATGTCACGTATTTAAAAATAGACTTGGATTTTATTCTTGTTGGCTAGATTTTGATTAATCAATATAAATTCAATTTTATTTGTATTATAGTTTTATTTTTTATTGTTATAAGCCTACCGCTAAAAATTAAAAACTATCAATTTTTCTACTCGAGTAAAACAATGCATCCTGCTATCGGTCGTAGCCGTTCACGTATAAGTAGAAGAGAGAGCGGGAGAGCTCAAACTCCCCTGTCTCACCCCACACTCTAACCGATAAGGCTCAGACAGCGCTCCTACCCACCTGACGCAGTTGGCCTGGTACCTGAATATGTTAATAAGATCACCTAGTAAGTTAATGCCCACCAGGCCGAAAGCCTTAGACAGATCAAGGAAACAGGCATTAACAGGAGTCTTTCTAGCTGTATAATATCTTACAGTATGTTTGAGACACAGTATTGCACTTTCGGTGGAGAGTAAAGGTCGAAAACCAAACTGATTATCATGCAACACGAGGTGTTTATCTAACTGTGTCTCAAGCAGGGCGTCAAACACTATTGCAATTACTGTCGCTAGGGAGATAGGTCTATAGTTACATTTATCGGCCAAGTCGCCCGTTTTACTATAGATACTACGACAGCTTTCATTAGTTCCAATGGTACGTATGAATGACTCACGCACAGGGAAAAGAACATGGCTAAGACTCATGAAATGTGTGGACCGGCATACTGAAGATGCTCAATGCTGAGACCATCGTGACCGGGAGATTTGCCTTTAGATATTGATTGTATTGCTCGGCTGCCCCATTTCAAAACCTAGTAAGGGACACTTTTTACAAAAATCGTTTTATTGCATAATCTTGCTAACCTAATAAGTCCCTACCAAATAAAAAAAACACCAGCGTTTTAAACTCACACTAAAGCGGATATATTTAAACATCGATACCTAGTAAGTACACCATTCACTCCCTCGTGTCCTCTTTAAAACCACTTTAACCAATCAAAACCTAGTAAGTCTCTGGACTTGCTAGGTTCTTAAATGGTAACTTGAATGATATAATACGTTATGAAACTAATTGCTCCATAATACTTACTATGTAATGTCAATTATCAAAGTTAGTAAGGGGTTTAAAATATGTAATATACACATGTTTAAAAATATTTCTAGTACTATGTGTTCATTATTTAGTATTTTTTATAACCAATAGCATTTTTTTTACCTAACATAAATACTTTTCATAGTTTGACCAATTTTACGTTTATGCGCTCTCCTGTAAAATTTCGTTTTAAGTCCTTACTAGGTTTTGAAATGGGGCAGCCGTGCTGTTGCTACATCCTTTGCCGTAAATCTAGTCCCAAACTTCTCTGTAGGCAACTCAGCAGTGAGCACCTTCCGCGCTGTACCCAGGGGGGACTTTACAATAAAATGGTCCTTTAATAGGTTCGCAATTTCTTTGGGATCGCTCATACCGTCGAAGCTCACTGGGAGGCCAAGCCTAGCGTTTACTTTATTGGTGTTTTTCCAGAAGCCGCGAAAATTGTTTTTTGAGTGCTGTGAGGCCAAGATATCCATCTTAATTTGGTCTTTGTGATCTTGACACCATTTTAATATCGATATTTGAATATCTTACGGCTTCGACACATCTCATCGTATATGTATCCACACGTAGGCCTGCCATACGATACCCATACTAAAAACTTTGACCTAGCCTCCAAATGAGCCTCTCTGACATGCCTGTTCCATCCCACAACGCAAAAGCCACCCCTACGCCTACACCTATTTGAACTGATAACCCCAAAATAATTTAAATAAAAATTAAGTTCAAAAACTAAAACCCGACTACTGAAAAGTATGAAACAAGAAAATATTCTGATCTGAAATTGTTATGTACACACTAATCAATATTTATCGTGTATTAAATAAACAACATACACGTAATGTATTTAATACATATTCGTAGTGATGTTCAGAGTAGGTATAGCCGTGGTCATATGCCACCTACCCTAACAAAACAATACATTCTAACAGTAGTAAGCGATCATAGCTTTAGGGCAAAGTGGCATATGACCACGGCTATACTCTGAACATCACTACGAATATGTATTAAATACATTACGTGTATGTTGTTTATTTAATACACGATAAATATTGATTAGTGTGTACATAACAATTTCAGATCAGAATATTTTCTTGTTTCATACTTTTCAGTAGTCGGGTTTTAGTTTTTGAACTTAATTTTTATTAATTTAAAACAGAGTGTGTTTTTTTGGATTTTTTGCTAAAAACTAACATTTTCATGGGTGAAGTATTTATTTATTGTTTTTTTATCATTTTTTTTTAATTTAAATGTAAAGTCATCTTTATTACGAAAATCTTGAACGATTTAACCTCTCGTTCAAGACGAAAATGTTATGTTTTGGACAAAATAAATTATGTTATTTATTCCACAATACATGTTTGTTTTTTTTTATACGACTAAGGCGGTAAACAAGCATACGGCCCGCCTGATGGTAAGCAGTTACCGTAGCCATATGCACGCTTGCAACGCTTGTTTATATGCAACTCAATAATTAAACCATTAAACAATTTTGCAGTTAGTTAATATATCAAAAGAAACGCCATTTTAAATAGTGACACTTCTGAGATCTAATCAAAACGACCCATTTCTAAAATCCTTTTCAAGTTGCTGTCAATCTTCAATATAAAACACCCACGCCATTTATTTCTATAGCAAAGATCTTACTAAAATAAATATATAGAACAGAGATTTTGTAAGGCTAAAGGTTAATTTAACATGAGATTTTTTTTTAGGGTTAGGGTACCCGAACAACGAACCCTCAGCTGTCTGTCCGAGCAAAGGTATCTAGTTTTTTGGAATTTTGTCCCGGAAATCTGACATATGGAGTGTCATTATCTAGAACTGATTGAGTAAAGGACATGTTTTCCGAGCACGGTGTATTCAGGCAGCTGCACTTAAGAGCCCGTTCCTTTTCTAGGCTCCGAGTACCTACCACCTATCGACCATATCATCACCGACCATGGTCCAACAGGCCTATACATATACAATAATAATCCTAACTATTATAAATGCGAAAGTGAGTTTGTTTATTTGTTACGCCTTCACGCCTCAACTACGCCTCTCAGCCTATGGTATGGAGAAAGACATAGGCTTCTTATCCCGGGAATGCGGGTGAAACCGCGGGGTACAGCTATAATTTAATATTTTAAAAAGAAACAACTCTTATTTCATAGTTTATTTCACTTACATTAAAAAATCACCTAGAGGCTTGCTGAAACAGTTTGACATTTCACTAAATTATATCGTTTCGTCGCGGCCTGTGTACATTGGCGAGTAATCAAACCTGTTCAAATACCATGAGTTTAATTTCTACTACGAATTTAATTTAAATATTTGTAATGTAATGTAACGCGTGAAAGAGTTAAATGACTAAGTTGTTGAGAATTTTCGGTAATTCTATATTTGTTTTAAATTAAATGGCGCAGTTAATTTAGGTTACCCCTGAAAGGCCTAATATATTATTCACAATACAATTGAGATTTTAGGGTAAGTAATCTTGCTGACGGCTTGTGAAAAAAAAATCGTTCTTGATTTTACATTGAAATAAGTAAATCCTCTCTTATTCGTTTTAGATACCTTATGTTAACTCTCTGTAGTCGTTCCCTCATGTCTGATCGTGCTCAGCATCGGGTTTGCTTCTAGAGCGGATAATCTGCCTCCACCGGTTTCTGTCCAACGCGTCCCTTACGACCGTAAAACTTGGAGGACGATGAGTCTTTTACTTGATCGGACCATCTATTTGGTGAATAATTTGGAAAGTCTATCACTCTCTGTTCAAACCCTTTCCTGAAGCCATTTATATCAATACTTTTCAGAGAAATAAATAATAAATAAATAATAAATATCCTGGGACATTCCTCACACACGGTCATCTGATCCCAAACTAAGCAGAGCTTGTACTATGGAAACCAGATAACTGATATAATACATATACTACTTTTTGTTTGTAAATAAATACTTAATATACATAATTACACCCAGACACAGGACATACAGACATGTTCATGCACACAAATGCATGTCCTGTGTGGGAATCGAACCCACGACCTGCGGCGCGTAAGGTGAACCTTAACCAACTGCGCCAAGAGGCCCGTCAATGCGTCTTTAGGTTTTTGTAATCTCTTCAGTCGTACTTAAACTGTTGCTAAAAGAAGCTGATGGTCGGAGCCGCAGTCTGCTCCGGGCAAGGTTGTGGTGTTCGTCACTGAGCCTCTCCATCAAGCTTATGTTAACTGCAATGACATAACTATTCTAATAATGCCACACACAAAGTATTAAAAAGTTGTTAAACGCGCCATCTTTAGCGAACCGACCTATACAATGAAAACACTTTCAAGCAGTAATGTGTTCAAATAATACAATCAATCTTTTGTAACATACTGGCACAGACGTAAATGTAAATAGATAACGCAAGTCCCTCCATCCCTATGAAAACCAAGCGTGCCACTTTTTTCTACGTACCATGATATCACAAGAACGCTTTAGGTAGGCTGGCATTAGAGCTATAACGTGAAAATGAAGCAATCCTATTTGTCAGGATAACACATCCGTCGCTACACATCTCTGGTGGACATGCAGTCTTATGCGAGTTATCCACGCGAAACAGCGTCAAAAGAAGAGCATTGCTCTCCCTTTTGGCACGCGAAGTACATATACTCCTCCTAACTTGCTGCTAGCTTGATCCTAACAGCAAGTTAGAAACTCCAAAATACACATCTAAATGCAAAGTGAAATTTCCTTAACCATATTTCAACTATTTACCAACGTTTTACCTCACCCCGGCTAGTAAACATACGTATGAGCAATTTTAAACCAGTTGAGGAATTAACGTTAAAATTACAATGTTAAGTAGGAATGTTAAAAGTGACTTATTAAATCAAGTTACCGTTTCACTAATTACATAAATCAGACTTAAAATAAGTTAACTTTGTAAAGTAAATAATGTGTTTTGACTGTTGTCAAATTGGATTCACTTCAATGATCAAAGGATAAGATTGGATTTGTTTAAATCGAATAGGCTTACTGATTGCGCAATATCCTTAACTCTAAGCTTTTTTAATCGACTTAAAAAAAAAGGAGATTGTCAATTCGACACGTATGTATGTAATATTATTAAAACTGCAATATATTCACATATAATAATCTATTAGGGCTTCCAAACAAATATACAAAATTTCAGAGGTGTATGTATGTATGTTTGTCCACGCATATCTCTGAAGATATTAATCGGATTGTAACCATTCTTTTTTTATTCGTTTACATTTACTTCAAATTAGGGAACAGTGCAAGTTTCATCGAAATCGGTTCAGTAGTTTTCTAGATATGTACAAATATGTGTGACGGCCTGGCTAACTGATACGAGCTACGGGTGTGGTGTCAAAGGAAAATTATCTCAAAACCTTGGTCAAATTCTAGTGCATTTAAGAAATACTAAAAAAGTAATTTAAAAAAATAAAAACAACAATAATTCATTTATTTATGCAGATAACATGGGTTACAAAAAATAAATTAACTTTTTATTTTTATACTTTTTAGTGTACTTTGAAGGCGGTTTATTTTTTTTTGTTAAAAAGTTAATTTATTTTTTTGAATTTTTAGTTTCATTATATACTGAATACATCTGCGTAACGTTTTCGAGTGTACAGGCCTGATGTTTTGTTGTGTGATTGCGTAAACAATGCATATTTATGCGATAGCAGCAATCGCGGCTGATTTGCTGTAATTTTTTTAAGCGTTCCGTTGTCTATCTCCGAAACTCATCATCAGATCTATATGAAACTTATATGGGACCATTTCGGAATATACCCCTTTCGAACAAAAAAAGAATTTTGCAAATCCGTCTATATATATCGGAGTTATGCCCGAAAATACATAAAAAAAAATACAAAAATCCGAATTGAGAACCTCCTCCTTTTCTTGAAGTCGGTTAAAAATGTCTTAATTCGAGTATTAGTACAATACTATTGAAATTTAAGTAAGTATTCTTATCTTTAAGTATTTATTCTTAATTTTCCTGTATACAATATAAATCTAATTATATATAAATCCTGTCCAATACAGCCCACAAGATTTCGTCTAATTACAATAATTCGTCTGTAAACCACGCAATTAAGAAGATCCGCCTTCTTAAACAAACAATTTTCACCTTTATATCGATACAGTTAAGAAACTATGTCACTATGTACAAATATAAGCGGCCGTACTACGTGACCGTCTAAATTCCCTTAAGAGCTAACATTCGCCCTAATAAAACCTTTAAGCCATGTGTGTGGTCCGAGTTAATAGATCAAAGCGTTTAAGGTTTAGAGTCATTAGACTGAAGAGACTTTAATTGTTTTTTCTTTTTATTTAAACTATCAGTTTTTAACAGACCTACATAGTATCATAATGTGACTCTTTTTCATATAAAACTAAAATAATTTCCCATACGTGTAAAAGTGGGTAATCGTTTTATTACAAAACCACCGTGGCCCCATGTGGTAGCGGTGGATAGCCACCGGTTAAATAAGAATATTATATTTTAATAGTTATTTATGCACAGTTCGTTGTTATTGTGAGTTTTTTTTTAATTGACCTGAGTTTACGGCCTAGCCTTCTCACTCTGACGCGAACAAGTCGACGAGCAAGGTCTCAACCGGTTTTTTTTTCTGGTGTGACATATACTTTTTCGACTTCTGGAACTTGCTATAAAAACCTCATAACAATCCCTGAACTGCTTGGTGATAGAACTTTGAGGATATCAACCGCAGTGGCAGGTACAGTATTACCTAACTGATATGGTGCGACCTGAATCTTCGTTCGCACAGAAAAGAAAGTATGGCACCAAAGATTAACGAAAGAATGCTTAAAACTTATAATAAACCATAGATCACTACTATAAGGTTCATAATACACTGCAGCTGTTAGTTCCGTCTCACTCGCAAGTCACGCCCCTCCGCACAGCGCGCGCTAACATGGCGGCAGCTGCCGACCAATAGCGTTTCCCGCGCTTTGATAATGTATCTTCTGCGCAGGTACATTGGTAAGCCATATCAGTTGGGTACTACTGTACTAAAAGTATTTTTTCCCGAGGTATAATTTCTGTACGATATTTTCACCTAAATCTCAAACTTTTGAATTCAAACTCACAGCGTCGCATTCGACGTCACACCACTGAACTGTCATCACTTCACACATAGAATGAACGCTCCCGCGACCGCTGATCACTTGACCGGCCAACCAAACGCGTCACTTTATGAGTGGCCGCACATCTGCGGTGAGATAACACGCGGTCCGTAGAAGCCTTCACCCAGCCCAGTTACCTTGTTTGAACGGGATCCACTGGGAAACTGGAGGACGAGGTTAGGTAGGATACGATTAGGTTTGCATTTATATAAGACTAGCTCCCACGCGGTTTCACCCGCGTTCCCGGGGTAAAAAGTACCTATATCCTTCTCCATACCATAGGCTATCTGCATGCCAAATTTCATGATGATCCGTTGAGTAGTTGAGACGTGAAGGCGTAACAAACAAACATTTAAATTTATAATATTAGATAGGATTTATAATCAACTGCTTGACCACAATCCCGCCTGATGGTAAACGAAGTGTAGGGTGGGCCGCGTGTGCCCATAAGATGCCTGTTCATGTTGGCTTTGAAGAAACTCATGTTTTATGTGTATGGAAATACGTTGTCCGGGAGAGATTTCTACAGCTCGATCGTGCGTATAATATGACCGCGTAGAAGAAGCGTATATATTGCGCCGACCACAAATAGTTGGGGTCAGGGAAGATATGGATTTGAATCTCATGAAAAAAATCTAGTACTTGAGTGGATAGATAACCTTAGCTAAAGAGGTATTAAGATATGTTATTAGACTGCTTTTTTGGCTTACTTACTTAGCAACTAATATTTGAGTAGATACGAGTATAAGCTGATTATGACGACGACGAACTACGTTAGTAGTTTGGCGATTATAATGTAACTTAAACAAGGATATTTTGCTGAAATAAAAATATAATTTTAATGATAAAATACATCATTTTACATAAACAATGATAGCGTGACTATCTGTGTGGAAATCACCAAAAAAAAGGTTCGAAAGCCCTGCCTTTTTTTAACAACTATACATCCAAAGGTCAATTTGTCTTAATTACTATTTGAATACAACAGCACATGTAGTACTGATACCGGCAAACTTCTTGGCACAAAACGTAACCTGCAAAGAAGCCAAATTTTAGGTCTCTTTGGTGCAGGGACCGGAGTAGGGGCGAGCGCGAGATAATAAATTGAAATAATCTACGAGTACATATATGTTGCTCGCCAGTGTACCTGCGCAAACCATTCCCCACGACGCCAAAATTGTGCCAAAAAGTTTGTAACAATAATAATACAGATTTATATGACTTGTCCCAAACAAACTTGGGCTCATACAAAGAAATCTACTTCCCGTAAGAAAAACTTAGGTTCCTTACCATATGAGGAAATCTGTATAGATATTCATAGTAGCCTACAGCCTACGAATCGTAGCTCCAGTCTACGAACTAAATATATCGTAGCCTACTAATTTGAGTCACGAGGCAGAATCAATTATTACACTGAATCAATACATACAGACGGAAACATGTAGCTAATTAACCTTATAGAGAACTTACTTATGTATGAACTATGGCTTCTGACTGAAAATCTATAATTGAGATATCTTGAACTAAATTTATGCTGAGCCTATATTCTTGAGATTACGTAACTACATTTATTAATGTTATAATATATAGCGTGTAACAGAAATGTGAAACAACAATTTCAGAACATAATAGTGTAGTTTCGAGTGATTTTATAGCTAAGGAATAAGTGCTGTCAACCCAACGGTTTCCTAGAAAAAGACAAAGATTTTAGAACAAATTCTCATGTCTCTAAATTCAAAATTCAAAATCATTTATTGAAATAGACCGTCGCAGGCACTAATGAAAAATCTGACTCTAATACTAGTTCGGAAGGTTGCCTTTGCTGAGAAGAGCCGGCAATCAACTCGGCAATTACTCTTTTCAAAACAAGCTTAGATTCATAACATAATATTTACATTCTAATCGCACTAACAACACTCTCCTTTCTCTGTCTCCCCTTTGCTTATCTTCAGTCTTAGATGCAGTTTTAGCTAAATATTGATGTTAGCTAGCTAGCTTGAATGGTCATTTACGATTAATAGGGTTGTCCAAAATTCATAATTACATTATTTTGATAATATCCGAAAAATAGTTGCAATATATCAACAATGTTTATGCAACTATTTGATACAAAATAACACTTTTACAGGTGATACAGTGAATATTCCATTATATTTCTATAGATTAAAACCACAGGGAACGTGGAGCCTAGCATGTAATACCTAGAAATTGAGAGAAAAGTAAATAAAAGGTCACATACATTATTATTAAATACACCCACTTACCAACATTTTGTTTTTCAATGTACGACTGAACCTTTGTTCTCAAGGTTTTGTTTATTCAATTATATGTTATTTACATGTAATTTTGTTCAGTTTTTGTTACAAATAATAAAGAGGGGTTCTGGTTAAATACGTAAGTATAAGAATTGTTTGATATGAATTGAGCCAGGTATTTCATAAAATATGTTTTAATTTGGACTGAAAAAGAACAAAATAATCTTAAAAAAATCAAAATCCACATGTATCAAAGACATTACTTGAGAACGGCACGACCAATTTGGCATTTCCTAATGAGCTTTTTTTTTTATACGACTAAGTCGGTAAACAAGCATACGGCCCGCCTGATGGTAAGCGGTTACCGTAGCCATATGGACGCTTGCAACACACGAAGCATCGCTCACGCGTTACCGACCTTTCCCCCTCCCCTATGAGCTCTGGCGACCTTACTCACGCGCAGGAACACAACATAAAGTTATTTGGCTGCGGTATTCTATAAGGTGGAGGTACTTCCCCAGTCGAGCTGCTCTTTGAGCGAATAAACGCTATGCTCTACCTCTCTTAAATCTCTCTCTCTCTCTTAGAGCTCTGGTTTTATAAAAAAGATGATATATGAAATGAAATATGAAATGAAATAATTTATTCATTCAATAGGCCTTCACAGGCACTTATGAATAGTCAAACTCTAATATTCTAATGCACTAATGCACGGTTCGGAAGGTTGATTTTGCTGAGAAGAGCCGGCAATAAACTCAGCAATTACTCTTTTCAAAAACAAACTTAAATTTATTACATCAGATGTTTCCTGCGAGAGCGAGCGCTACAACCACGCATTTTTATCATTTAAATATTCGTTAATATTGTAGTAAGCCTTCTGTACTAAAGCGGACTTTATACGTTCTTTAAACTTTAGTGACGGTAAATTTAAAATTTCATTAGGGATCTTATTATAAAATTGTACACTCAGTCCTAAAAATGAACCTTGCACTTTTTGGAGTCGATAAGCAGAGGTCAAAAGTTTATGCTTATTTCTAGTATTAAAAGAGTGCACGTCACTTTTTTTTTACAAAAAGATTAATATTCTGATGTACAAATAATATGTTTGCATAAATATACTGCGATGCTACTGTAAGGATACCTACATTTTTAAACTTATCTCTGAGGGAAGCTCGAGAACTCATATTATAAATAGCTCGCTATAGGTATATAAACCATAATATTTACTTGCTACTCATGTAAAAGGCAAGATGAAATTGTCCTTTCCCTTTGGCGCTTTGGTTCTAAAACGGGGGTGCAATGTAACACAAGATACTGAGCATTTCGATACAACTTTCATAAGTAAAACGGTCCCCCAAGACATTACTTCCACCAGTTTGCAATTAAATGTGACACTTTTAAAGGTGTTCATATTACATAAACTTTGCTACAGTATGAAACGTGATATCGTTCGCTTGGGATTCAAATTTCATAGAGTAAGTTGTCTTAACTCAAATAATTGTTATGGTGAATCTTCAAATGCTGTGATTATGGTACAGTAGTACCCAACTGATATGGCTTACCGATGTACCTGCACAGAAGATACTATTTATACATTTTCAAAGCGCGGGAAACCGCTATTGGTCGGCAGCTGCCGCCATGTTAGCGCGCGCCGTATGGAGCGTGACTTGCGAGTGAGACGGAACTAACAGCTGCAGTATATTATGAACCTTACAGTAGTGATCTAAGGTTGATTGTGAGTTTTAAGCATTCTTTCGTTAATCTTCGGGGCCATACTTTCTTTTCTGTGCGAACGAAGATTCACGACGCGCCATATCAGTTGGGTAATACTGTACTACAGTTTTGCTTCCATTACATCATCAACATTTGCTACAAGGAGGTTACAGAGAGAAATAAGCATTGCCTTCCAAGAGAAAAGAAGAAGTCCGCTAGAAACAGTCCGCAAAATTCGTAAGAGATGAGCTATGACTGAATTGACTTTCTGATCCTGTCCCCTAGATGGGGAGAGAGTCCACAGAAGCTCTCCAACTCGATTGCTCTTGAACTTCGCGCTTGATTTCACTCCAAGACTTTCCGATCTTCGCTTCGTCAAGTACAGTGCGTCGTCAGGTTTGTTGGGAAGACCACGATTTCTGACCTATCGGTGACTAATATTAATAAAAAATAGCCGTCTTATGGAGTTACACACCAATTGAATTTCTAATCTGACTAGGTCAATTATTATTAGGTCCTTTAAAGCAAGGGAGGTATAACTTTAAAAGAGGTAGAGGGTAGCGTTTATTCGCTCAAAGAGCAGCTCGACTGGGGAAGTACCTCCACCTTACAGAATATCGCAGCCAAATAACTTTATGTTGTGTAAAGTTGTGTTCCTGCGCGTGAGTAAGGTCGCCAGAGCTCATAGGGGAGGGTGAAAGGTCGGTAACGCTTTAGCGATGTTTCGTGTGTTGCAAGCGTCCATGTGGCTACGGTAACCGCTTACCATCAGCCGGGCCGTATGCTTGTTTACCGACTTAATCGTATAAAAAAAAAGCGAAAAGAATCTGCGGTACCATTCTCTAAGGCTCTTTCGCTGACTTCAAAACAGTACCTCATAACAGTCAGAGTACCTATAGTTGCTGAAATTTCATCCAATGACGAACCACCAATGGTCTTCGTCGTGCCGCGTCATTGGATGACATTCACCATTACGATGACCACCAAAGATACGCGGTATCCCGCAGTCCCCATAACCGATGGTTATGAAACTACAAACAGTATAATGGTTTCTAGGGTTCCGTATCTAAAGGATTCCAATAGAACCCTATTTCTAAGCCTCCGCTGTCCGTCCTTCCGTCCATCCATCCGTATGTGTGTCAGTGGGCTGTATCTCATGAAGCGTAATATAAAGTTGAAATTTTCATAGAATGTTTATTTGTATTGCCGCTATAACAACAAATAATTAAAATGAAATAAAAAAAATATCCTGGGACATTCCTCACACACGGTCATCTGATCCCAAACTAAGCAGAGCTTGTACTATGGAAACCAGATAACTGATATAATACATATAATACTTTTTGTTTGTAAATACATACTTAATATACATAATTACACCCAGACTCAGGACATATAGACATGTCCTGTGTGGAAATCGAACCCACGATCTGCGGCGCGTAAGGTGAACCTTAACCAACTGCGCCAACTGGCCCGTCTAAAAATGGAACCATTCAAGAAACGTGTTTGCGCGTCGACTCGCACTTGACCGGTTTTTATTAATTCTATACTCAACATATAACAAGCTACTCAACTATTGTTGAGAACAATCATCAGATCACCTACACAATAGAGTTGGTTAACTGTCTGTCTGTCATAGCTTTGTATCTTTGGAACTTGAAATTTACATTTGAAAGCGCTAGACAATGCTAGCTTAATGGCAAAGGAAACTTAAAGGAGATATAACTAGCTGTTATACAGCTAACAATATGATTTAGTGGGTGTAAAAGCTGTAACAAAATATCACAAGAAATTATATACTACGTGACTTTTTATTCGTCTTAGAAACGCAGCCCACATAATGTAAGCAAAGAGTAGGAACTAACCATTCAAAAAAATTTTTTTTTATTTAAAAAAAACAAATATTATTTCATTATGACGCATGACGTAGTTTTCAACACCCTGTTACGAGCGCAGTCTACTCGACTCGTGCTCTGGGTTGGTATTTTCTACCATTTTATACGTAAACCTTAATTATCGACTCGATTTTTCATAACTCTAGAGAATCCTTATTTATTTTTTTAATTAAAAAAATTATCAAAAAAATGTTTTGTATGATATCATCATGATTACGCGTAATTTCACATAGTGTAACATATTTTTGTGTAACACTTATTTTGGGTTTAGACTCTCTTCAAAGGCTTTCAAACCGAAGATTCAAATGTTTTTTTTTTATTTTTAAAACAAAAAAACGAAAATTGTCTACTAATAGGTAGATGGTCCGAATTGATCGTTTGGTCCGTGTAAATGTGCTTTCAAAGACGAATTCGGTCAACAGATTGTCTGAGATTGGACAAATAACACCAGACATCAATTATCTTCATCGATACTTCTTACGAAAGTGTGGGGTTTCTTTTGCGCGTACAAATTAATTTAAAAGAACGCGAACAAACCTAAAAAAAAACTACATATTTCTACCGTGTATAGGCCTGTGTTTGACCGCAATCTCAATGGTAAGTGATGATGTGGCCGAAGGTGGTAAACACACAAAGCCTAGAAGGAACTGGCTCTCAATTGCAGCTGTCGGAACACACCGATACTTAGGTGCTTTACGATAGACTGTCAACTTGAGGGTGGTAGCAAGCCAGGTTACCCACCTTACCCTCGGTAGTCACTTAAACATCAGCTGGATGGCTTTTGAACATAATCTTTCCACGAAGGGAAACTCCTTTCACAACTCATCTCCAATCCAAAGGTTAACATTTTCAAATAAATAACTCCACGTTTGTGTTTTCTTCACATGCACAAAATAAACTGCCACTGCAAAGGTCAATAAAACACTAGCGACCTCAAGATATATAGGAGCTTCTAACCAAGACCACTAAATACATACACACAGAAGGTTCGTTTTCATTGCTTTGAAAGTTACACGCAGACACACACATACACATTCACTGAAATTAAAAAAAATAACAACTAATAAATATATTCAATAAATGAGAAGGCAAAGCCATTTATTCAATTTTGGCCTAGTAACGCAATTAATATGGTCAAATTGAACATACTACCGGTTCGGAAGAAGAAAGGTTCCATATTTAGACAAGTCTGTGAACATTGGGTTTGTGAGAGATTATGATCTAGCAGGATAAGTAATTGAGCTATATGTTTTATCCCCGCAATTTTAGCTGGTTTATTTGGGATAATAAGTATTTTCTCCAAATCCGTTAAGGTATAGTAATAAAATAAAATTCAGTAGATACGATTCTTATAAACTAAATATTTTAACTAATATACTAGTATGGATAGCGTTTCTAATAAAATAATAATAAAATCAATATTAAAGACTTATAGATAACAATTAAAAATAAATGTCATTTCCACATAAGTGCAGTACAGTTGAGACTCACCTATGAATGAATTTGAGTCAAAGATACAATTTGGGTTTAGCCCTTGTGAAACTGGCTGGTATAAATAGTTGTGATTTCGAATGCTTATCTTCTGTGCATACGTATTGAGTGGCGTATGGACTAAGACCTAGAGATATTACCCTTCGCAGTACTTTACTGGCAGCAATTTGTCCACAGCTTGGACACGACAACGCTCTTCTGTGATATTTCAAAGATATATTTGTACAATTAAGTGTAGTGTTAGTTCAAGTATCGTGAGAAGAATGCGTTTGTTTTTCAGTTTGAATTGTTGGGTAAGTCCAAATATGGACGGTACTTTGCCTTTTACAGGGTACTTCAAAAAGGGTCTGAAGAGATTTCTTCAGGGTCGGCAACGCGCGAGTGATGCCCCTGGTGTTGCAAGCGTCCATAGGCTACGGTAACTGCTTACCATCAGGCGGGCCGTATGCTTGTTTGCCACCTTAGTGGAATAAAAAAAAAAAAAAAAACTTCAAAGATTAAAAAAACAGACAAAACATACATACATGATCCCTGAAAAAATTACACTCTATTATTCCAGACACTCGTGTAACGTTTAGGTAATTACCATAGAGTTAGAATATTATAGAGTGATAGCGTTAACAACGTTACCTTGTGCGAAGCTTGAGCAGTTTCCATGCATTCACAGATATATCGTAAACTAGTTGATTCATAGTCAGACAAAATGTCGATTTGAATTCCTTGTCATTTATTCTCAGTAAAAGTATGGATAATAATTTGACTGTTTTACAAAAAACTTAAACCGACTTCAAAGTTTTTACTACTTTTTATTCGTCTTAGAAACGCAGCCCACATAATGTAAGCAAAGAGTAGGAACTAACCATTCAAAAAAATTTTTTTTTATTTAAAAAAAACAAATATTATTTCATTATGACGCATGACGTAGTTTTCAACACCCTGTTACGAGCGCAGTCTACTCGACTCGTGCTCTGGGTTGGTATTTTCTACCATTTTATACGTAAACCTTAATTATCGACTCGATTTTTCATAACTCTAGAGAATCCTTATTTATTTTTTTAATTAAAAAAATTATCAAAAAAATGTTTTGTATGATATCATCATGATTACGCGTAATTTCACATAGTGTAACATATTTTTGTGTAACACTTATTTTGGGTTTAGACTCTCTTCAAAGGCTTTCAAACCGAAGATTCAAATGTTTTTTTTTTATTTTTAAAACAAAAAAACGAAAATTGTCTACTAATAGGTAGATGGTCCGAATTGATCGTTTGGTCCGTGTAAATGTGCTTTCAAAGACGAATTCGGTCAACAGATTGTCTGAGATTGGACAAATAACACCAGACATCAATTATCTTCATCGATACTTCTTACGAAAGTGTGGGGTTTCTTTTGCGCGTACAAATTAATTTAAAAGAACGCGAACAAACCTAAAAAAAAACTACATATTTCTACCGTGTATAGGCCTGTGTTTGACCGCAATCTCAATGGTAAGTGATGATGTGGCCGAAGGTGGTAAACACACAAAGCCTAGAAGGAACTGGCTCTCAATTGCAGCTGTCGGAACACACCGATACTTAGGTGCTTTACGATAGACTGTCAACTTGAGGGTGGTAGCAAGCCAGGTTACCCACCTTACCCTCGGTAGTCACTTAAACATCAGCTGGATGGCTTTTGAACATAATCTTTCCACGAAGGGAAACTCCTTTCACAACTCATCTCCAATCCAAAGGTTAACATTTTCAAATAAATAACTCCACGTTTGTGTTTTCTTCACATGCACAAAATAAACTGCCACTGCAAAGGTCAATAAAACACTAGCGACCTCAAGATATATAGGAGCTTCTAACCAAGACCACTAAATACATACACACAGAAGGTTCGTTTTCATTGCTTTGAAAGTTACACGCAGACACACACATACACATTCACTGAAATTAAAAAAAATAACAACTAATAAATATATTCAATAAATGAGAAGGCAAAGCCATTTATTCAATTTTGGCCTAGTAACGCAATTAATATGGTCAAATTGAACATACTACCGGTTCGGAAGAAGAAAGGTTCCATATTTAGACAAGTCTGTGAACATTGGGTTTGTGAGAGATTATGATCTAGCAGGATAAGTAATTGAGCTATATGTTTTATCCCCGCAATTTTAGCTGGTTTATTTGGGATAATAAGTATTTTCTCCAAATCCGTTAAGGTATAGTAATAAAATAAAATTCAGTAGATACGATTCTTATAAACTAAATATTTTAACTAATATACTAGTATGGATAGCGTTTCTAATAAAATAATAATAAAATCAATATTAAAGACTTATAGATAACAATTAAAAATAAATGTCATTTCCACATAAGTGCAGTACAGTTGAGACTCACCTATGAATGAATTTGAGTCAAAGATACAATTTGGGTTTAGCCCTTGTGAAACTGGCTGGTATAAATAGTTGTGATTTCGAATGCTTATCTTCTGTGCATACGTATTGAGTGGCGTATGGACTAAGACCTAGAGATATTACCCTTCGCAGTACTTTACTGGCAGCAATTTGTCCACAGCTTGGACACGACAACGCTCTTCTGTGATATTTCAAAGATATATTTGTACAATTAAGTGTAGTGTTAGTTCAAGTATCGTGAGAAGAATGCGTTTGTTTTTCAGTTTGAATTGTTGGGTAAGTCCAAATATGGACGGTACTTTGCCTTTTACAGGGTACTTCAAAAAGGGTCTGAAGAGATTTCTTCAGGGTCGGCAACGCGCGAGTGATGCCCCTGGTGTTGCAAGCGTCCATAGGCTACGGTAACTGCTTACCATCAGGCGGGCCGTATGCTTGTTTGCCACCTTAGTGGAATAAAAAAAAAAAAAAAAACTTCAAAGATTAAAAAAACAGACAAAACATACATACATGATCCCTGAAAAAATTACACTCTATTATTCCAGACACTCGTGTAACGTTTAGGTAATTACCATAGAGTTAGAATATTATAGAGTGATAGCGTTAACAACGTTACCTTGTGCGAAGCTTGAGCAGTTTCCATGCATTCACAGATATATCGTAAACTAGTTGATTCATAGTCAGACAAAATGTCGATTTGAATTCCTTGTCATTTATTCTCAGTAAAAGTATGGATAATAATTTGACTGTTTTACAAAAATCTTAAACCGACTTCAAAGTACACTAAGAAGTAATCAAATCCTGATCTGATGACATTGGGACCAAACGGGAACTGTACCCTTTCAAATAAAAAAAGAATTTTCCAAATCGGTTAACAAATGACGGAGTTATTAGGTTAATAAATGACATAAAAATACAATCGAATTGCGAACCTCCTCCTTTTTTTGAAGTTGGTTAAAAAACGAGAAATTGGCATTCATTATATGTATTTTGGCCGTTCAAACTATGCACGTACGCTTCGTTTCAAGGCATTTGCCCGTATCCTTGCTCACGGCTCATACTCTAGTAAAGTGTCTCTATTAATATTCTAACTCTATGGTAATGAATTTACTGAATAAAAACAACGAATGAAGCATCTATCGAACTAACCTTCATAAACCACATAGAAAAACAAGGAAATAATTACATCAAAAATAGCCAAAAGGTTACCAATCATTCCTCAACCTCAAGAAAAAGCAGATCAAATAAAACCGCTGACGAACATCGTAAAATGTTGCAATGTTTACATTATCCGGTTTTTACTAACAGAAATAATTCAGTTTACATTTTAAAGTGTACACACATTCAGATTTTAGTCAGACAGACATCATAGAATTAAAGGCGTTGATGGAAGTTATATACATTAAGGCATTACCAGACGACCGAACCTAGTGCGGCAAACCACCGAATATGGTTTGGTTGCCTCGCACGGTGCGTTGTGATGCATCGCCAGACGACAGAACCAGGGGCCCAATTCTCACTTCCCTCGAACTAGCCTTCGAATCGAACTTACGGTTCGAGTCCTATTCGACTGTAAAATTTCGAGGGGCGGAGTCAATTCGAACGGTCCCGACCAATCAACGCTCTAGCTGACTGGTTTCCCTTCTAAATATGCCGGCCTTGAAATTGCCAGAATAACGTAACGTTCGTAAAAGTTAGAATTCGTACTTTTTTCGATCGAGCGATCAGTTTCGATTGGGTGAGAATTGGGCCCCTGGTGCGACGAACCACCGAATCTGATGCGTCGAACCACCGAATATGGTTTGGTTGCCTCGCACGGTGCGTTGTGACGCATCGCCAGACGAAAGAACCTGAGGGTCTACTACGAAAAACGATACACGATAATCCGCACTGAAAAAAATGATCTACAAAACTAGATATGTAAGTTGACGTTTTGTTGTCGGGAAACTAACTTTAGTTACATTTCATCAAAAAATTTAGTAACGAACAAAAACTAGTTTTGTTACTGGTAAGTTTAGTTCGCAACCTGTTTAGGTTAATGGTTGTCTTTTGTGTTACTGTTAAATAAAATTTTGTAGTCACTTGTAGTTTATTTTTTTCAGTGCGATCATCGTTATCAAATATTCACCAATAGAATTGCAGCAAAACTGACCTGTCGTAAATTTTGTGCAATTCTATTGGCTAATTGATTGACAATGATGATCGGAATTAGGGTTTCGTTCCCGGGTCCCGGGAATCGGGAATTCCCGGGAAATCCGTCGTTCCCGAAGTCGGGATTTTTTTCGCGATTTCCCGGGAATTCCCGGGAATTTCTTTATTAGATTGAATGCTCTAAAACACCTGAAAATATTAGTCAAAATTAACGAAAAACATTTGAAACACAAAGATGTTGCATAAATTCTTAAAACAAATGTCTACATCCACCGAAATCGAACGATCTGACTGAACTACAAGCTGAGCTACAAAAAACCGTTAAAAGGAACTGAAGGAAGTGTGTATTTTCGGATATAACGTTTTTTTCTTTCTTCTAAGTTTCTTTTTAATTAAGTTTTCCGAAGATACACATAAAACATTTGTGTTTGTTACCTATCAAAAGTCAAACACATAATTTAATTTAATTACCTATTTGTGTCTCACAAACACAAGTAGAAAATTAAAAATTATCACATCAATCTACAGGTGATAGTTACTAAACCGCCGATTTTAGAGAAAATCTCTGAATGAGCTTAATTTTGAAGAAAATGAAATTTATATTAATATTTTTTTTTAATGTGTATTTTTGGACATAAAGCTTATCACCGTTTTTGATTGGAAAATGTCAATATTGCCGACAATGCATATTTTCTAAATAATAGGTTTTCTTATTTTTACCAATCAAAAGTCAAGTAAAACACATCATCATCATCATATCAGCCTGCCACTGCTGAACATAGGCCTCCCCCATTAACTTCCACTTCGAACGATTTTGGGCCGCATCCAGCGGTGGCCAGCGATTCTGACTAGGTCGTCGATCCGCCTGGTCGTAGTTCGTCCCGCACGGCGCTTTCTTGTACGTGGTCGCCACTCGCGTCGTCTTCGAGCGATGTGGCCTGCCCATTGCCTTTTCAGTTTACTATCTTTACGAGCTTTATCGGTAATTTTTGTTCTCCAAGGAATCTCGTCGTTTCCCTGTCTCGTAGAGAGATTCTGAGCATAGCACGTTCCTTGTGAATTGGTAATTTTTTTTTCAACATACTTGCTTTTAAAGTCACATTTATTGCACCGTTTTCAGTATCATAATGTAGCTAAGTATTACGATCTAGTGCTTTTTACTTTACATTACCGCACAGTTTTATGATAGGTATAATCCCGATTATGTTAAGTTTGTATTGTAACTCAATACAATTGATATGTGCGTAGACGAAGCATTCTTAATTTAAAAGGATAAAACAGTTTCGCTGTCCAAAAAAACTTGCGTGCCATTGGTTGACGTTCTCATTGACTATTATCAAAAAATCTACTTAAAAAAGACAACTTTGTTTTTTTTCCTCACAAGTGTGTTGAAAAACGTCGTATGACACGCGTGTGCATTGATAATTAAACTCTCAGCTTAATAGGTAACGCCTCGTGTGTTATTACCAACTTTGCACACATATCTCATAACTATTATCTACTTTTGAGACAAATAAATTGCTAATTTAAGTAAATTACGTGTTTTACTTGACCTTTGATACGTTAAAATAACAAAACAGTTGTTAGGGTTGTTATTTTAAAATTTCCCGGGAATCGGGAATTCCCGGGAAATCATTTTTTTCATTCCCGGGTCCCGGGAATGGAAAAAGGTCGGGAAAAACGAAACCCTAATTGGAATATCGAGTATCGTTTTTCGTAGTAGGCCCTCTGGTGCGACGAACCACCGAATCTGATGCGTCGAACTATCGAACATGGTTTGGTTGCCTCGCACGGTGCTGTGCGATGCACCGCCAGACGACCATGGCGCTAACCGCATCAAGTTCGATGGTTCGGCACGCCAACTGGCCCATCAAATTGTAGACATATCAAAACAACCGCTGTTCTAACCGCATAGTTATTTGTATTTGACTTCTACAGAGAGCTCCCCGCCGTGGTTTTCCCAATGGAGTACAGCATGGGGTTCTTAAAAAAGGGTGTGAAGAGATTTCTGCAGTGTCGGCAACGCGCGATTGTCGCCCCTGGTGATGTAAGCGTCCAAAGACTACGGTAACCGCTTACCATCAGGCGGGCCGTATGCTTGTTTGCTACCTAAGTAGTACCTATACAAAAAAACTACAGAAGTCAGTCGTAAGAAACAAACTGAATAAAATATCTTGTTCCAGAGTTATAAGCTCGCTAATGGACAGATAGACAAAGAGACATTGTGTTATATTATACATAAGGATAACGTTTATTTTAATGCCATTACCAGAATATCAAAAATAATATCTAAAATATTTTATTTATGAATCAATATAAAAGACGCAGATACACAAAGGCTCTTAGAGACAAACAATAATCTGATTACTTTAACAGAAACATTGTGAGTGACAGCCCTGTACCCATATCAATTCGTATTAAGGGTGCCCGTTCATTACATCGCACAGACACGCCACGCCACGCAAGCTGACAGTCCACTGCCGTACGCTTAATTTGGCAATTAAATGAAGCTTGAAAAGAAGGCGTTATCTTTATTCGTTGTTTGTAGTTATGATATTATACATATTTAAGGCGATGATAGCTCAGTGGTAGTGACGTCAGATACCGAGACGAAGGTCCCGGGTTCGAATCCTACAAATGAGCTTGAGCTTTCGGTGAAGGAAAACAGCGTGAGGTAACCATAGCACGGTGGTAGGGTACTTTGTAGTACCCGCCAGGCTGGCTACCACCTTCATGTTGAAAATCTGTCGCCAAGCACCTTCCGGTGTGTTCCGATAGCTACACTTGAGAGCCAGTTCCTTCTAGGCTTTGTGTGCTTACCACCTTCGGCCGCATCATCACTTATCATGGTGAGATTGCGGTCAAACACAGGCCTATAAACAGTAAAAAGAAATTAATAAAATATTAAGGTTTATTTACCTACAACAAGTGGATACCTATACAACTCTCGTGGATACTCATAATCACTTTAATCACTTATAGCACAGTTGTAGCCTGCATAGTGCCCCGAGATGTACTGGCATCTTTTCATCCAGAAAAAATGCTTTCCATGAAAATATTGTGAAATGCTCTGAATAAATTTTCCCTTATAAAAATGAACTTTGGCTTGCTCATTAATTTTACTAGCAACCTCGCTATAATTATTTTTTCATGATTCAATCTATTTTGCAACATTCTATGGTCTGTTTTTTAATCATGGCCATGAATGTATAATAAAAACCTATTATACGCATTTTAAAATTTTCATTAATTTTTTTTATACCTCTTGGTAAACCAGCATACGGCCTGCCTGATGGTAAGCGGTTAACGTAGCCTATGAAAGCTTGCAACACCAGGGGTATCACGCGCGCGTTGCCAACCCTGCAGAAATCTCTTCACACCCCTTTTGAAGAACCCCATGCTGTACTCCATTGGGAAAACCACGGCGGGGAGCTCATTCCACAATCTGAGCGTCCGCGGAAGGAAGCTCCTTTGAGCCCGCACAGTACGAAACAATTCTGGTTTCAATGTGTGAGGATGGACACCCAGTCGATGGCGAGAGTTGCGATCATTAGGAACAATATTAAAGGCGTCAAAAAAGCCGTCCGGTAGGCAGCTTGAGGTCTAAATGTTATAGAATACCATATAATGGGATTTCAATTAAGCTCCTTTCGGTAAAGTTCAGTGACTCTTCTTACATTTCGAACACTTTAGAAATATTCAATTCCAAAATGTTCTTCAAGAACTAAATCTGTTGACAACAAGCAAAGGTCAGTAAACCAATAAGCGACCAAAACTTTCTCAATTTATTTACTCATAGAGCTCAGTGCCTTCCTATTATTTGACTCAGCTGTAATTTCTCCCGTCCTGCTATAACCCGTTACACTATGATCGCATGGCCAGTTTACACGGGGTCAGCCATTCAGTAGTCAACAACTGTACGTTCTACTATCTGTACAGTACGTGACTTGCTCTATGTTTTCAATGTAGACTTTTACTGGATGGATAGTAAAAGTACATACAGCTATTGACTTCAATCAGTTCGACACTGAGCAAAAGAGAGACAATCGAGAAACAAACTTTTAAGATGTGCATTTTGAAATGATAGGTGTATGCTGTCTTATATGAGTTCTTTGCTGTTCTATCCAACAAGGCGATACAACAATGTTTTTTTTTACTATTTGATTCCATGTTTTATTTTTTTTTACAATTAAATGGGCTTGCGTTTGGTCACATAACCGCCTATAAGGGACGATGACGAAACCTAAGATGGAACAACTAAGAAACCTAGTCAATCTGGCCTTGAAAATCCCTAAATATATGAGTCAGGAAACACATACCTCATAAGCAATTTCCACTCCCTTGCTGTCCGCATTATAAATGAGCATGCAAAACGCTGTGTCCGTATCGGTATGTCAACAACTTACGGGTGAAAATTTTCCCAGTGTCTTGTGGTTTGGTGTAAAAATGGGAATGGTGGAATAAGGTTGAACAATTCCTGCGCACACTCTCCAAAATATCTGTAGAAAACCAAATCTCACCATGATAGCAATGCTGTCGTCAAAGGTGTTAAGCACAAACCGCTGAAGAGAACTGGCTCTCAAGTGTAGCTCACTATCCGCCAGCTACTAGACCCACGAGAACCAGGCATTATAGAGTTGCCATTTCCGTGAGACCTCGACGCAGCTTAATTACGTTTATAAAAACGCTGTTATTAGATTTTCTTGTAATATAAATGATTGAGTGGGCACTTAATTTGGTTTATCAAGATTGGAGCAGTCGCTTAATGAGGGCTGTTACACTTTTATGTTTGCATGTAACGATTTGACGTGACTGTTTCGGAATTAGAAAATTAATGTGAGCTCAGGATTTTCAATACTTCACTGAAACACTTAAACTGTGATCGGTGATTACAAGAAAATAGAACACTGAAAGAAATATTAAACAACTACCGTTTATATGAAGTTTTTGACCAACTGATATGGCGGGTCGTGAATCTTCGTTCGCACAGAAAAGAAAGTATGGCCCCGAAGATTAACGAAAGAATGCTCAAAACTTACAATCAACCTTAGATCACTACTATAAGGTTCATAATACACTGCAGCTGTTAGTTCCGTCTCACTCGCAATTCACGCCCCTCCGCACGGCGCGCGCTAACATGGCGGCAGCTGCCGACCAATAGCGTGAAAATGTATCTTCTGCGCAGGTACATCGATAAGCCATATCAGTTGGATAATGCTGTACCTAAAAACTTTTTGGATTTGTGCAGGTATTGGACATTCGCCTTCACAATCCACAAAAATGCTTACAAACATATTAAATTAACTTAAACATATTATTGACTTACACAAACAAGCATGCCGACTGCGGATTGGTGGAAGTAGGATAGTGGTCAACCTACTGTTGGAGTTTTCAAGCCGCCTAGGAGCCGCCTTAACGACTATCACAATTAAGTGATAACTGGGACCAACGGCTTTACGTGCCTTCCGCAGCACGGAAAGCGCTCGAGATGAAATACCACTAGGCGGTCACCCATCCAGGTACTGGCCACACCGGTGGTAACTTTCGATCGATTACGGACGGCTAATCATGCACCACTTTCAACGTGAAAACTTATAGCAAATCTACATATTGCGCTTTATATTACTATTCTAAATAAATAAATATCCTGGGACATTCCTCACGCACGGTTAATTCCCAAACTAAGCAGAGCTTGTACTATGGAAACCAGATAACTGATATAATACTTAAATTACTTTTTGTTCGTAAATACATACTTAATATACATAATTACACCCAGACTCAGGACATACAGACATATTCACACATGCATGCATTTATGCACACAAATGCATGTCCTGTGTGGGAATCGAACCCGCGACCTGCGCCAACCGCGCCAGCTGGCCCGTCAATTCGAATCGAATTCAAGAACGTGTTTCAATTCCTGTCTCTTATTACACAGTGAATATAGATTAATATGAACATTTCATTTTATGGAAGAAATCGCTTCTTAGCGATAAGACCGCCCATTGTACAGTATTTTAATTATTAAGAATTTATTGTTATTTTTATTCTATACTTGTTGGTGTACAATAAAGATTTATCTATTTATCTATCTATTTCGTGCATCCCTACCGTATTTGTCATTCTAAAGACCGAGATAAACGCTGCGTCTATACGCAGTCTCTATTTTATACAACGTAAACAAGTCGACGTCAACATTCTGTCAGTTTCTTGATTAAATTTTAAATTAAAGTTTGTTATAGAGGGAGGAAGTTTATTCAGTTTATGCAAAGAATATGCGGGGACTATTATTGATACTATATTTAATAATATAGAAGGGATAAAGTATTAGTTTCCGCGGTTTCTCCCTCATTTCCCGTGATAATAAGTAGTATGGTAGTAAGTTCACATGCGTTCCCGAGAGATCATTTTTTTCCGGGTTAAACATTATTCCATATGTTATCCAGGGTATGATCTATTTATGTGCAAAGTTTCATCCAAATATGTTCCGTAGTTAGTGAAAGAGTAATTAACATCCGTATATCCATCCTCGTAAGCATTCGCGTTTGTAGAAAAAAGTAGGATTGTACTGACACACTTTGGTTGGTATTTTGCTCATCATTTGGGGTTTTGATTCCCGTTCTTGCCATCAAATCATACCATTGAAAAGTTGTAATTTTTTTATCTATACTCTATTTCACATAGGATGAGTCGTCAAGGTCAAGGGTTTTTTACCAATATCTAGTATAATTCCATTTGATTACTCTGAAATAATATTCACAATATTTCGTGAAACCTAGCTCTATCATAGTATTCCTTTATTATATCGAAATGAACATTAACCATTGAGAAATTTAATAAAATACCATGTGTCACCGAACTCATGTTATTTGAAATATAATATAATGGCTTTTTTTTTGCAGTTAATTTTCAGTTCTTCGAGGCATGATGTGCACTTTGGACCACGTTTTTGTGAGATTGTAGTCAAAATACAAGTCTAACAATGAATAGTTTTCAAAAAAAATTGGTATGAATAAGAATTTAATATTTATAATTCCCTTACTCTCTGGCAAACAAACATTTTGAGTTAAATAGATCGGTCGAGTTCAAATCGAAATTAAATCCAAATTGACTTCCATAAATAAAATCGTTTACTCTAAGACATTTAAATCGAATAACATGCCCTTAATGGCATTGGCAAAAAAAGGCCATTTGTTTACCAAAATATTGTTCCCTAATCGTGTAGACATAAATTCATTGCTAAAACGTACCAAAGATTTCATCGCTTATGAGACAATGAATTCGATAGAGGAAGACTCTATTTATATAACAGTAAATAGTAATTTAGAATGAACGCTTGTTACAAAGCTGCAAAAGTTATTTTGTACCAGTACATTGGAGTTTTTAGATACTGCGTCCAATACAAAGAGGTCTCTCTATATTGCTGATAAAAACCAATTTTATTGGAAATCAGGTGTCTTTTCAAACTGGTCAATTGTATGTGTTATGTTGTGCAAATTATCTATGAGCTTGGCTGGATTTACGGGATTTTGGACGAAATATTTATGAATTTGTTTGGTTTTATATGAGACCGTTTCATTTTTATTTCGACTGATAAGAAAATGGGTTTGTTATTTATGATACTTCTAATATTATAAATGCGAGGTTGTAAGTTTTTTTGTATATTTGTCCTTTTTCACCCTCATTCCCGCGATAAAAGTAGCCTATGTCCTTCTCCATACTAAAGGCTATCTACGTGCCAAATTTAATTGCGATCGACTCAGCAGATTTGTCGTGAAGGCGACAAACAGACAGTTACTTTCGCACTTATAATATTAAGTACAGCGTATCTCTTAAGAGTGCGTACAAAGCCAAAAAAATATGGCAATGTCAGATGAAACAAACTTATGTCTAATCTTCGCGTGGCATGAGACGGAGATAGCGTGTTTCGCGAAACAAAAATGAACTAAGCGCTTCTTATCTAAATAACTCGTAAAGTATAGAATATTTTAAAAAATCGTTAGTAGCAGCCTTAGTTGATATGTTAGTGATATTATTTATCGATTTTTTGTCTTAATTAGATACACCATGAACGAATAAAAACGAAAATTCATTATTATTAGAGGTATCTTTGTGATTTATTTCCATCGAGGAATTTTCATTCCATTATGTTTTTGTTCAGATATAACCCCCGCGTATATAATGAAAATACCCATACAAAAATATTTTTTCATTTAAATACTATTTACTTGGGTAAATTTCAATGCTAAGATTGTTATTTTGCTTTATACGCACTCTTAATAAACAGGGCACCGAATCTCTTTTTTTTGCTCTTCCCGGGTGTAAGTTTGCACCCAATTTCAATATTGTATGTTTTCACTTAACACACAATCAATTTCACTTGCTTGCCCTGGGGAATAATATTTCAGTTTGAGCGCAAGTTCCTACCATGTAACAGATTTACACTATAGCCTGCGGGCTTGAAACTAATCATAAGGGGTTATGTCAGCCCTTCAAAGTACCTATGAGTAAATTATTAGCATTTAATGTTACTCTATCCAATTAATAAGATATTACTGAAATAAAATTAAATAATTTATTCATTCAAATAGGCTTTCACAGGCACTTATGAATAGTCAAACTCTGATACTCTAATGCACGGTTCGGGAGGTTGTTTTTGCTGAGAAGAGCCGGCAATACAGTTAGAATATACCTACATTTATGTTATAATGAAGATATTACTGTGTTTCACTATCATCAGGAAACCATAAACTCAGCAATTACTCTTTTCAAAACAAGCTTATAGTTATTTACATTCTTATCGAACTTACAAAAATTGCGTGCCCCGGCCCGGCGCGGCGGCAAAACTACAAAGTAGACTGAAGTAAATAGCAAACTAGGCGCAGACCAGCCCCCACAAGCAGCACCTGTTCATGTATATGACGCGTGTGGCAGCCATCGCCCCCGCAGCCATATTGGAGGGAAGTGAGCGACTCGTCACACGACTTCACTCTAAAACTTACTAGATTTTCACGTAATCCCGTAAGACCTAAGTTCGTGTAGTTTTCTCAAGCATGAGAGTTGTCGAAATCTAAGAGGCCCGTTTTGATAAGAGGATGTCTCTTCTTGTCGCACTATGTTTGTCTCTTTTTGACACATTGATGTATATGCGCTGTCAAAACGGGCCTATTAGATTTCGCCGACTTTACTGCGTAATATCTCTTCAGAGTATCTCTTCATATTCATCTAGATAATGAATATTCTTACAAAAGATGACCCGCATTATCCCGAGACTTAAAAGGGATGTGGAAACGTGACATCCCATTAAGGGCGCACATAATGAGGCATTAATGATAGAATTTCAATCGATAGGTACCTTATAATCGTTCCTTTACTGAGTTTTTTAATTTGATTTTGTTTTATCAAACACTCAGAATAGGTACTCTGTGGATGATTACCGTTGACCTGTTTTGAGATGGATTAATTGCATGTTCTACGGGATAATGATTCAGTCGGTCAATTAAAAATAAAACGATAGAGGGTAATTCGGTAAACAATACAAAACTAACTACTCCACAGTTATAGAGAAGCTATCATAAGCAAAGGTTATGTCCCATCTTTTTTAGAGTCAACATAAGTTCTCTTTAGCGCTAAAACAATAATTAGTCGTCTAAGCAGCCAGTAGAAACACGTAGCGCTATCAGAACGCTTTTAGGAGTATTTTTCTCGCAAAACAACAAAACAACAAGTGTGGCCGGATGGCCTCACTTTAACGGCACATAGTTGTGATGTATGGCGTCTTCTCTATACGTATTAATAATAGCTTATTGTCCACAGTTTCATTATGTATTATGTTCCTGTGAGTGTCGCCAATATTCCACGACGAGGAGCTGTGCTGGCGGTGTAAGTAGTACCCGAAACCTGCGTAGTACCAAATATCCCTTTTGCTGCAAGGACAACTACCATCTCTCAAACCCTTTTAAAAAACTACGAGGCTGTGAAGAGTTATTTGCAGGGTCGCGATTCCTCTAGTATTGCATGAGTCTAGTCTATGGAACCGATTACCATCAGTCGGCTGTATGCTTATTTGCTACCTTAGTGCTTGTCCCAGAAGGGGCAAAATCGCGGCAATACTGGGAGCCAATACATTGAGTCCACAAGCATCGCGCGAGTAAATAGAATTGCGGCGAAATCGCCCCTTCTGGACAGGTACTTTGTATAAAAAAATACAAATTACACACATCGTCATGTACTACACGTCTAACAATTCGTAACGTATTCAAAACCAAAAACGCTTTTCTGATTATTTTGCCTTTTGAAACAAACTGAGTTGGCCAACTTTCACTTCTCATCAAATCACCAACAAATACATTCTTATTATTCAAAAGGAAATCCATTACATCAATTTTTTGCCCCTGTTCAATATCTCTACCAATATATATCGATAAATTATAGTCCACTAATCCGTATTGGCATGCAAGTATGTCAAAAGCTTAGGTACCGGTACTATGCTAGAGATGGGTGATTTTGTGTATCTGTTCTTTGTAGCTAATACTACTATTTTATCTGTTATTTTTAACTCAAACTAATATCATGTCTGGTCAATCACATACATTTTATAATTAGTGTAGAATTCACACGTAAAGATGTCGCTACAAACATCGTATGGACTGATTGAAAATTAATTCTTAGTCAAAACGCTATTAAATTACTTTTTATTGAGCTTTATTGCAAGGAAATAGAATTTGATGATAATTATTTACGTAATTTAATTAAATTTATGTTTAAAACTCGTATTTTTTATATTTGCAATTTATGTAATCTTTCGACCTTACATAGATGGCCTAAGCGTCGACTATTTTTATTTCATTTCATCGTCTAAAACCAAAACAATCAAATAATAATAAAATAAATCTAATAATAACCTGTTTCTAATAAGCAGAGACTTCAACGGTAAATAAATATAGTCTAAATATTTTTTAATCTACTACGTTTTTTTTTAAAGTACAATGGCCAGTTTCATCACAATTGTATTTCATTTGTTTTTATGGGGTTATGTCTGTATCTAGTGCTGGAAAAGTAATCGTGGTTTCATTTATTCAACAAAATATCAAATAAGAACAACTTAATTAATAAGTCTTTTATATGGACAAAAGGATTAAAGCCATTCGTCAAACCTGCTCTCAAAATTTCTGGAGAATCGGTTGAGAAATGCGACCTGGACATACATACGAAAGCATTTTCGTCCAAGCTGAAACGGAGACGCTTCGCTCGCTCGGTATTAAAGTGATTTTTAAAACTTATAGTAGATTTAGAAATTGCTATCTTGACCTATTTTTAATCGTTCCCTAATCAGGGCCGGCTCTAGCCTATATAACGCCCTCTAGTAGTAACTAAGGGTGCAAGCAATACCCTGGCGCCCTCAAGTAGGCGTACGAACAAAATGGTATATTCTCACCAGAGTGATCGGATATTCGTGAGCAAATATAAATGACTATATTTTTATTCTGCAGTTTCAAGCAAGGTCTTTTGGAAATTTCGCAGGGTTCCCAATTTAAAAAAATATATATCCTATGTCACTCAGTGATAAATGACAATATTATTCGACTGGTGAAAGATTCTTTTAAATCGTTCCATTTGTTTTTGAGTTTATTCATTACAGACAAAAATACAAAAAAGATTTGTATTTTTGTAGATTATCTCTATTAACATCTACACTAACTGTTGAAAACTACTTTGTTAGATTAATTTATGGTATTTTCTATTGTATTTTTTTGTTTATAAAAGCTATTGTCATATATCAGAAAGAAAATAAATGAGTGTGTGTCAGTCGCTTGGTCGCCTATTTTTTCCACTGCTTGCAAAATTATCAAAATCCTCTACACTAACTCTATTAGTGTAGATGTCACGAGTGGCGCTCGATGCCCGTCCGGATATCCTGTATATATATTTTAAACTTGGGAAAAAATGGGATCAGGATTTTTTACCAACTTTGTTGGAGGTATTAGAGAGAACTTTTTCAAGCTTATGTTATCCTAGTATTATATTTGAATAACATTTATTTTTGAGTGACTAGAGAACAGAGACAGAGTTCGGGAAAAGCGAGTGAATCTAGTCACTCTAACCTCATCTCACAAATATTATAAACGCGAAATTTTGTGGGTTTTTGTGGTTTGGATGTTTGTCCCTCAATCATGCGTCAACATCTCAAGACCATCACAGGTTGCATTTGCTGAGGAGAGCTGGAAATAAAATCTGTAATTACTCTTTTTAAAACAAGCTTAGATCATTCATCTGAACGGATGTGGATGAAATTTGGTATACAGATAGAATGTATTCTGGATTAACATATACATAGAATACTTTTATCCTAGGAAAATAATATATCCCTCGGGAACGCGGGTGAAACCACGGGGCGGAAGTTAGTACAATATAAAGGAAAGTTCAATAAGCATGATTTTGTTATTATGCTTATAAATACTGTGACTTCTCCATAACATCTTATGTGGTATAATGCAACTTAATATTTAGTAATAATTCGATAATTTCGATGGAGGAGTTTGCGAATTGTTGATGAACAATAGCTAGAGTATTTTGGAAATTGTCTCAATTACCCGTGGAGTAAGATAGATAACTTAAAATTAGTATTTTTAGAATTGAATAACATAATAATAATTCTTTTGATTAGTTTAGGACTTAATGTGTGGAATTCTTATCTTTTTTGAACAAAAGTATGGAGTAGTTTGGGAAAAAGCCTTTGTGCGAGTAAATGCTACGCTCTACCTCTCTTACACAAAAACAAAAAAAAATACAAAGGTGGTCATTGTCCTTTAAAATTAAATTCTTTCAACAGTGTCATCTGTTGTCATTTACTGAAAAACAAATATTGCTGTAGTCACTTACAAACCCAGAATAGGAATTAGTACTCCAATCTCGCCACCGGCGCTGTACTTGCGCGAGTTATGGTGGTAACTTTTGAAGTATGGGCGCTGTCTCTCTGTTGTACGTAGTATTTATATACTCTGAGCTAATATACAGGTCGTTGTTTTGGTCAGCGACGAGCGACTCAGGGTCGATAATACCAATGATACTGGTGCTAAAAAAAATACTTTATTTTTTTTAATAATAAAAATAATAAAAAAAAATGAAAATCATGTAATAATCTAAAGTATAGACATAATACTCAACGGGAGTAAAGGGGTGGGGCGATGGCGGCTTGCGCCTAGCTCTAGTCTGTGCACGTGCCTAGTAACCATACTTTGCGGTAATTTTATTTCAAATTGAATAAGGTATTTCTCAACATATTTACAGTATTTAATGGAATTAAGTCCATTTTTGGGGAATATATATTTTGTACTACCGCTCCTGGGTCGCTTGTCGCCGACCAAAACAACACTCTGTATTATCCGAGGTAAAAACATAAAAAAGAACCTTACAACCGAATTGAGAATCTCCTCCCGTTTTTAAGGCGCCGTTAATTCCTAAATCTGGTAAAAGCAGGATTTTCAAAGCAGTATATCTCTTATACAGAGACTTATTTAAACTTAGAAAAAATAATATCACATTCTCAAGACCTTCTTGCAGGGCTTGTCGGTATCCAAAACATATTTAAATATACTTAGTTACATAGAAAAAAAAAAACATACCGCTTTTTTCACCTTTTAAAGCAGTTTTTCTCTGCATTTTCAGTTGTGCTTAACATTTTAAAATATACGTCCATTTTTGAGGAATATATATTTTGTACTACCGCTCCTGGGTCGCTTGTCGCCGACCAAAACAACACCCTGTATTGTAGCTGTTATTTGTAACTAGTATTTAAATATTATATCGGTTGTGTTTAGGCCAAAATACCTATAATAATATTTATAGTAGAAACCTACTCATATTGAGTATCAATGACGAGCCTCTGCTTCCCGATTCCTCTCCTTTTCCCACATCATATGTGTGAGCGAGAAAAGAACTTCGGGAATCTTCTACATACTTCGGTGACGCATCGCTGAACGCGTGTGTGTGAGTAAACGTAACGCGCGCGTCTCGCAATCCCGCAAGATTCAGTACGAAATACGCTACAGATCGAAACGCATGTGAACTTTGTGGGTGGTGAATTGATATGAAGAAATAATAGTGCGCATAATCATTGGATTGCCATAGGAGTTCCTGGTAAGTCCTTACCTTTATCCTGGGAGGCTCCTCGTTTTCCATATTGATATTTTAACGCAAAAACCCACCATTTTTTCTGGTACGCCTTCGAGCGGATTCATTTTGAGTCAGCCATTACAGTAATTTAATTTCATATCAAATCACGTATAATTTCCCGCTTTCTATAGGTTTTATGCCTCTAAATAGGTATATACCTCATAATACGCAAGTCTTATACCTCATAAATAGGTTTTAGACTATATAAATACGATATTTCGTACTCCCGCCATTTTTACCACGCCAATCGTGATAAAAAGTAGTTAGGTATTCAATACCGCCGCCGCTCCTCCATATTTTTAGGACTTAGATTTTATAGGTACCGATTCGTATCTTATTATACGAAATCATATGGTGTACTAATAACCGCAATACGTACGTACTATTTGTACTATTACTACGCATATAATTGCATTCTATGAGCCTTGTCAGTCGACTTGAAATAAACTTTCATACCTATATAGGTAGGTGCCTAAACTGTTGGATATACCTACCTACTTACCTACGTCATTTTACTTTAATTAGGTAATTTTGCAATTTATTATTACGCAATCTTTCACAATGGAAGCTATTGAAACTAAAATTAAAATATTGGAAGCTAAAAATGAAGCTATTTTTGAACAATTATCGTTCTTATATGATTCTTCTAAGAATATTTCCACGTCCGCGAGTGCAGACCTTCGTTCCTCAGAGACATTCATGGCGGACACTGAAATTATTAGTACAATTCGTCATGAATTTAGAGCCAATTTAGATACAATTAACGCGTTAAATATGCAACTTGATCCAGAATATAAGATTGATTATAAAAAAATGATTTCCTTTGATACAGTGTACACCCGAATAGAAAGGGTTCGTTCTCTTATCGTCAGTAAGACAAATATTACGTCGAATGTGTCCGCGCAGAATACTATTCCGTCCCAATATAAAGGTCGTATCAAACTACCACCAATTCAAATTCCGTCATTTGATGGAAAAATAGAAAATTGGCCCGTCTTCTTTGAATTTTTTTTTTTTTTTTTTTTTTTATACCACTAAGGTGGCAAACAAGCATACGGCCCGCCTGATGGTAAGCAGTTACCGTAGCCTATGGACGCTTGCAACACCAGGGGCATCACTTGCGCGTTGCCGACCCTGAAGAAATCTCTTCACGCCCTTTTTGAAGAACCCCATGCTGTACTCCATTGGGAAAACCACGGCATTTGAATCTTTTAAATCTAATATACATTCAAATCCTGATCTTTCGAATTCTCAAAGAGTACAATATCTTGTAGGTAAATTAACAGGAAATGCTTTAAAAATCACGGCAGGTATTATACCGTCCGGTGATAATTATAATTCTATTTGGGACAGCTTAGTTCAAAAATATCAAGATAAAAGAGCATTAGGCTCACACTACATGTCTAATTTATTCAATATTAAACCCGCATTAAATAATTCCGCGTCTTTAAATACGTTCATTGAAACTTTCCACGCTTCTGTATCTGCTTTGGAACAGTTAGGTATTGAAGATATGAAAGATTTTATCTTACTTTCTTTAGCTTTAAAGAAGTTAGATCCCGCAACCGCTAATTCCTTTGAAATGTTTATGAGGAATAAAGAAATTCCTTCTTATAAGGATTTTGTTGATTTTATTAAATCGCAAGTAAAAATATTAGACCGCACTTCCACGCCAATTGCTGGCTCCGCGCGAACCGCCCCAGTCGGTAGCAACCTTAATAATCCGCCCGCTTCTCGGTCTCAACCGCGTAATTCACATACAGTCCACCATGCTTTCCTTGCACGCGATAATAATAATAAAAGCACTTGCTTATTTTGTAATAAATCTGATCACTATCAGATTTTTAATTGTTCATCTTTTAAAGCACTTAATACTAAAGATCGTTTAGATTTTGTTAAATCTAAAAAAGGCTGTGTAAACTGCCTCAGCCTTACGCATACTGCTTCTCAGTGTAAGTCGTCGTATAGTTGTAAAACTTGTAATAAACACCATCATTCTCTTTTGCATTTGGATAGTAATTCACAATCGCAACAAATAGTTTCCGACTCGCGTCCCTTTCACTCGACGCGTCTTGATAAGAGCGATAACCGCATCGCGCCGTCTCCACACGCGCAGGACGCGCAGCTTTGCGCGCAGACGTCCGCCGCCGCCAGCGCCGCGCCGTGACCGCTCCCGTGCGCAGCCTCGCCCGCGCATCCGACCGCGTCTCCTTCTAACGCTACGGACGCTCCGCAACCGTTGTCGCTATGCACCCGAGCGCGAGTTGATAAGAATAATGATAACGAACGCGATTCTTTTAATAAATTAAATCCTTCCCATACTACTGTACTTTTATCAACCGCTCAAGTTTATGCGTCTAATAAGGACAATAAATATATTTCAGTTAGATGTTTAATAGATAACGCGTCTCAAAACAACATAATTACAACTGCCTGTTGTAAACAACTAAATTTAAATATAATACCGCTTAGCAATTCTTTTATAAAGGGTGTAGGATCCACTTCGCGTCCTATTCACGGCTACGTTCAATTTAAAATAACCGCGAAAAATAAAAAATATTTTTATAATATTACCGCTCTTGTCGTTGATTGCATTACTGACAGGTTACCGACTGAATATGTTGAGACTTCTATAGTGCAACATTTAGGTAACTTACCGCTCGCTGACCCTCTGTGGCACATCCCCGGAGAGGTCGAAGTAGTTCTCGGGGCACAATTGTTCCCATTTTTATTGTTAGGTCAAAAAATTATTGCACCTCCCGCTCCTTCTGCCCTTGAAACCGTGTTCGGTTATATTCTTATGGGTGACGTTCCCGCTAACTCTAATATTAATAAAAATGCATCCACTTATTTTAATACCGCGATTTTTTTCATTTCTGGTCCCAATGACCTTACTATTTCTTTAGATGATTCCCTACTTAAGTTTTGGGAGCTCGAAGAAATTCCCGCGCAAAAATTTATGAGCTCGGCCGAAAAGGAGTGTGAACAGCTGTTCTCTCGTAACTTCTCACGGGACTCCGCAGGCAGATATTGCACCGCGTTACCTTTTCGTGAGGATCCTGACGTGTTAGGTGATTCCCGTTCCGTTGCTCACCGCCGTTTACTTGCTTTGGAGCGTACCAAGCTACGCGATCCACAGCTACGCGCTAGTTATAATGAGGTTATACAGGAGTACTTAGATAAAAAATACTTATCTGAAATATTGCCTTCCGATTCTGACGACCATGATAAAGGGTACTTCATACCACACCATCCCGTCGTACGGCAAGACAAAGAAACAACAAAAGTTCGTATAGTACTCGATGCTAGTGCTAAATGTCACAATGGCATATCACTAAACGATATTTTACATACGGGACCCAATTTACAATCTGACTTGTTTATTGTATTACTGAACTTCCGCTTATTTCCCATTGCTATTACAGCAGATATAAAACAAATGTACCTACCTGTAGTTATGCTCGGATGAGAAAAACCTATTCCCTCGCGCTGCTGAAGTAGCTTCGCGTGAACTATATATGGATGACTTAGCCACTTCCATTCCTTCTTTAGAAGAAGCTAAAGTCTTATCTCAAGAGCTCATCTCTCTTTTTAAAGCTGGTGGTTTTGATCTCACCAAATGGGCAAGTAACTCACAGGAGTTGCTGGTCTCTGTGCCGCAATCCAATCGGGCTGCTATAGATTTTTCAGACAATGATAACCTCAAAATTCTAGGCCTCAAATGGATTCCTGCAGATGATAGCTTCACTTTTACTACATCTGATTTACACGACAAGTGCACCAAAAGATTCATACTGTCAACAATTGCCCGCTTGTGGGATGTACTCTGATTTGCTGCCCCAGTGGTATTGTTTGCCAAATTATTAATTAAAGATTTATGGAATCTTCATATTGATTGGGATGAAACACCCCCAGACTCTATCGTTTCTCTCTTTAATAAATTCAAAGAGCAATTGCCTCTTCTTTCTACATTAAAAATACCGCGTCATTTAGCCGTTTCTATGGGCTGCAAAACAAATATTGTTGGTTTTGCTGATGCCAGTCTTAAAGCATATGGCTGCATCATATATTTACATGTGACTGATCCTGATGGTAACATACACGTACGGTTGGTGTGTGCGAAATCTAAGGTTGCACCTGTAAAGGTAGTTTCGCTTGCTCGTTTAGAGTTATGCGCCGCTGTTCTTCTGTCAAAACTTATTAAATTAATTAATGAGACTTATAGTGCTCGAACCGCTATTGATAATATATTCGCATTCTCCGATTCTAAAATTACTCTCTCATGGATACACATAGATGCAATGTTTTCGTTAGTAACCGCATTGCTAAATGTCAAGAAAATCTTGACCCAAAACATTTCTACCACGTTAGTGGTATAGAAAATCCTAGCGACTGTCTCTCTAGAGGTATTTTACCTGAGCAGCTAGTGTCACATCACTTATGGTGGCACGGCCCGAAATGGTTAAAAGATCCAGTTTCAGAATGGCCTATCACTCCATTTAGTCCCGAATGCTGTGAGACCTACCTGAATTTAATAGTAAAACGCTTGTTACTTGTACCGCGTCCGCTTCTGTTGAGCCTAATTTAATTTACGAGCTTGCTCTGAAATACTCATCATGGAATAAAATATTACGCATAATAGTATACATACTTAGATTTTCTCGCATAATTTCTCGTGATCAAGGTCACAGCCGCATCACAGCTTCTGAGCTAAATAAAGCTGAAGTATATTTAATACGCTCTGTACAACAAGTTCATTTTCAAAATTTATTTAATAATATTCAAAAAGTTAAATTATCTTCCCCTCTTAAAAAACTTGACCTCTTTATAGATCAAGATAAAATTATTAGAATTGGAGGTAGACTTTCAAATGCAAATCTTCCGTATGAAGCTCAGCATCCCGCTCTTTTACCTAAACATGACCACGTTACTCATCTTATTATAGACTATTTTCACCGTGCTCATTGCCATACTGGTGCCAATCTTCTGAGCTCACTGTTGCGCCAGAAATATTGGATACTGTCCGCTAGAAGTGTCATTAGACACAGAGTACATTCATGTAACTTTTGTTTTAAAAATTCCCCTTCATTTCTCAGCCCAAAAATGGCTGATTTACCCTCTTGCCGCGTTCAGGAGACCAAAGCGTTTGTGCATACGGGCGTTGACTATGCTGGACCCATTAAAGTAACATTATGTAGACGCAGAGGTCAAAAGAGCCAAAAGGCATATATTTGTTTGTTTATATGCTTAGTAACCAAAGCTGTACACATCGAATTGGCAACTGATGTGTCATCAGATACTTTTATTTCCGCTTTTAAGCGATTCATTTCCCGTCGAGGACCTGTTTCTTTTCTTTACTCCGATAACGGAACTAACTTTGTCGGAGCTAAAGCTCAATTACAAGAACTACTTACCGATCAGTACCGCATTGAATGGAAAATGATTCCACCCCGCGCCCCACATTTCGGAGGATTGTGGGAATCTAATATAAAATCGATTAAAACTCATTTATACCGTGTTATCGGTTCGCAGCTCCTCACATATGAAGAGCTCCTCACTGTTCTTACCCAAATTGAAACAGTCTTAAATTCTAGACCGCTTTGCATTTTATCTGAGGATCCCTACCCGGAGCCTCTTACTCCCGCTCACTTTATAATGGCTTCACCATTGACTTCATTGCCGCTTCAGAATGTGTCCGAGGAAACCATATCTTTACGTTGTCGGAAACAATTATTAGATCAGATGGTGTGTAGCTATTGGAAAAGATGGCGTATAGAATATTTACATAATCTTCAAGTTAGACAGAAATGGCTCATTGATAAAAATAACATTAAGATTGGTACTGTGGTTCTTATACATCAAGATGATATTCCCCCTTTACGTTGGCCGTTGGGCATAATATCACAAGTTTATCCTGGCAAGGATGGAAATATCCGCGTCGCTTTAGTAAAAACTTCAAATGGATCATTCAAAAGACCCATTGTCAAGTTATGTCCATTACCCTCACAATAAAAATTAATCATACCGCATCTTATATTCAGTACTTTAGTAATTATTATAATCTGTAATTAGTTCTTATAATTAATTATTTTTTCTTTCTTTTGAGAACACTACGTATTCTCAAGTCGGCGGAGGATGTTTAGGCCAAAATACCTATAATAATATTTATAGTAGAAACCTACTCATATTGAGTATCAATGACGAGCCTCTGCTTCCCGATTCCTCTCCTTTTCCCACATCATATGTGTGAGCGAGAAAAGAACTTCGGGAATCTTCTACATACTTCGGTGACGCATCGCTGAACGCGTGTGTGTGAGTAAACGTAACGCGCGCGTCTCGCAATCCCGCAAGATTCAGTACGAAATACGCTACAGATCGAAACGCATGTGAACTTTGTGGGTGGTGAATTGATATGAAGAAATAATAGGGCGCATAATCATTGGATTGCCATAGGAGTTCCTGGTAAGTCCTTACCTTTATCCTGGGAGGCTCCTCGTTTTCCATATTGATATTTTAACGCAAAAACCCACCAGGTTGTCTAACTTAAATAGCACAACCTCTGCTTAAGTTTAGGATTAGAAGGCCGTCTGTTAACAAAGTCCCAGGATATTATTTATTTATTTATTACACTTATGCTGATGCTAATAATGCTCTGGTGATAGTAAGTTAAAGTAGGAGAAGACCTAGGTCATATTATCATTCAGAGAAAGATTTTTGGTCAGAGATCACTTAGCAGTACTAGTCTCCCGCTAAGTGGGCTACATGTTCCAGATAGCTACTGCAAGTGGAAGTAAGAAAGGCACGCCTCCAGTAGTGGTCATCTAGAAAGTGCACAAAAATACCACTTAAACATAAAAAAATTATTACAACACACAACGAAATTCCTATTAATATTAAACATCTATGCTAAAACGAAGTAAAACATATTTTACAAGTATCTGCATCCAATCGTTTTAATTTTATGAGCGATGCATAACAATAAAAATTTTTACGCGCCTCGTAAACCAGATAAAAGTATTAATTTTATTACATTGCAACGGGTTTATCTTAAGAGTGCGTATAAAGCAAAATAACAATCTTAGAATTGAAATTTACCTAAGTAAATAGTATTTAAATGAAAAAATATTTTTATATGGGTATTTTCATTATATACGCGAGGGTTCTGCCTGAGCAAAAACATAATGGAATGAAATTTCCTCGATAGAAAAAAATCACAAAGCTGCCTCTAATAATAATGAATTTTCGGTTTTATTCGTTCATGGTGTATCTAATTAAGACAAAAATTCGATAAATAATATCACTAACATATGACCTAGGGCTGCTACTAACGATTTTTTTAAATATTCTATACTTTACGAGTTATTTAGATAAAAAGCGCATATTTCATTTTTGTTCCGCGAAACACGCTATCTCCATCTCATCTCCACGCGTAGATGAGACATAAGTTTGTTTCATCTGACATTGCCATATTTTTCTGGCTTGGTACGCACTCTTAAACATTAAAATATGAAGCAGAAATATACAAAACAATTAAGAATGTTTATAGCAAATTATAATACTGATGAAAAATAATAGCTGTTAGAAATAGCATATATAGTTATAAAAATAACAGGTTATTTTCTCCACACTACTCACTTACGGCAGCGATAAGTCCTACCAAATCCTTCACTATGTCGTCATATTTCCATCGCACAAGGGAGTTTCGAAAGTGATTAGTATTCGAAGCATGTTCATCCCATCTTTACTAGAAATGAAATTCCTGTACAGAGATTTAATGGGTAAATCTCGTTTGGATGAATATATTCGTATTAGGACAATTGTCTGCTTTAGTCTAGTTTCCTTTGATGAAATCTTCTATTATTGGTTATTTCTGATATTGGTTTCTGTTTTTTTTTAAATGAACACTCGTCTCCTTCCTTGTTTAGATAGAACTCAAAAGTCTAGCCCCTTTATTCATAATCGCTTTTTAACTAAATCAGTGTAATAGTATGCCCCGTCTCACTCTTTCGATCACCAAATGTCACCTGTCAGATAAAGACTTCGGAATTTTAGCTAATCAACGTTTGATAACTTTATTATGAATAAGGGGGTAGGATTCTTTTAATATATTTAAAATTCTTCCCTAGCAAGTTGTTTTATATAGATAAAACAACTTAGTTGTATAGACAACTAAGGTAGCAAATTAGCTTACGGCCCGTCTGATGGTAAGCGGTTACCGTAGCCTATGGATGTTTGTAATTCCAAGCGTATCGCTAGCGTGTTGCCAGCCCTAGAAAATCATTTCACACCCTTTGAAGAACCTCATGCTATACTGTACCCTTGGGAAAACCACAGGGCGGGGAGTTCATTCCACAAACTGAACGTAAATCCAATATAGTTTACAGAACAATCTACGATACAAAGTATTAATTTTGCACCTTATATCTTTAAGCTTGTTTTGTGCTGGAGCAACTCAGTAAAAACTTTTTGAGAGTTCTGTAGTCTAACAAGTTTCTTTATGTCTATCTGTCCGTTCATCTGTGTGTATGCTACAGCCATTTTACTCGTAAACTATAAATCTATGAAACTCGGCACTGAATGATTATAAGCACAACAAAGCTATGCACAAATAAATTTTGGCTAGAAACTCCCCCGTACATGTAACTAGTAAAAAAAATATCTCATTTACTCTCTCTCTCTTACTCTAGAGAGATGGAATTAGCATATAAAACTAACCTGTCTGGCGAGAGTCTTCTAATTCTAGAGCTATCTATGGACGATTAAATATGCGACCACATTTTTTTAAACCACTACGTAACCCTCCATACTCTTAGCCAGTTTTTGTATTAACTCCACTAGTATTAGGCAGTTGTCCCACCGCTGTTGAGTAAACGTACAATAGATATAACATTCCATGTAAATAAAAGAGACGCATATAATAGGTCTTAAGAGGACTCAATTCGTCATACTTTTCATACAAAACCCCTGTACTTATTATGGCGTTGTTAAACATTTTTCGTTAGATATTTTGAACAAATTAGTATCTTGTGTACTATATCTAGCCTTGTATCTTGGCGTAATTTAAAAAAAGTGTGAAACAAATTCAGTCAAAGCCTCCGAAAAACAGCGTTTTTGCCTGAACTTTGGCCATATCTAATGTACCTATAAATTGTAAAAGTAAAGAAAACATTAAGATACCAGGCTTGCAAATGTATTGGAGATTCTAAATAACTAACTTTTTTTTCACAAACTTGTAAGATTTTTTCTCAAGAAGTATACTCCTGGAACAAGTTTTATGAATGCGAAATCATGAATGACGACCTAGCGAAGCGGCCGCGAGTGATCAGCGGAATTTACCGACTGATAACCGACGGCTCTGATGCTATCTCTCTTTATTCGCAGTCAAACATTACGTTGGATGAAACAACAAGCTTTTAGACTATGCTCGCGTTGAAGTTGCGCCGGCCACAGAGGGCCGCCTTAACCTAAGAAATTGCCGTTCTGCAGTACTGGCCATTACAAATCAAAATAATTTTTGTTTGGCTAAGTTTTCCAAGTTCAAATTAATTTTATTTTAAAAACATGGATTTGTTTTTGCAAAAGTAGTCATTTGTTTATTGATTAGTGTTACATTTTCATCGCATTTCAATCTTTTTCGTCATCATGGATACGTTAAAAATTCGAGTAATTATGGAATATGAGTACCGTCGTGGCCACGGAATAATAAAAACAAGTGGAAGTGCGAAGTAGGCGTGACTCGTGTCGCCACTATTAAGCGTTGTTACGCTTAATCAACGCATATTTGATCCCAGTCGTATCTAACCACTATGTCTTGTCGGTAGTCCGTCACATTCTTTGATTTCCATAAATATGCCGTATTGCTCAATTTTGGAGTGCAAGAATGATAGTAGGAGAAAAAATCTTAATAATGGAGGTGTTTCGTACCATCGGTAAGTACAATTTAATACATAATCAATAAAAATCTAATTATTTCAATTCACTATTAAATTAATAGAAATTCAAGCTAAAATCAACCTTATCACTTAGAAATTAAAGTTTATTTTGGTTTAATGTCGTCATCTATTTTATTCTCGAAAGTTCTTCGCTATTCAATTAGTGATGTAGTCAGGTTGATTGGATGCTGGTTTTATCGACATGAATATTTGGAACAAAATATGAGCAAAATTTAATAGACTGCATATTGTCACATTTAGCGTGTCATTTTTTTAACACGCTTTTATTAGCTTCACCTGTATGTATGTATGTATGCATGTAATGGAATTTTTAAACGTAATTTTCATCGACTTCCAGAAGTCTGATTAAACTGAAACTTTGCACACTTATCTATCAAGTACCGATGACAATACAATAATTTGGTACCATCGAGCTGATCTGATGATGGATCCGGAAGGTAGCCAATGGAACTCGATAACGAAATAACGTATGTTAGCCGTGTTTGGACTTTTTGGAATCGTCTTGAGATGTATTTTGACCGTATATGGTTTTCAGGGTCTGATGATGGAGTAGGAGGGTAGGCACTGGATTTTCATAACGGAGCAACGTATCCTAGCCATGTTTGAGGTTGTTGGAATTGTCACGAGATGAACTTTGACCATATATAGTTTTCAGGGTCTGATGATGGAGTAGGAGGGTAGGTACTGGAACTCCATAATGCAGCAACGTTTCCTAGCCGTGTTTGGGCTATTCTAGTCTATTATTTAAACTTATTCGTTTATTTTGCCTTTTCCCCCCACTTTATAATATTACCTCCACTCACATCCTCAAACTATTTTTGCCCGCCAAGCAATAAGCGTGATGAGGGGCCCAATTCTCATAATAAATAAAAGGTTTTGATAACAAAAACATTTTGAATACAAGCTTTTTTTAGTGACTGTACTTTTTGTTGACTGTACTTGCATTTTCATCCAATATACTAATGTATACCACATATCAAGTCCATCCGACCACTGGAAGTGAGTGAAATTCGACTTGCAAGATTCCACCCGAACATAGTTACATACATACATTGCAAGTAGTCTAATTACAGTTACACAATAAAAATTCTGAATGTGGCCGAAGGTTGAACGAAACTTATTTAGTCTATTTATTTATTTATTACGAAATCAACAGCGATACATTAGTGAAACTAAAATCGAAAATATCTACTAACATAAATATTTATTTAAACAACAACTAAAAAAAATCCATAAAAATGGGTTTGTAAGTTCTTTCTTGATTCGTTCAAGTTTCATTTTTGGTAAAATATTTATGTGAATTGGGCCCAAAGTATCGATCAGTATCGATAATGTTATTCAATGTGTCACCGCACTGGTTGAGTGGCAGAATATATCGAAGTATGACGCAATTATCAACCTTATGTTAAAGTACATTAAGATAATAATTGCGTCCACTGAGAATAGCGCCATCTAGGGGGCGATAGCGGAACTCGATCGTTCAATTGAATATAGATTGTTTGTAGATTACAAAACGTTGTATATTCTTTCTACGCTATAGCAAAATAAATTTTATAATTAGAGAGTGAAGATATATTTTTGAATGTACGATATTGTGACTTGAGCTAATATTGTCTAAACTAGAAACGACTAATCAAATTAATTGTTTATTGGTGTGCAATATGTGAGTATCTATTTCTTTGTGTGAAATTTGGCGACAGCGGTTCTGATACATATTTTGACACTTCGCATTTCCACTCGTTTTTATTGTTCCATGGTCGTGGCAGCAACGCGGCACAAGCGGCACGCAATATCAACGACGTTTACGGAGCTAACACTACAAACCAACGCACCACCTGTTATTGGTTTGCTTCCGTTCTGGGAATTTCGACCTGAAAAATGAACCTCGCGGTCGTCCGAAGACTTTGGTCGACAATGACGAATTAAAGGCGATTGTGGAAGCTGCTGATACACAATCGACGGCTGAATTAGCAGCAGCTTTCGACGTTAGCGTCAAAACAATATTGGTCCATTTGCTTGACAAATGGGTGCCCCACGAACTCAATGATCGCCAGCGCGAAGTACGCGTCGAAACGTGCCTTGCACTGCTCAACAGACACACAAATGAAGGAATTTTGAACCGCATTGTTACCTGCGATGCGCCTACAGACTACTACTTTTTCCAGAATTTGGATAACTTCTTGGCGGGAAAAAAATTCAATACCCGAGAGGCAGTACAAAATGCCTTTGAAGAATTTGTTGCCTCCCGTCCAGCTGATTTCTTTAAGAAGGGCATTAATAAACTGCCACTACGTTGGCAAAGATGCACTGATTGCATGGGTGATTACTTCGATTAGTACAAATAAAAAATACATGAAAAAAATTCGTTTAAATTTTTTCATACAAAACGGCAATTTCATAGGTAAAGACATAATATCATTGGTAAAGACCTAATATTAATAGTTGATCGCTGACTGTTCACACTACCGGCCGGGACTCGTTCCACTAGTTTGTCACTGAGCGACAAGAGCTATCAAAGATAATTCTCGCTCAGCGATGCTCGCTTGGCGGTCAGAATTCACGCCGAGAGACCAACTAGCAGTAATTTTCTCCCGCCGCGAGCGAGTGGCACAAGTAATCGCCCGTCGCACTCGCACACTCGCTTATAGCCCAGCGACAAAACTATCGGAACTACACACTCGCTTCCCTGTGCCCGCCAATTCGTCGGTGGTCGGACAAGTGCCTTATCTCGTAAATTGTACAGTTATTTTTCCAGTAGGACTTTAATAAGTCCAATATAATACCTATAGAAGTTTACGAGTCGACAGCCTCTTAGCTGAAACACAATGCCTCGTTGCGAACTGTAATAAAGCCCCCATAAACTTTGATAAGGGATACCCGCTACTGATTACTGACAAATTATTCTTGGATCTGAAGAACTCCCAGCAGAGGCTTCACAAAGTTAATTATCTATAGGGGTGTCGTCGTGACATTTTATTTGTAACCGACTTAAAAACGGGAGGAGATTCTCAATTCGGTTGTATGGTTCTTTTTTATGTTTTTACCTCAGATAATATATGTTTTATGTTCTCGGGAAGAGGAAGATCGAAAAAGAGATGGATGGATTGTATAAAAGATGATATGGGTAAGAAAGGAGTGGATGCTGGTATGACGGATAGAAGAGATAAATGGAAGAAGCGTACATATTGCGCCGACCCCAAATGATTGGGAACAGGGCAGGAAAATAATGACCTTAGAACTCCGTCATTAATTAACCGATATGAAACATTTTTTTTTTGTTTGGGAGGGTATACTTTTCGTTCGGTTCCATTGTCATCAGGTCAGGATCTGATAACGTTTTAGTGTACATTTCAGTCGGTTTAAGGTTTTTGTAAAACAATATCGTACAGTAGTACCCAACTGATATAGCTTACCGATGTACGAGTACCTGCGCAGAAGATACTTTTTGTACATTTTCAAAGTGCGGGAAACCGCTATTGGTCGGCACGGTATTGGTTGGTCTCACGCGCGAGTGAAACGGAACTAACAGCTGCAGTGTATTATAAACCTTATAGTAGTGATCTAAGGCTGATTGTAAGTTTTAAGCATTCTTTCGTTAATCTTCGGGTTCATACCTTTCTTTTCTGTGGGAACGAAGGTTCACGACGCGCCATATCAGTTGGGTACTACTGTAACATATTAACGCAGCGATGCAATGTAACGCACCTCATTGGTAGCCAGCCAATGAAGTGCGTAGTTCACCGCGATATTTAATCAATAGCTAAATTCATAGTCTTTTTTTAAAGAGTCTTTTGTAAGTCTTTGGCTGCGAAGAGACTTGTAAATTTATATTTATGAACTGTTTTGTTAGTTTCATAATATTTTAACGGTTTTTTTAAAGAATTATATACTCTATGGTATATCAGATTTATGATTGTAAATCTTTAACGTTACTTCGGTTTAAGTAAGGGATGATGTTTCTTCAGCTTTGATAGCACTGCGACTTGTAACTTAATATCTTCCGATACATTTTGTATTCGAAAGAAAAGAAATAAATATACGTAGCTTGCGAAGAAAATCCATCTCGTAAGTTTACCTAACTTATTTCTCGGCTTAAAGTTTTTTCATCACAAAGTGACAACCCTAATTAGTCGCAAAGTCTCAAGCAATCCCATTTTGAAAGACAAAACTTCGCAGTTTTTTTAAATTGAGTTGTGAAACGAGACAAATCGTCGGAGTCTATTTAGAAAAATACGAACGCAATTTGTATACAAAGTAAACGCCGGAGATTCTGTAGTTCTATACATAATAAAAAGGTTTGCAAACCCTTTTTCATCTTCAGGTAGGACAGGTAATGGAGATATATTCCTTAGCTTGGAAATTGTAGTTTATAACCGGTACTTGATAGTCATAGAGCATAAAGGAGGCCCCAGACTAAACAGATCGGTAGTAGACCATTACATAGGTAAAAGATGTATTTTTGGAGTACAATCTTAATATTATAATGCGAAAGTGAGTTTGTCTGTTTGTTTGTAACGCCTTCACGCCTCAACTACTCAACGGATCATCATGAAATTTGGCGTGAAGATAGCTTTTTATCCCGGGAACGCGGAGGACAGCTAGTATAATAATATTATAAATGCGAGAATGTAAGTTTGTTACGCTTTTACGCCGTAACCGCTGAACCGATCGTCATGAAATTTGGCATGCAGATAGCCTATAGTATGGAGAAGGACATAGGCTTTTTATCCCGGTAATATAGGTGCAATCGCAGTGGTAGCTAGTAGTCTATAAATACAGCCCTCTGTAAAGCTTATGACTGAACAAAGTTTATAGGACAAGCAGTCTAGCACTGTAATAGTAAAAATAGTAGTGTGCCCACGTGCACCCAGTGCCCAAAAAGGGCGATAGATCAGACCCGACGAATTACAGGCCTATCGCCATCACCTCCCTTCTCTCCAAAGTTATGGAGCGTGTGATCAACACGCAGCTTTTGAGATACCAAGGATCACGAGTTGTTAAGCGACCGACAATATGGCTTCTACCACAGTCGCTCAGCTGGTGACCTCTTTGTGTATCTCACGCACCGTTGGTCACTCGCCATCGAGAGTCAAGGTGAGGCATTGGCAGTGAGCCTAGATGTGGCGAAGGCGTTCGATCGGGTCTGGCACAGGGGTCTTTTAGCGAAGTTACCATCATACGGGCTTCCCGAGGGATTATGCAAATGGGTTACCAGCTTTCTGTCCAGCAGATGCATAAGAGCCGTCGTTGACGGTAGCTGCGCTGATAGCATGGACATAAATGCGGGCGTCCCGCAAGGCTCTGTGCTGTCCCCAACACTGTTCCTACTGCATATCAATGATATGCTGTCTATTGACGGTATTCATTGCTATGCGGACGACAGTACAGGGGACGCTTTATACACGGGTCGTGCAAATACCCTTCGTTCCGAGGTGGAGGAAAGCCGCGAACGGCTGATGTCTGAAATCGAGAGTACATTAACTAGTGTCTCCGATTGGGGTCGACTAAACCTAGTCCATTTCAACCCCACCAAGACTCAAGCCTGCGCGTTCACCGCTAAGAAAACCCCATGGTCTGTGGCTCCACAATTCCAGAACACCTCCTTGAACATCAGTCAAAGCATCGGGATCCTTGGCGTCGACATTTCTAGCGACGTTTTGTTCCGAAGTCACTTGGAAGACAAGGTTAAGCTGGCATCCAAAAAGCTCGGAGTACTCAACAGAGCGAGGCAGTACTTCACATCGGGGTAAAGGCTACAACTTTATAAGTCACAAGTTCGGCCTCATATGGAGTACTGCTGTCACCTATGGGCGGGAGCACCTGGATACCAGCTTGGGCCTTTAGACTCGGTTCAGCGACGTGCCATCAGAACTGTTGACGATCCCGAGCTCACAAGCGGTTTAGAACCTCTCAGTCTGAGGAGAGACTTTGCCTCTTTATGTGTGTTCTACCGCTTGTACAACGGAGGGTGTTCTAAAGAATTGTTCGACTTGTTGCCCACTGCTACCTTCTACCATCGCAACTCTCGCCATCGACGGGGAGTCCATCCTCACACATTGAAACCAGAATTGTTTCGAACTGTGCGGGCCCAAAGGAGTTTTCTTCCGCGGACGCTCAGATTGTGGAATGAGCTCCCCGCCGTGGTTTTCCCAATGGAGTACAGCATGGGGTTCTTCAAAAAGGGCGTGAAGAGATTTCTTCAGGGTCGGCAACGCGCGAGTGATACCCCTGGTGTTGCAAGCGTCCATAGTCTACGGTAACTGCTTACCATCAGGCGGGCCGTATGCTTGTTTGCCACCTTAGTGGTATAAAAAAAAAGTAAACAATAAATAAAATTCAATTTACCAACGTACTTTAAAACTAAATATCTGATACAATGATATCATTATCTTCAACCCATAATAGCCCTCTGCTGAGCACAGGCCTCCTTTCACCAATGAGGGTGAGGGAACGGGCTCTCCACCACGCATTCCCACTGCTGATCGGTGGAGGTAGACTAGTGGTCAACCTACCGTTAGTTTTCAAGCCACCTAGACGGCCTCCGCAATTAAGTGATAACTCGGGACGCTTTGGCCTTTTACTCGTTTCTTTTTACGTAAATATTTTGCATGCGTATTTTTCTACCTCGTAAACTGTTGATAAGGATTGTGATATCATTTCCACGCTTCGTGGGACTTAAGCGAATAAAAAATCGTCAGTCTAAGATTATACAGGTCGTTGTTTTGGTCAGCGACGAGCGACTCAGGGTCGATAATAAATGTGATACTGGTGCAAAAAAATATATAAAAAAAATACTTTTTTTTTATAATAATAAAAAAAATATTAATTGGAAAATCATGTAATAAGCTAAATTGTAGACGTAATACTCAACGGGAATGCGAGGAAGTAAAGGGGTGGGGCGATGGCGGCTTGCACATAGCTCTAGTCTGTGCACGTGCCTAGTGAACATACTTTGCGGTACTTTTATTTCAAATTGAATAAGGTAATTCTCAACGCATTTAATGGAAATAAGTCCATTTTTGGAAAATTTATTTTTTGTACTATCACTCCTGGGTCGCTTGTCGCCGACAACATCCTGTATATAATTTTCCATACATATACACACATAGCACCGGCAACACATACCCCACGCTTATAAGCAGACTGTAAGAACTCTTTAAGTTTTCAAACTTTCCTAATAGTCTTTCGAACAGAGAGCTTCGATAACACAAGGCGTTATTATGAAGTTTCATAACACTTCTCTGTATATTAACATAAAGTTTGTTATCTCATAACGTTTTGTTTATAAGATGTAAAGTGGAATGCTATTTTTAATCTACTAGAAATATTGCAGCTGTTGAGTAGAGCTACAGGTGGTGCTTGTGGGGGATATAGGTGGATTAAGTAACTTTGTTGCAATCATATTTAGATTGAAACAATCTCTAGTGTCCTGATCATTTAGTCTGTGATTTACATTATCAAAAAATATTATACACGTATTTTTTCTTTTGTCATATAAACAAAACATTACGAAGATATGGTATGTTGCGCGTGGCGCCATTGTGCACTTTTCACAAACAAATGACGTCACGACCCCACACTACCAAACTTTGACTCGTTTTATCTGTGTAAATTTGTATTTATTTAATAAAGCAAAAAATATGTATCCAATAATTTTGTCACTGTTTGCACAGAACGTAAAAAAATAATCAGAAAACCGCTTTATTAAACCGGTTTCAATTCGAAATTGAAACTCATTGCAACAATAGTCCCATTGGTCTGCATAAGTCTTACTTTGCAGTTTTACAGCTGGGGCAAGCTATTGTTGCTAGTGCGACTACAGTGTAAATGCTGTGTAAGGATCCTAAGCTTGTTCTGAAAAGAGTGATTGCTGAGTTTATTGCCGGTATCTACACAACTAAATGCTATAAAAAGCTTTTCTCCCGACATGTTTAATGTTCTATGACAATTTGTTTAGACTCTGTGCTGATCTATCATGATTACCAGGTCAGGGGGCCAACCACCACCTCTTAAAACAATGTTATGATAACCTTACTTGTCCTTTGTCCTGTTTTGACGTCGGATGTCAAAGAAGGACAAAAGACAAGTAAGGTTATAATAATATTGTTAAGAGATTGTAGTTGGCCCTCTGGCCTTGTTCTTTTATAAAGATAAAATAGTAGATATTTGAAGAATTTTTCTTTTGCCGGTATTCTTAGTTTGCTGACAGCTGACAAGGAATTCACTTCCCGTTTGTAACGTTTTCATACGGGCTGATACAAATATAGCAATTTTCGGGCAAGTTATTTGTAATAGAATAACGAGCATTTTGAAGAAATCAATAAATAATAAACCTTTTTATTTTGTTTATTTATTTATTCTATATTTTTATTTTATTGCTTTAAACTAGAAACATGACGTTTTGACATTTTACGATCTAAAAATATACCTTGACTCATGTCGCATAATAAGGACATCCTATAAATGTTCTGATTTTCCATATTGAAAATCTTACGCAAAAGAAATTAAGTTTATTTTGGTTTGACTCAATTAACCAGCTGTATAGAAACCAAATCGATCTAAAGAACGTGAGCTAATATTCGATGCAATTAAGTGTTTTGATACAAAAACTACTAACCAAAGGCCTTCCCATAAAAACAACAAAGAAAGGAAAAATCCGAACGTGACTGGAAAGTATAAGAGAAATGACCCAACCAATTTAATTCTGAGCTCTGTGGTGTCAGCAGAATCCTCCTTACATCCCCGTTTTTGTTTGCAATGCAAGAGACGGGGTGTGTCAAAATAAACTGGTGATTATAATACTGTTGATACCAGATATATTTTGTCGTGGAGACATAAGGGTGCAATATTGTGTGACGATGAAAATATAGCTTTCAAGTTGATTGGGAGCGAGTTCAAACGTGCAGTACCTATATGGGTTTATGTCGATATTTATGGGATCTTTTCATGTTTTTAATCATGTAAAGGTGTCAAAAGAGCTTTTGAAGGTGGAAGTTATGCACGAAAGGGTACTATAAAGTTTCTGATTTTGTAGATGACAAGAATGCATTTGAATGAATTGTTCGCTTCGCAGGCTATTGTTATATATATTTTGTAATTGTAATACTTCTATTTACATATTTAAAAAAAAAAAAAAAACTTGCTGAGTTTCTTGCCGGAGTCTTCTCAGTTCAAGTTGTATTTGGAACCGGTGTAGAGCCATTTGTTAACGTCCACAAGTGCCTTATCAAGGCCTAAATTGAATAAATGCTTTTTGAATTTGAATTTGGAGACTCACTGGGAACTGATACTGCCTGCCTTGTTTTTTTTATACCGCTAAGTTGGCAAACAAGCACGCGGCCCGCCTGATAGCGGTATAGAGTAAACTTGTAAGATACATTACATTTTATATAGATATACAGAGTGGATACGACAGTAAATAAAACCCCGTAAAGTACTCGTGTAGTACTAGTTCATACAAAAGGTCAATGTCTCCTCGGCCAAAATTTATGAAATCCTGTTTTATTTTTGCGATTTCGATGGTTCCATATCAAAAGTTGTTCGTATTTATGAGTACTTTACGTGGATTCATTTAATATCGTATCCATCCTGTAGATTCATCTAGACTGCTCAGTGGTAGTGTCGTTGACTGCCATGACGAAGGTAACGGGTTCGAATCCGTGGGAAAAGCACCTTTCAAAGTTTCCAATACCGGTGTAACCAGAGGTATAAGTTAGTATAAATGCGAATGTGTGTTTGTTTGTCATCTCTTAACACCTCAACGGTAACCAATCGTCATGAAATTTGGTACATGGGTAGATTATAAGTTGGAAAATAAGAACTCCCTGTGGAATGCGGGTGAATTTTGTCTACGGTGTGTAGAGTTTGTGAAGTTAGGGCTTGTAGAGTAAGTGCATGTAGAGTTATAAGCTTGGCTCTACATGAGATCTGATAACCTTTTGACAGTGCGAGCCATATGATCTCGCATTGGCAAATTCAAATTCATTTATTTGCCTTAAATTGTAATACATTACAAGGTGTAAGGAGCTGACTTTGTCAATAGCTGACATGCAAAACATTTACATTATTTAAAATTAACATAATATGAATTATACAAAATTAAAACACAAAAAAATTCAAATCCAAATTAAAATCATTCATCAATAACAATGTTAAAGTATAACAATGTCAAAATAACACACATAATTATTCAATTAAACAAAACAAAAAAGATATTACATAATCCCAACATACAAGTGGGAGTCCGAAGCTCGCCGTTTTGCTCGCACCTTGTGATCAAAATTGATCGAGACCTCCGGAGACCAGCGGGCGGAGAGCTTTTTCCGCCAACGCGTCAGCTCGGCTATCCAAAGAGGAAACGCTGCCAACCTTCTGGGAACCCTGCCGTTAATCGGAAGCAGCGGCAGGCTTGAGGAAATTTTCTATATATAGATTGTATTTCGTACATATTTGTTGTAAATAAATGACTTAGTGTAAAAAAAAAACCTACAAGTCTTCATTATGTTTTGAGCAACTCCTTAACATCGTAGAAACTACGTTCCAACAACCATTTACGTAGCTCATAGTAAGCATTTTAATTCATCGGCAACATTTTACATGAAAATGTTTTTGATGGGATATACCCCTCAAATTCAAATAGTATTTCAAACCATGATAAGCTTACATTAATTTTGTAGGCACTAGAATTGTGGCTAACCGAATATACTAAATCCAGTGAGATAGCCAAATCCTGAATGAATTATTCAGTAACCTTTGTTTAAATGATGTAGATTTTACAATTTATTTGCTTACAATATTTTCATAGTGTTATTTGAATACCCATAACAGTTCTGGCAGTTTTATTCGTGGTATTTGATCAAATGGTGGAAAAATTACCGGCGCGCGAACGCGTTTAAACCATTAAACGCACGATGTGTTTAAATAAAACACCATAATGGGGCCATAGTGAAAAATATGGACCCATTCAATATATATTTCAGCGCTATAACGTACAGTTACACTTGCGGTCAATTTAATCGTTTAATAATTTTATGATTCCTTAACAAAAAAAAAATTAATATAATTATTATTATCTGTTATTAATATGATTCCAAGTCTGCTCAAGATGGAGCCAATAAAAGCAGACGAAATCGGTGTACATAAATTACATTACACTTTTGTTTAGTTTTTATCTGTTTATTTTTTAATTATTTTTATATTTTGTACTGTCATTAATGTAATGTCGTGTGTTGTCCTGTTTTTTTAATTTCTTTCTTTCTTACTTCTATCATTTCAATTAGGTTCTCTCGAATACTTACTCAGCCACACATACTTATCTTTATATTATTATATTAAATTCTACTGCACGGCAGATGGCGCTGCAGTCGATAATATAACCTAGATATAGATATATTATCGACTGCAGCAGATAGACTGCAGTGCCATCTGCGGGGCTGATTTGTGAATTTAAACCATCCAGGGCGCCACCCAAATGCATACAAAAAAATTCAGTCAAATCGATCCAGCCGTTTAGGAGAAGTTCAGTGACATACACACGTACAGTAGAATTAACTCCCTGGATGGTTTAGATAGGGTAGAGTAGGGTAGGGTAGGGATGGGTAGGGTAGGGTAGCACCACGCGAAAGAAGTCGCGCCGGGCAGCTAGTTAAACATATAAAAAAACTGTCCTCACTACGCCAGCTATGCTCCAAACTTAGATACAGCAAACTATATGTTGCAAATACTAGTTCTAAATAACATCCTCTATCAAAATATATATGTTATGCAATTGATTGAAAGCTGCAAACTTTAATTTGGTACTTACCCCGTTTTTGGGTTAACAAAGAAGACAGCTCTGTGTCTACGTTCGCTTTTTTGTAACGTATGCTGTGTTTACAGTTGAATTTTCAGTCTATCTGCGGGTTATTTTGGTTTCCCTATTTCTAGACTAACAGTTTGAAAGCCTTGATGAACCTCAGTGACCTAGTTTGGAGTACACTCTAATTAGAATGGATTGGAACCATATACTGTCCTGGGTATTCTATGCTTGAAGCTTTGTGTTTATAATATAAGCTTGATCCAAAAAAAAGTTAAAAATTACTTTTTTAAATGACAAAAATCTCATGATTTTTTTAATCGTCTTTAAAAATTGTATACTGAAATATTTATCGATCGATCGAAAAAGTCTGCGTATAAATCGAATGAAAAATCACGGCTTATGTAAATAACAATATCTCATCTGTTTTCATGTAACTGACAAACTCCGTAACAGAAAGTCCATTAAAAGTGATTAAAAAAACATCCAGCCTTCGTGTAGCGACACTGTACTTTGCTCTCAGCAAATGGATGTCTCTTATAATGGTGGGAAAAAATAGTATCCACTTTACTTCCATCAGCATACACAGTTTCGACCTTTACCCTTCGAATGGCATAATTTATTTGACAAATAGGAACATCTGTTTTGCCGTCAGCTGGGTACTCTTTATTTTTATGTAGGTACAGAAAATTACAAATTAGTTATGATATACTCCTGAATACTCCTATTTCTTATGGCCATAAGCGACTTTAGCCATTTACCATCATTTAGACCATCTGGCTACCTTATCAGCCTATCCTTACTTCCTACTAATATTAAAAAAGCGAAAGTTTGTATGTATGGATTTTTTACTCTTTCACGCAAAAACTACTGAACGGATTTGGATGAAATTTGGCACGCAGATAGAATATGTTCTGGATTAACACATTGGATACTTTTTATCTCGGGAAAACATACGATCCCTCGGGAATGAGGGTGAAACCGGACAACTAGTAATAAATAAATATATGACACCGGTTAATATTGGGCAAATCACGTAAACGGCTGATCTGATTATGATGAGACTTTCAATAAGCTATGCCTAAGAAAATACTGAACCATTCTGTGAAAGTGCCATTGCAATACGATTAACCGTTACCGAGAATAACCCAATTAACTGGAGTCAAAAACGCATTATCTCGGCGGCAGCACTGTACCTCTCCCGCATACTTCAAATACTGCATAATATATAGTTTTTGTTATTAGGCATGAATCACCAGACCATAAGGCGCCGATTCCACAGAGAGAGTTCTAGAGTTCCGAGTTCTGGATTCCGTGTTGGCTATTATGCACACAGCAAGCAGTCTAGAGTTCTGCAATATTCGCTACTGATCGCACATCACACACTTTTTTTACTTTCAAAGGCCCCACATATCTTACAGTCAACGCGGAACTCGGAACTCGGAACGCGGAACTCTTTTCTGTGGGATCGGCGCCTAAGTAGCCCATTTAGAGTTGTCAGGTCCCAAAGATAATGTCATCATTTATGAGTATAAGATCAATCTTCACTCTCTTTATTCAAAAAGGGATAGACAGAGGACTCGGTACCGAGATCAGATCAATGTACCCATTTCAACGCAAATATTATTATTAAATACATAATAACTATTGGATTTATGTCCTTAAGACATTATCATCACATACCTTAGTCAGACTGTACTACAACATAAGCTTGAACCACCCAAAGTAAAAGAAGACTCTAAGAACTTTCAAGTATGATCATTGCTCTCTTCGACGTAATATCCAGTACCCCAAAATCACGCCAACACCTCACCATTTTAAGAGCGTCTTAAGGCGGCCCTCTGTGGCCGGCGCAACTTCAACGCGAGCATAGTCTAAAAGCTTGTTGTTTCATCCAACGTAATGTTTGACTGCGAATAAAGAGAGATAGCATCAGAGCCGTCGGTTATCAGTCGGTAAATTCCGCTGATCACTAGCGGCCGCTTCGCTAGGTCGTCATTCATGATTTCGCATTCATAAAACTTGTTCCAGGAGTATACTTCTTGAGAAAAAATCTTACAAGTTTGTGAAAAAAAAGTTAGTTATTTAGAATTTCCAATACATTTGCAAGCCTGGTATCTTAATTTTTTCTTTACTTTTACAATTTATAGGTACATTAGATATGACCAAAGTTCAGGCAAAAACGCTGTTTTTCGGAGGGTTTGACTGAATTTGTTTCACACTTTTTTTAAATTACGCCAAGATACAAGGCTAGATATAGTACACAAGATACTAATTTGTTCAAAATATCTAACGAAAAATGTTTAACAACGCCATAATAAGTACAGGGGTTTTGTATGAAAAGTATGACGAATTGAGTCCTCTTAATCCATACCAACAGTTACGAAAACACTAGTCATAGCTAAACTAACCGATGCGTAAACATACCGATGGGGTATCAATCTTTCAGCGGACCAGTGCACAGCGAACAGTGTTCCTCAAACCGAAATGATTACACAGTAAATAAACATTTGCCTACAATATCCATCGTAAATTTTTAAAATGGATTCCAGTTTATTTTCGCCGGCAACTGGCGGCGGTAATAGCTCAAGACTGTTCGCCGAGTCGGCTTATCGCGTAACTAGCAATCGCTAAAGATTGGAGTTGTTTGTTTTTGAGTAGTTTCATAATTCTTGTGATTATTTTTAGCTTGTTTATGACTTGTGGTGGTTTTGATCTTATTATGGGAGTAGTTTTAGATACTATTTTTAATACATAATTTTGTTATTTTTTTATGTTTTTTTTTGTTTTTATACCACTAAGCTGGCAAGGCGGCTTGAAAAATTCCAACAGTAGGTTGACCACTAGCCTACCTCCACCGATACGTAGTGGGCATGCGTGGTGGAGTATTGCCCATTCCCTTTCACCCTCATTTGTGAAAGGAGGCCTGTGCCAGCAGTGGGACATTATAGGCTGATGATGACGATGAAGCTGGCAAACAAGTATAGGGGCCGACTGATTTTATTAACCACGGTATTAACTAGTAATAGCTTTCAGTTAAATTTGGCACAAACAGATTATTTATAATGGAATAAATAAATACATTTTGTTATAGAAGAACTTTAGAGACTACGGGAATGTGGATAAAACCACGAAGAAAAATAATCTGAAAAATTATTTCAATCGATTATTATAAATTAACAACTTTCAAAACATGTATATAGGTGACATTTTCGCTTCTTTCAAAAAGAATTTTAAAAAAAGCTTACAAATCCATTCATTGTATATATTTACGAAGCATAGCAACTGCTTGCTACTCAACCTTTAGTTGCACAATAAGTCTGACAATATAAAACGCGTATATTTTTCAGTGGCCAACACTGTACGGCTATAAATCTCCTTCTGTAACTAATGCGAGTTCCATAGCTTGTGATATCGGATTTTTCCTATGTTGAAGTAAAATTGGGACTTCAGGGTTTTTTAGAGTTCTTTGAGGCCAAATAAAGCCGTACTAGGCCTCTATGATAGAGATAAATTGGTTGGATAATTTTGGAAGAGAATACTATTACCAGGAAGGTTTACTACTAGATAAATAAACTCCGAGATAGTGAGTGTTCGTTTGTTCTTTATTTACGTCGTAGTGGAGTACCCAACTGACATGGCTTACCGATGTACCTGCGCAGAAGATACATTTTTAAAGCGCAGGAAACGCTATTGGTCAGTAGCTGCCGCCATGTTAGCGCGCGCCGTGGGAGGGCCATGACTTGCGAGTGAGACGGAACTAACAGCTGCAGTGTATCATAAACCTTGTAGTAGTGATCTAAGGTTGATTGTAAGTTTTAAGCATTCTTTCGTTAATCTTCGGGGCTATACTTTCTTTTCTGTGCGAACGAAGATTCACGACGCGCCTTATCAGTTGGGTAATACTGTAACAGGAGCATAGATAGAGGTTCATATCGCTCTTCAATCACTAATAATAAATTCCGAATAACTCGCGGAATGTGACGTAAAATAAAAACCTGAATACTATCCTATTACCACGCATATTCTTAGCAATCTCTATTACACATGACTCCATGTATTTTTTTGTTAGGGAAAACGCCCAAGCTCCCGGCCCATCTTTCATAAGCAAAGTTGTCCCATTTTTTTAGAGCCAACTAAAGTTCTCTTTAGCGCTGAAACAACAATTAGTCGTCTAAGCAGACAGTAGAAACACGTAGCGCTATCAGAACGCTTTTAGGAGTATTTTCCTGGCAAACACCGTGATTTTCACGGCGCTTACTTGTTTCGTTCATCGTTTTACAATAACAAGTGTGGCTCACTTGAACGGAACATAGTTATGATGTGTGGCGTCTTCTCTATACGTAGTAATAATAGCTCAATGGTTAAAAATAATATCTTCACTACAATTTTAAGGAAAATACTTTCCACTAAATCCGATTAAGTATTTAATTAGGAACTCAAACAATAATTAAGTAACAATATATGGAAATCTGTCACGCATTGTGTGCGATACAATACATTAATTTTAATACGAGAAGTTTCTATTTTAAAATTATAATGAAGTACCTATCAGTATACAGTTTCGTCTAAGCTTTTGTAATATCTTAAGTTTTAATGAAGGTTTATTATGAAGCTTTTGTTTGCCTACCTTTGTTTTTTATCCATTGTAATTATTATAGTTTAGTTATAGTGACGTCGAAAGTCTTGGGTTCGAATCCAACAAAGAGCTTGAGCTTTTGGTGTTGGAAAAAATCATGAGCACTATGGTAGGGTACTTTTTAGTACCCTATCTATCTACTATCCTCAAATTGAAAATCTCTCGCCTAGCACTTAGCGGTGTGTTCCCAGAGCACTTGCACTGAGAGCGTTCCCTTATTTGCTACTACATCGCTGGGCATTCGCAATGGCAGCATAATGCCTTCTCAAGGAGCTCTGACACAATTCGCCGCAGGAACACAATACCACGGTAAAGTAATAAATAAATATCCTGGGACATTCCTCACACACGGTCATCTGATCCCAAACTAAGCAGAGCTTGTACTATGGAAACCAGATAACTGATATAATACATATACTACTTTTTGTTTGTAAATACATACTTAATATACATGATTACACCCAGACTCAGGATATACAGACATGTTCATGCACACAAATGCATGTTCTGTGTGGGAATCGAACCCACGACCTGCGGCGCGATAGGCGGAATCTTACCCAGAGTCTTAACCAATCGGTAAAATAGATAAAGTAATGTTATTTAGGTGCGATCTTTTGCTAGGTACTTCCCCAGTCGGGCTGCTCTGAATTTATGATTCGGAGAATACGTAAAGTCCCTCTCTTAAAAAATTGGTGCTCTAGTAACTGTAACATAAAAGCGAAAGTATGTTTCCAACGTAGAGTAGGCTAAACAAGAGGCACCAAATACAATTAAAACCGATTCTTACCCTTCATTTTACTCAAGCGCACTTCACTAGATCTCGACCAGACTTATGCTGATGTCTAAGTTATAAGAGATAGCGTTATATAGTTTGACGAATGGCAGTAGATAACTCTTTGTGAGCAGCTTATGGAATCGTAAAAGAGGTTATTAAAGATTAATGCCGGCAAACATTAAAAGAAAGAAAGAAAATTATTTTATTTCCACCACAAAGCACAAAATACAAATATGCAGATTAAAAAAAAAAAAAAAAAAATTTATAAAAGACAGTAGCATCTATAAATAATCTGCGTTGCGGAGTATAAATAAGGCCCCGCCGCGACTCTATAAAATTTATGGAGCTACCCACAATACTGGTTTTCTGCCGGCACCTAATAATTATTAAATTGATTGATGGCATTAAATGATTGGCCATCAACTCTATGTAATTTATAAGGAAACGCATATTGAGAATATTTTTCATTTAGTTTCCTCTTAGGAAGAAGCCTAAGATCACTCCTCTATGATCATGACATAAATTGATTAAATGATACCCGAAATAATCATAGTACCTATTATTTTCTTCATAAGTATTTTCTAAAGCAATTGATATATTACTCATATTAATAGGTAGGTTTTATAGTAGGTAGGTTTTTTAGTGACAAACTGGGCATGGACATATATATCATTTCCTTAGCTAATTTTACCTGTGATAGCTACTTCCATATGGGAGGGTCTGCTATGCAAAGTTTTGAGGTCTTTGCTTGATTATTAACAAAGATATAAGAGCCTTAATTTTTACCGATTTGAACCGGGACCGGTTATCGATTAAAATTAATCAGTTATCTATTATTTACGGACGTAAATTATAGGAATCGGCCGCATAGATATATTTTCGTACTTAAACAACGAAATAAGCCAGTCCTACTCCTACACAACATCTTCCGCTCTCGCTCCCGCTCACTCCCCCAACTCGCGCCCAAAATCACTGACTATACCTCTTAAACTTGCTAAAGTAAATGTTAGTCTTCAATTTGGCGTGTTTTCTTTGTCTCCTATTACAGGAAGGATCCTCACTGCCTACGCTACGAGTAATCAATGCATTTAGACGCCTGTATCGCTTTGTAAACATCGTTGTTGATTATAGTTTAAATAATTGAGACACGTTTGTGATTGTGAATGTTGTGTTTTTTTATGCAAATATGCCTTACTGGTATTGTTGTTTTACCCTCCAGCATGGAAGGTTGCTTTTGCTGAAATTATTAATTAAATAAGCAAGTATTATCTTCATAGCTTTATTTTACCCCCTAATTCATAATAATGTTATCAAACGTTGATTAGCAAAAATTCCGATGTCTTTATCGGACAGGTGACATTTGGTGATCGAAAGATTGAGACGGGGCACACTATTACACTGATTTAGTTAAAAAGCGATTATGAATAAGGGGTTTAGTATATATTTTTCTAGTCTCACTGACAATATTTGCGTTTTGGCGTAAAACTAATAAATTCAACATGGCACGAAAAAATTACAAAAGTTTCTTGAAATTAAAAATGTTGTATTTCGAAACCAGTTATTTTTCACAATTTCAGAGTTGTTACTTTACTAAGACCGCTACATTGTTTTCGAAATACATCCCAAAGTATTCAGTAACATTACAATTATAATAATATTTTGACAAAAACGAACATCAATTCATTACTACAATAAAGTTGTTAGTGAGTTAAATTAAACTAACTTAAATTAACTATTTAAACTTAATATAATATGCAAATTAAAAAAACTCTATCCAAACTAATTTCATAAGAATTGTTTAGATCTAATTTAAGTTGTATATTGTTTAGTTATTTGAATTAATATTATTATTCATCTTTGCAGGTATTTAAGCAGTTTCAACATTTGGTAAGAATATAATAGTTCTGATATCACTTGGCCATGATAGCGTAGAAGAAATGTCGATTGCCGAAAGAAGGTAGTGGGGTTCGACTCCCACGATAATCAAATCGTAGAATGAGCTCCCGAGGTGGTTTTCTTAAGGGTCAAGAGAGAACAGCGTGGAGCTCTTCAAGAGGAGTGTGAAGACACTTTTACAGGCTCAGAAATGTGAAACACCCTGGTGTAGTAAGCGTCAATAGGCTACGGTGACCGCTTACCATCAGCCGGGCCGCATGCTTGCTTGCTTGCTACCTAAGTGATATAAAAATCAAAAATTATAGTTCAAAAAACTGAAAAACATGCTTCAAAAGTCCTGTACTAAAAGGTTTTAACGATGGCACCAAATTAAAAAAAATCTGATATTTTAAAGTCGATGAAAATTACGTTTGAAGATTACATACAGAGGGCCAACCACCATCTCTTAAAATAATATTATTATAATCTTACTTGTGTTACGTCCTTCTTTGACATCCAATGTCAAAACAGGACAAAAGATGTGAAAGTGGTTGCCCTCCAGGTGAAGCTAATGAAAGCGTGTAACAAACAAGATGATTTTGAGGTTTTATGAAAGAAAACACCAAAAATATCGGCATGCTTCTCTCACCACCTTCGGCCAAATTACCTGTGACATTGACATTTGTGACTTACAACCACACCCACCTACAACCGGGAGATTATGATCTAAAACCACACCACAGTAAAATAAACCCGCTATATTTTTTTATTTCTCCCATATTTTGTCTATGATCCTTTTATGGGAACAGGGTGACCTCAATATGTCCTTTATTATATGAGATATAGGTCACTGATAGAATTTCGGTACATATCGATAGATGCCATAAAAGAAGGCGTTCGATCAACGGTTAATGTAGGGTGGCCAAAATTTGTGTGGGATTTTTTATATGATATAATTAATGAAATAATGGTGGCCAAAATTTGTGTGGGATTTTTTATATGATATAATAATTAATGAAATAATGGTGGCCAAAATTTGTGTGGAATCTTTTAAATGATATATTAATGAAATAATCTAAAATGAATATAAAATGATATAATAATGTTTGGTCTATTTCAATTCAAACAGTTAGTCTGACTATATGGCATAGGACAAAGTTCTGGCTGCGGTCCAAGAATTTTGTAGACTGAAAGTGCAGTTTAATATATACTTAACATAAGAAAAGCTCAAGTTAGATATGGAAATTGATCCAACGACCTTTGCCACGACATTCGACGTCATTATCACCGTACTTATGATGAACGAGTGTTCTGGGGCCTGGCGCTGAACCATGAAAATTCGTATTGCATAAAATACGCATCTCGATAGTTTCACAACTACTATAGGACCCTTTGTCAGAGGGCTATATCTCATGAACGGAAATAGGTAGACAGCTGAAATTTTAAAAACAAATAATAAAAATTAAAAATTAAAGGGAGGCGCCCATACAAGAAACGTTTTTTTTTGGCGTTTTTTTTATAGCAAAGTTGAGATTATAATAATTATTGTACGTAACCCTCTATGTGCGAGTCCGACTTACACTTGGCAGGTTTTTATTATTACTTAGTTCTCTACCTCTGTCTATTTCTAAAACAGGTTAATGTTACGGTGCGTCCATACTACGGTAACCGCTTACCATCAGGCGGGCCGTATGCTTGTTTGCTACCTTAGTTGTATAAAAAAGAACTAGAAATAAGGCAATATTGAGCTCTTTTAGAATCCATTATATATTCTATTATTATTATATTAATCACTATATAATTTTCTAAGAAAACTAAAAACAAACTAAGCAAAAAAGTTAACCTTACTCAAAGACACAGAATTTTTTTTTACAATCCATCCAATCAAGCGTCTCTGTTTCACATAAAAACTACACGTGTCCCGAAAATTTCCTTTGGACTGAAGGACTGGTTACATGAGCGGTGTCCTTGCAAGCGAGGGCGATCTTGATTAATACCTAGGGACTGAGTCAAACGTACACTTGAGATAGATCGAGGATTATAAGGGGAAATGGAGGCGGTATTGTGTTAGTATGAAATATATTTTTTCTATGTATTGTACCACAAGTACATATAATACTTGTGGTACAATACAGGGTACAGATGTCGAGTTTTTTCTTTTAAGATTTCTGTGTAATAATAATAATAATTTATTTATTTCTTCAAATATGTTATAATTGAGGTGTTCAGCATATTCTACCTGTTCTAGGTGTAGAAATATTAAATATACGATACATGATATACGATTATTATTATACGAAACAAATCACAAAATACTATTATAAACAAATAAAATAAAGGAATTACATTTTAAAAAAAAATCAAATTAGTGAAAACTATATGAAAAATATTAATAATTTAAATCCCAAGCAATACTCGGTCAGCAATAAAAAATCAAATAATAATAATCAAAAGGTAAATTATAAAATGCACTTTAATTGATAATCAAAAATTCCAAATTCCATTGTAAAAGTTGTTCAGCATGACTAACCCAACATAGGTTTCGAAAATGTGCCATCTCGACCCAGTATACAGTTTTGTCACACGAATACGCAATTTTTAGTTTATTGCCAGCTATTTTCAAAATTCAAAATCATTTATTCAAATAGACCTTCGCAGGCACTTATGAAAAGTCTGACTCTAATACTCTTCTTATACTGGTTCGGAAGGTTGCATTTGCTGAGAAGAGCCGGCAAGCATCTAAGTTAGTTTTTCAAAACAAGCTTACATAATATTTACATTCTAATCGTACTGACAACAATTGCATGCCTCGGCGCGGCGGCAAACTACAAATTGACTGAATCGATATTTATTATGTAAATAAAGCAGATCAGCTCCCACAAGCAGTACCCGTGCACCTTCTCAGCAAATGCAACCTTCCTAACCGGTATTAGAGTCAGATTTTTTATTTATATACAACAGATACAATAATGTAAAAGATTTGGATGCTAAATTGTTGAATGGTTTGTTCAGAATCGCTAACTGAATGGATTCTTTAACGGTTTAGCATCTAAATCTGTTTCACGTTGTATACAGTTACACTAGTATATTTTAAACATAGATGCCTCATCCAACATGTTTTCAGAGCTCCGCAAATCCTATACATCACCCTTCAGTTTGTCAAGGCACCGCATCTCAACGAGAAAAGCCACAAACTTTATTAGTTCCCTTTCTCTATTTCACTTTATTTCACGTAAAAATGTCTCAAAAGGATACGACAAAGTTTATTTGTTTGAATGTTGAAGTGAATACAGAGATTGTCTGGAAGTATTATGGATTAGAGGAAGAGCGATTCCGTTTTTTATAGCGCTTGGCTATCCAAGAAGTACGAATCAGAAAAAAGTTATTATATTTTTAGTTTTTTCTGTAAACCATAACACAACATTTTAAGTATAATAATGGAAGAATTGGCAAATTAAAAATACAAAATGTTATGCTAACATTATTTGAAATGCTGTAGATCGTTCTTTCTGATTAAATAAATAAAAAATCTAAACAGTTATTCAAAAATATTATTTAACAAGTTTTGTTGTCTATGTAAGTGTATTTTAAGTGAATCATAAAATTTTCATTAATAATATTATAGCGGAATTCTAGAAATGTAGTTAATTGAATTGATAAGTTTTGAAAAATAATTATTAAATAATATTAACATAGCTCATTTGATATTGAGTTGCGTACTGTTCATAATATCGATATTGCCATCTGGTACTTATCGAATTTAATTCGCAGTACGAACTCAAGATTCTGGTGAGCTAAAAAAACGTATTTTCAAGAAATCATGACCATCTATTTGGAGTTGAGGTCCTAACAACATTTCAGCAAGAAAATTCGTGGCAAGTCAGGTGGCCAGTGCCCAGTTAAATAAAAACATTTTTTCCTTGCAATAGAAAACGCAACCAGTGGGTTGTGAGGAAACTGCGGGGCGGAAAGCTATCTATATCTATTCGTCCATGTATCTAAACTATATAAACAAAATTTTACAGTTTTTTTTTTGTATTTATAATTATAAGGATAAAGTAAAAAACTAGTATGAATTTTTTTCTTTTTTGGAAAATGTACCGGAAAATTCGGAAATTTCACCCGGGTGACGCCGGAATAGGATAGTTAGTGAAAGTAATGGAGCCTACTTAAATTTTTAAATTTGCTTACTTCCCTCGGGCTGTAAATCGAATTGACTCGTATTTCCATTTAAATACGACCCAAATTTGAGAGCATTAGCGAAAAAGCTTTCATTTTAAACAAGTAACAGAATATATCATCATTAAATTAATACCTACGTTAGGAGAAATAATTGGATCCTTTTTTAGACTATTGATCACACGGAGGAGATAAATTTGGCATAGTAAAAGTTTATACGGAGAAGAAGTGCAGAAAGCTTATCGCTCATTTGGAGCGACAGTGACACAACTGCTACTTTGTGAATTTTAAACTACGCTAGTTTAAAGATTTTTTCATAACACCACTGAAGATTCGTATTTTTTCTTACAGCTAATGGCTATCTCAATATTTTATTATTGTAGTTTGGGCTCTGGGCATGAATATAGACAAAAGAGTTTTTTATTCCACATTTATTATCCATGTGAAAAAAATATAATTTCATTTTAGGACTTACATTTTCGTCGTTGTTACCTTAGAAAGAGCAAGTTTGAGCAGTTATGATCTTCATTCTCTCTTAAGGCGGCCCTCTGTGGCCGGCGCAACTTCAACGCGAGCATAGTCTAAAAGCTTGTTGTTTCATCCAACGTAATGTTTGACTGCGAACAAAGAGAGATAGCATCAGAGCCGTCGGGTATCAGTCGGTAAATTCCGCTGATCACTCGCGGCCGCTTCGCTAGGTCGTCATTCATGATTTCGCATTCATAAAACTTGTTCCAGGAGTATACTTCTTGTGAAAAAATCTTACAAGTTTGTGAAAAAAAAGTTAGTTATTTAGAATCTCCAATACATTTGCAAGCCTGGTATCTAAATGTTTTCTTTACTTTTACAATTTATAGGTACATTAGATATGGCCAAAGTTCAGGCAAAAACGCTGTTTTTCGGAGGCTTTGACTGAATTTGTTTCACACTTTTTTTAAATTACGCCAAGATACAAGGCTAGATATAGTACACAAGATACTAATTTGTTCAAAACATCTAACAAAAAATGTTTAACAACGCCATAATAAGTACAGGGGTTTTGTATGAAAAGTATGACGAATTGAGTCCTCTTAGATTTTCGATCAATGAACACAATTTGTTTTATTTTAACAAATAATACCAATGACTGATTGTGGTACGCAATTAAGGCCTACAGTAAGAATATAATAATGGTTTGTTAAACCATAGTTATCTAAATTACACTTTAATAGGAACTAAATTAAATACTACAGAATACTTTTTTAATTTTGGCGGAACAACGGCGCAATTGTATAATACGTCGTTGTATCCACAGAACTGTTCCCTAATTGTGTCATAATAGCACCGATATTTAAAACAAATTTTGTCACATTTACCTTTGCGGCAATGATGCTCCCTAACACATGTACACTTTACGGGGCACCCCGCGCAACTGACTGTTCGACCGTTGTTGCCCGGTATTCACGCGCCAAAATGGAATATTACAACAACGACTTTTTCGCCCTCTATCCTGTGATTTTTGAACTACCAAATGTGGCGTTTTCACTCCTAACGTAGATGAATGGTCATTAAGTCAGTTTCGCATTTTTTTGCAGTTGTGTCACTGTCGCTCCTAATGAGCGTTATTATAAAATAATGCATTAGAAATACATTAAAAAAGTTTACTAATACATTAAGGGTGTGAAGAGATTTCTTCAGGGTTGGCAACGCGCGAGTGATGCCCCTGGTGTTGCAAGCATCCATAAGCTACGGTAACTGCTTACTATCAGGCGGGCCGTATGCTGGTTTGCAACCTTAGTGGTATAAAAAAGCATTGCACACAAGATTATGCGTTTGACACACACACAGAAGAATTTCAAAGATAACCATCATGTTATAGGCATAGTTTGTTAAGAAAATTTATTATATTTATTTATATTCGGTCTTCTTTATATGGTCGAATTTCAACCACTACGGGTCCACTAGTTTGAATCAAAAACTCATAAAATGACACATTTACTTGACAGAGGATTTCCTGAAATGAAATAGTTGAACCAAACGTTCAAAACACAGTTTTGTATCTGTAAACAAGGAAGATGTATCCACGACTCCTGAGTTATATCCTCGATAAATTGTAAGACAATATCCGTACACTTTCGGTAAACAACGTCATAAAAGTGTCAAGTTATATATCAAATGTCATATAACTAGAATTATACGTCCGGTTCATTCACGATGTATTTTTGAAAATTATTTGTAGAGAAAAAACAAGAATAATTTCAATCCTGCACATAAATGAATGGTTATTTTATGAATTACCTGCACACCTACAATACGGGAGCCACGCTTCATATAGAAGTACGCAACTGTAATGACACCGCCCCAAGTCTCAACTTATCGCGCACGGTAGTACAGTAACTAATCTAACCTTACAGGATTATAACTTTTTCTATTTAATTTATTTGGTCAAACTAGTATAAAGATCATCACTCACTATAACAGCACCGCTCCGACGAAGCAAAAACTTGCCATCCAAGTGACGCCTTCTATCAAGTAAATTTTATAATAAATATTTTGACACTTCAATTAATGAATATAATTATATTTTATTTATAGGCATACAGGCTCAAGATGATGAAGAGATGTATTATCTATTATTAGGTATAATATCATTAAAAACTTGAAGCAGTTACCTACCTAATTCTTTCGCATTTAGAAATATATTGCTTGTTTGATTTTCTACTACGAACACAAATTACACGTTCCTTCGAGGCGACTGCGAATAATGTTTATTTTAAAATGCGGATACGGAACAAGGGATGGCAAGTGATCGATAGTTTTCAAATTTTTATCGATAAAATTTCATACTCCATCTAGGAATTTGAATTAACCATATAGTACGAGATCCCGCTGCAAAATTACTACGTTCATCGAGTTTTTGATCGGGATGCATTTTTTATATATAATTGTGAATGGGAGAATATATTTTTGCCGGGTATCAAAATGTGGCCGCTAGTATTTTTTATCAAAATTATATTAATTGATTTTTCGAAAATAAATCATTGTCGTTTTTATTTAAATAAATTATAATAAATACACTTCATGATAATGTCATCAGCCTGTGATTTTTTCTGTCACCATATTTGTTCTACCATTTTAAGTCAAACTTAAATTCAAAGTATTTTAACTGTGAACCATAGGTACAGATGTATGTACAGATGTTAGGTAATATGAAAGCTCAACTATTTCTTGCCTCTTAGGCATATAATATTAAAATTACACATTATTCGATAAAAAAATATATAAAAAGCATCATTCCCATTTTTTAGCTGTTGCATTTATTTACCAGATATTTAACAGACGAATATTTGTCAGAATCGGTCAAATCGAATTTAAATAAAATCAAAATTATTTTTATAATTTAAAGACATAAAAGGCTTCTGTGATGTTATCTACAGTTAAGCATTAAGTCGATTTTTTGACACTTATCCTCAGGGAACAATAAGAGTAAGAACATGCTTGCCCTAAGGTTAAGAAACGCCTGTGAAGTCCCCAGGGCATTGGAAAATAACTGATGAGCTATTTTAGCAGTGTCAAAAATATCTTAAATCAGTAAGTATCGACTAGAGGATTGAAGAATACTTCAAAAGGCATTGAAAATAACGTTGATTTACTAAGTTGCTTATATGTTCAAGTGCTTTGTAAATCATAGAAATATAAATAGTTAAATTTAAAAAATAATTTTAGACTAAATAATTATTAGGAAATTAGTAAAATCAAATGGTGCTTGAAATTATGGTGCTGTTGATGCCGGGGTAGCACTTTTAAGAAATATTTTTAACGCTTGGGAGAACTCACAGAATGTTATTGGAGTCTTCTGTGATCTATCTAAAGCCTTTGATTGTGTTGATCACCAGACACTCATACGTAAACTAAATTATTATGGGGTTAGGGGTGCAGCACTTGATTTGATGAAGTCGTATCTCGGGGAAAGAATTCAAAGTGTTGATGTCAATCGTATTAAATCATCTGGTTCTCCTGTGCATATGGGGGTGCCGCAGGGCTCTATTTTAGGCCCTTTTCTATTTTTAATTTATATTAATGATCTTCCTTTTTATGTCAAAAATACCTGTGGAATTGTACTGTTTGCTGACGATACCTCACTGATTTTTAGTGTTGATAGACTGAAATCTAATTTTGACGATGTAAACGATGCATTATCTCGGGTATTAAATTGGTTTACTGTAAATAATCTAGTTTTAAATGCAAAGAAAACTAAATGTATTAAATTTGCGCTTCCAAATGTTAAAAAAGTAGGCTGTAATTTAATGATAAATAATGAACCTTTAGGTCTTGTTGAATCATCAGTATTCTTAGGGATTACTTTAGACTCGAAACTTCAATGGGGCAGCCAAATAGCATGTCTTTCGGGAAAGCTCAGTTCAGCTGCTTATGCAGTTAGAAAAATTAGACAGCTAACAGACGTAGACACAGCTCGATTAGTTTATTTTAGTTATTTTCATAGTGTTATGTCCTATGGCATTTTACTTTGGGGTAAAGCTGCTGATATAGAAACCATTTTTATTTTGCAAAAAAAAGCAGTGCGAGCTATTTATAATATGAGTTCTCGAGCTTCCCTCAGAGATAAGTTTAAAAATATAGGTATCCTTACAGTAGCATCGCAGTATATTTATGCAAACATATTATTTGTACATCAGAATATTAATCTTTTTGTAAAAAAAAGTGACGTGTACTCTTTTAATACTAGAAATAAGCATAAACTTTTGACCTCTTCTTATAGACTCCAAAAAGTGCAAGGTTCATTTTTAGGACTGAGTGTACAATTTTATAATAAGATCCCTAATGAAATTTTAAATTTACCGTCACTAAAGTTTAAGAAACGTATAAAGGCCGCTTTAGTACAGAAGGCTTACTACAATATTAAAGAATATTTAAATGATAAAAATGCGTGGTTGTAGCGCTCGCTCTCGCAGGAAACATCTGATGTAATAAATTTAAGTTTGTTTTTGAAAAGAGTAATTGCTGAGTTTATTGCCGGCTCTTCTCAGCAAAATCAACCTTCCGAACCGTGCATTAGTGCATTAGAGTATTAGAGTTTGACTATTCATAAGTGCCTGTGAAGGCCTATTTGAATGAATAAATTATTTCATTTCATTTCATTTCATTTCATTATTTCCAGTATATCATTAATATAATACAACGTTATTGTATATTAAAGATCCAACTCCAACAAGATTTTATGATTTAAATGCCGTATAAGATATATTATGGTAATTTTAAGGTAACTTGTTTCATATAGAAAAAACAGTTCACAAATACAAGCAAAAACTTGAGAACAAAAGTAACTTATAATTAATTACTGTACAATGGGCGGTCTTATCGCTGAGAAGCGATCTCTTTTAGACAACCTTTGGATGCATATATCACTGTGCACTTAATAATGTTTTTGAACAATTTTATCAAACAATAACATATCTGCATCAATCTTATTCGTGAAACTGAGCAAAGAGAGGTAGAGCATAGCGTTCATTCGCTCAAAGAGCAGCTCGACTGTGACGTACCTAACATTAAAGAATACCGCAGCCATATAACTTTATTTTGTGTTCCTGCGCATGAGTAAGGCCGCCAATGCTCATTGGGGAGGGCGGAAGTGTCGGTAGCACGTGAGTGAAGCCTCGTGTGTTGCAAGCGTCCATACGGCTATGATAACTGCTTACCATCAGGCGGGCCGTACGCTTGTTTAATCTTGACATTGCCATATCGATGGTTAAAAACTTTAAATCTCTAATAGTGTCCCTATTTGGCTATAGCTTTCCAGTATACAAAACCAATATCATTCGCCCTACCATCTATACTTTATCGATACATTAACTATCGACACACGGACATCACTAGTTCAACTATTGGATACGAAATATACGTTTTGTACAAACTAAACAAATCGTTGCAGCTTGTCAAAAGCTCTTTTCGCTATTTCGAACGTTAAACGAGCTATTATTGTCGGAATAAATAAACCTCTTGCCTTACAATGTCATAACATTTCTTAGTTTAATAATGGCGTCTTGGAAATGGTAATTTTCATAGAAGTGGTCTGTATTCATCACAAGTATAGGTACGTAATTTGCTTTGTTGAATTTTATGAGTTAGAAATTGAGTTTTAATAAACTTAGTGTAAAAGATTGCATTTATATCGACACACACAAAATAACAGATATAATTATCTAACATATTAAATCAATATGTATTTATATTATAAAGCTGAAATGATTGCATGTTTTAAGGCATTAATATCAGGAACTAACTTATCAGTAAGATTTGTTTTTTTCTTTTTCATTTTTGCGTTATATATAATATTTATTTAGGAAGGTTATATGTGAGAGATGACTTTATATTTAATAAATATTTACAAACTATAATCTATTTATAAAAAAAAACAGATTAACGGCAACGTTAGCATGTCGTCGCGGGCCACAGCTGATGCTTATGTGTTTATTAACTTGAATGTGTTGTTTTGTTCGGATAGTTTTTGCCAAAAGTAACTCTATTGCACTGATGCTGGGGTAGTTTCCCGGTAATTACCCGGGCCCAGTATTATTGAGCACTATCTCCCCTCTATCTTAGGAGAGTTCCTGAGGGGAGATCTTAAAGAATGTTCAATTTATATATATAAGTACCTCGTACATTTAGCAATAAGACGCCGATCCCACAGAGAGAGTTCTAGAGTTCCGAGTTCTGCATTCCGTGTTGGCTATTGTGCACACAGCAAACAGTCTAGAGTTCTGCAATATTCGCTACTGATCGCATATCATAATTTTTTTTTTACTTTCAAAGGCCCCACATAGGTTACAGTCAACGCGGAATGCAGAACTCGGAACGCAGAACTCTAGAACTCTTCTCTGTGGGATCGGCGCCTAAAGGTTACAAAATGCACTCAAAAGCACTCCGATATACTATTAGATTTCTATGTATACTTTGATAAAAATGCAGTTCAGGTTACCAATACAGAAATAGTCATATTTTCTTGTCAGTAAAGTTAACTGTTCTGGCAACATCGCTCAATGTCAATCTAAGCCCGTTTGTCGACTATAATTAACTAGTTTGCTCCCGCGGTTTCACCCGAGGATCTTATATTTTCATGGGATTAAAAGTATCCTATATTTTTTCCAGGATCTCATCTATCCATATGGCAAGTTTATCCGTTGAAATTCATAATATCACTAACTTCCGTCCCGCGGTAACACCTGCCTTCTCGAAAGATCGCATGTTATTCTAGGATAAAGAGTATATTATGTGTTTACCTAGAATATATTCTATCTGTGTGCCAAATTTCATCGAAATCCGTTCTGTAGTTTTTGCTAGAAACAGTAACAAACATTTTCACAAATTACATACACATTCATACAAACTTTCACAAATACATACTAGCTGTCCCCCGCGGTGTCACCCGCGTTCCCGGGATAAAAAGTGTCCTTCTTCATACCATAGGCTATCTGCATGCCAAATATCATGATGATCCGTTGAGTAGTTGAGGTGTGAAGGCGTAACAAACAAATAAACAAACTCACTTTCGCATTTATAATACTAGCTTTCCCCCTCGGTTTCACCCACGTTCCCGGGATTCAGCGTAGTTCTCCATACCATAGGCTACCTGCATGCCAAATTTCATAGCGATCGAAAAAAAACTTGTTTATTTATCATTTTGACAGTGTAAAGGACTATGAAACCAAACTCTAAAACACTGAATTAGGATCTACAACAAAAATTACATTCTACTATTTTCTTTATACATCTAAAAACCCTAATTTAGTACCTTTTTTTGGTTGAACAGACTAGAAAAGGTTTTAAAGTGAAAATGTCACAAAAATAAAGAGCGAGTTAAATTTTTCAAGTAAAACCGCTAAAAGATTTATGTACTGACCGTAAGTGGGGCCCGCCCTGGTCATGATTAGAGAAAACCTCAGATCATAAAAACTAGGAGATATGGCAAAAGAGCAGAATGAACCGCCTCTGCATTTTAGGGAAAGCTTGTGTAGAGTAAGGAAATAAATTTATCATTAAGGACAGGTGAGTACCTACCTAACTAATTTGTCGATGAATGGCCGAATCCATAATCATGGGAACTAGTGAAAACTCATGTAAAGTGTTTTGAACTCATTGTAGAATCACAGAATAAGTAATAGGTAGAATCTGCTTCTATTTGGAATGGCGGACTTGTGACAATTTTAAGATTTCCACCATGTTTTTCGGCAAATTTCACCTGGGAAATAAATGTAGAAACGCGAGTGGGGATACTCGCGTCTGCCAACTGACCTGACTTTTCGAGTCGATAACTCTACTTTTTGAAGTTCTAATGCGTATAAAACATTAGGAGGATAAGCACAAATTGCTCTTCAAATACCATTAATCCATGTTTTTATAATCTGAGAAGAAAACCATATAAAAACCCTTTTCTCTACGTTAAGCCGTGTGGAATCTAACGTTTCAAATGTAAAACTTTTAGACGTCGCCGGCGGCGGCGGGCGGTTTTAGATTTATGTGCTAAAAGTCATGCTCGGGCATTTATGTTAGAAAAACAGATGTCTCAAAGTTTAAGTATTCTATTATGTCTTTTCACTTAACTTTTTTGTTGCGGAGAAATAATTTTTCATTTCAGCCAGCTAGGTTAGACTTATTATTCGCACTAAATAATAACAGTGTTTTTACCCATATCTAGTAAAATTTTACTCGATTACTCTAATATACCACGCAAAATTTTGTAATAAACCTATTTTTAATAAAATATCCCTTTTTACAGAAAAATATCAAATAGTGAGACATCATATGGTGCATCCATGCTACGCGAGCCGAGTACGAGCCGAGCCACAAACGATGATTCGTTCGTTGTTCGCGTAGCGTGGACGGACTTGCGAGCCTCGAACGAGCGTTCGGCTCGCGCCAGATTGTCAGTTTTTTCACGAACACAGGGATTCGCATCGCGCTCGTTGTACAGGTCGGTTAACAAAAGCTGGCACGTTCACAGTACTCACACATAGCAATTTCATGATACAGCATGTTTTATTATATTATTGCAACGACGAGTGCAGAAATGAACACTATATTTATGAGCAGTAACAAAAGCAAAACAATAACTGTCTCCTTCATACTTATAAGCTTGACCGCGCGCGAGAGAGACGGACAGACTTGTCATGATGCACATGCAGTGCGACGTGACGGCGCGCGCTTATTCACAGACACTACACAAGCGCAACGTGTAAATGTGTTGCACGTGCCAGCTTTAGTTAACCAACATGTAGGCTCGTTGTAACGTCTAGACTTGAGATCGTGAGCAAGGAACCAATTCTCTTCGTTCGTGTCTCGGTTCACGTAGCATGGACGCACCATTATAAAACACCCTGTGTCACAAGCAATACACCATTTATAATATAAAAAAAAACAAAATACAGTCCACTACAAATATCAATGTGAAATGGACTGTATTTTGTATTTTTTTTTTCACCCCTTATTTGCAACTTAATAATCTTCGAAACCTTAAGTCCAACAAACTAATAGCCTTATAAAAAGTCACAAGGACATGATTCAATTTACTCAGACCTTTTAGTACAAGTATTAATAAACATTACTCCATGAGTACCCAGTGAGTAGCCCATACAATATAGTGATGTATCATTACTTATCGATAGTCGTTAGGTTTCGATTCAATTTGCCACGATGCCAAACATGCGTCATGCTGTGACTACATCCAATGTTACAATATTTTATTAATAATCAATTTGCCCCATTTCCTTTATTGACGATATTTTATCACTACCCTCAATTTGTTGAAATTGTTCCATAAAATTGTTATACTTTATGCTCTAGTAAATATGTTATTGGTTACTATAATTTTGTTATTGGCGACCTCAATTTGTGGCTAAGAGCCGGTTTCTTCAATCTTCATCACTATTTCGTTATACATATAATACAAATTATTATACTTCATCATCATCTCCCTGCCCTGTTCCCAATCACTTGGAGTCGGCGCAATATGTACGCTTCATCCATTCGTCTCTTCTATCCGTGATACCAGCATCCACTCCTTTCTTACCCATATAATTTTTAATACAATCCATCCATCTCTTATTCGGTCTTCCTCTTCCTGTATAACCATCCACTTTAATATCAACTCTTTTAGTCAAGTGGCTTTCATTTCTCCTCATAACAAGTCCATACATGGAAAATAACTATCAAAATTATTATGCTTATCATATTATTTCGTAAACCAAGTGACTTGAGAATGTGAAATGTATTTTTTTTTAAAGCAATCAAAAATTTACTGTTGCAATGCAACTTTAATGTGCCGATCCCACAGAGAGAATTCTAGAGTTCCGAGTTCTGAGTTCTGCATTCCGTGTTGACTATTGTGCACACAGCAAGCAGTCTAGAGTTTTTTTTTACTTTCAAAGGCCCCACATTGCTTACAGTCAACGCGGAATGCAGAACTCGGATCACAGAACTCTAGAACTCTTCTCTGTGGGATCGGCGCCTAAGGCTGTTAAAGTTAGGTTGAGAAAGCATTTAGGAGCCACGCACCGTAGAGTACCTATACAGAGGATATAAATACCCATTATCCTTTGAATCATAAAGTTCATTATTTTATTTGTATTGGTGCTCATTTTATAAAACCTTACAAAAATATTTTCAATAAAAAACAAGTATAATATCGGTATCATTAAAACTTCACAATACAAAATTTAAATAAAATTGGCATAAATCTTTTTTTACGTCTACATTTTAAAGCCTAAAAGCTCGGTGTAAAGCCATAAAAATACCGTGTTCTGGTGTAAAAGTTATTGTTTAGAGCCCTTTGAGATTGTAATTTTCAGTGCTCGTTTACAGAAGATTTTTTAATATAAATACTTGTAGTCTAGTTTTTTTTTTGTCAAAGCTTTTCATCCATTTAATGTCTATAAAATTCTGACTATCACAGCGGCACCTTTAATAGCGACATTCAAAGTCAAAGCCGATTCAATTCAGACCCCAAGAGGGCACTTATGAAGGTAAAAGCTATCGAAGTTACGAGCGGTTTGAAAGTCAGCCTTTATTGAAGAATAACTTTTTTTTAAAATATTACTGCCTGTATTTGACCACAATCTCACCGTGGCTTAAATGTGGCCGAAGGTGTTAAGCACACAAAGCCTAGTAGGAACTGGCTCTCAAGTGCAACTGTCGGAACGCAACCAGGTTCTTAACGACAGATTTTCAACTGAAGGGTGGTAGCCAGCCAGGCGGGTACTATAAAGTACCCTACCACCGTGCAATGGTTCCCGACGGCCAACTAGCTCGTCAAAATACTCACCTAGATAACTTTCCAAATATTTTTACACGACCGACATTTCATAACCTCCGCAAAGATTACATTAAAAACTCAATTACCAAGCTAAGCTCATCTTCAATTCCCAGTCTAATATTCGTGCACGTAGCTTCAGTCGTAACTCGTATAATTTGGCTGCTCGCCCAACTGCCTCCAATTAAGGTTTTGCCAGAAAAAGTGACGTTTTTAATCCGCTCAGTTGGAACCCTGCCGGGGTTCCGTGAGCTATGATATTTGAAGCTATAAACTGTCGCAGATGGGTCTTATTGCATCCGCCTGTAGTAAGATACCCTGTTATGACTAGCGGGTATGGTGAGATTTCTGCTATTTTTGCTCTGTAGATGTATTTTTCATTAAGCTTGACCGTAATGTTTCGTTTGTTTTGGGGTAGAAATGGAGTTAGTAATGTTTTATTGGGTATTGGGTACTCATAAGTGCCTGTAAGGGACTGGATACCTTTTTGATATTACATTATACTCGTATACGGGGTGGATACGACAATACGAAAATAAATGAAACGACGTAAAATACTCATAAATACGATCAACTTTTATTATGGGACTAACTTCGAAATCGCAAATAACAATACAGCTTTTCATACCAAAGGTGTAAACATGTCTCTTCGGCTAAATTAGTACATAATTTCTTGGGATATCGGAATTGGCCTAGGAATCTTGACTCTAGTAATATAAATGCTATCTGGGTTATCCCACTAATACAGCTTGGATATTTGAGACTTAATCGGGTATTAACGGCTGAACGGATTTGGTTAAAACTTAGATAGACCATACGTCGGAATAAACTTAATAGTCCACTTTTTATCCCATAAAACTTCAAAAGATTTTACACGATATCCTGACTAAAAATTAGACGCATGAATAAGTTTCATTCACATAAGTCACCTAAATATCTGATGCGTAAATCAAATCAAATGCGTATATCGATGGTACGCGACCGCATTTTGCATCATCAAAAAAAACTAACGGCTAGTCCGGAAAAGGCACAGTTTATGAAAGTAAATCTACATCTGTGGACTCGGTTTCGAGGGGATTTTTACGATATCCTCTCAACCGGACTGTGTGCTTTTATTCTCTAAATATTTTACGCTCCATGCGTTCCTGGCGGAATTTACTTTACTTTCGATATCCAGTTTAAATATTCTTCTAGGCCTGCACTTTTGGAAAGTATTGAGAAATAATTTTATTCTTTTGTGTATTGCTTTAGTAGATAGATACTATAGCATTTTGATTGGTGATCATAATTAACTTTCAAATTCAAAATTATTTCAAATATACCTTCGTATGCACTTATTAGTCCGACTCCAATACCGTCTCGAAAGGTTGCATTTGCTGAGAAGAGTCGGCAATATTCTCAGCAATAATTCTTACTATGTTTAGAGAAGACGCGCACATCTCAACTATGTTCCGTTCAAGTGAGGCCATCCAGCCACAATTGTTGTTGTAGAACGATGAACGAAACGCGTAAGCGCCGTGAAAATCACGGTGTTTGCGAGAAAAATACTCCTAAAAGCGTGCTGATAGCGCTATGTGTTTCTACTGTCTGCTGAGACACTTTAAACTAATATTGTTTCAGCGCTAAAGAGAACTTTAGTTGACTCTAAAAATATGGGACATACCCTTTGCTTATGATAGCTTCTCTATACGTAGTAATAATAGCTCAATGTTCAGAACAAGCTTAGCTTAATTATACAGGTCGTTGTTTTGGTCTGGTCAGCGACGAGCGACTCAGGGTCGATAATACAAATGATACTGGTACTAAAAAAATATAAAAAAATTACTTTTTTTTTTTAATAATAAAAATAAAAAAATAAAAATTTTGATAATCATGTAATAAGCTAAAGTGTAGACATAATACTCAACGGGAGTACGAGGGAGTAAAGGGGTGGGGCGATGGCGGCTTGCGCCTAGCTCTAGTCTGTGCACGTGCCTAGTAACCATACTTTGTGGTAATTTTATTTCAAATTGAATAAGGTATTTCTCAACATATTTACAGTATTTAATGGAATTAAGTCCATTTTTGGGGAATATATATTTTGTACTACCGCTCCTGGGTCGCTTGTCGCCGACCAAAACAACACCCTGTATGCGATGCACATATTTTGTTACATTCCCAAACAAGCAGGCTTTCTCGTGTCGGTCAAATACAACTGTATAACCGAATCAAACTTGTAAGACAAACTCAAACTCGCTACAAAGTTGTACAACTTCTTGTACCTCAGTAAATTAACACGCTGTTAAGGTATCTGCTAGATGCCGTGCCCTGATAAGGCATGGGGTTCTTCAAAAAGGGTGTGAAGAGATTTCTTCAGTGTTGGCAACGCGCGATTGATACCCCTGGTGTTGCAAGCGTCCATAGGCTACGGTAACTGCTTACCAAAGGACGGGCCATATGCTTGTTTGCCGCCTTAGAGGTATAAAAAAGGTTGCAATTGTTGTCAGTGTGATTAGAATGTAAATATTATTATGTAATGAATCTAAGCTTGTTTTGAAAAGAGTAATTTCAGAGTTTATTGCCGGCTCTTCTCAGCAAATGCAACCTTCCGAACCGGTATTAGAAGTATTAGAGTCAGACTTTTCATAAGTGCCTGCGAAGGTCTATTTGAATAAATGATTTTGAATTTTGTAATGTTTAGTTAAAATAGCAGACTTGGCCCCTCAGAGTAAATATAACCTAATGCTTGGCCCTCAGTTCCTCCTCTTTGCATCCTCTTTCTGCTACCTGATAATAATATATTGTAAATAGATCCTGCTTGTAAGACTAATAGGACTAGAAAAACGCCAAATAAAATATCCGGATAAAGAATTAGGAATTTTATGTGGAATTTGTCACGTGACCTCGTCACGTATCCTTGGGTCATCTATACATAAAATTAACTTTCCACAAACAGTCTGAATTTGAATAGAGTTTACAAACAAACTGTGGTATACTGATCTCTAGCGAGCTAAGATCTTGATTTTCTTTAATGAATTAAGTACAACATTGCTAGAATTTAGCTTATTAACTTTTTGAAGTGTTTTGTATTTGTAATATTAGTTACTTTATTATATATTTTAATTGTTTTCATGATTATTTTCACATGGCCAATAATTAGTGTTATGGTGGCTAATTTCTAAATTTTTACGGCCAGTTACTATAAAAACAACTACTTTTTCATTCGATCTAAATATCTCTACATAATTCACCTTGAATTTGTTGCCATGGTATTTTATATTTTCTCGCTATCTCGTGTCAGTGAGGCTAGAATGAAAATTTTACGCCATAAATCTAAGTTTTAAAAAGAGTAATTGCTCTCGTCTGCAAAAACAAACATCCAAACCAGTGTAAGGCCTGGACGAGTGTGACCCTAAAGTGGTTGTTAAGACGGGTGCGGATGTCCATAGGGATGTGAGTTATGGAGCTCACGCAAGCAATGGGTCTGGGGGTCAATTTTGAACGTCCCTAACAGACCTACGCAGAGGGCGTCAAATACGAGGTTCGCAAAACCTGAAAAATGTCTTATAGCTGGCGGCTATAGAGTTGTCAACCAACCAATAATCAAAGGCAAATAGTGGGCATTGAGGCAGTGACCGAAAGAAATTCAAGTTACTTGCTAAAAAACAAATAAATAAAGCTTAAAGAAAAAGCTGCAGGGGCAGCTGCGGCCAGTGCGGAAAATTCAAAATTCAAAAAATACGCATCGATTGGACCAAATTATATTTTTATGCCTTTTGCGGTCGAGACCATGGGACCGTGGGGGTCCGAAGCTTGCCGTTTTGCTCGCACTTTATTATCAACATTGATTGAGACCTCCGGAGACCAGCGAACGGGGTCTCGATAAATTTTTTCCGCCAATGCATCAGCTTGGCTATCCAAAGAGGAAACGCTGCCAGCCTTCTGGGTACCTTGCCGTTAATTGGAAGCAGCGGAACTTGAGGAAATTTTCTATATATAGATTGTTTATTTTGTACATATTTATTGTAAATAAAGAGATTATATAGTTACTTGCTTGACAACTTAGATCTACACGGTCGGTCTCCAACTCAACGCCCTCTTTGATTGATGCCTGATTGACAACAGCATTGGAGCCTTTTTAAGAGTCAAACTATTCATAAATGCTTGTGAATTTTCATAGGGGTCATTAAAATTCTTTTAACTGAAACAAGGCAACAATGTGCATGAACCCTTCTTCATGTAATTACGTAGAATTACTAACGACCCCCTTATCTTCCCGGAGTCCGGCCACATCTGCCCGCTTAATTACTGACCCCGCGTCTTATCTCGTAGACAGCCCTTCTTCAACTTGTACGTTTTGCATAAGAGCTTTTTGAAATATGGACGGTGTCGTCGGTTTCGTATCTTGCCAAAGTTGTGATCTGTTCGTTTTATAAACTTTGTCTTTTGTCTATCATTTGCCTCAACGTTAAAAGGGGTGATAGTTTGTTTAACAATTGTTATGCCGCTTCTGTGTAAGAGATAACTAGCAACTAACTTTATAGCGATGATAGCAAGTTGAATGCCGTAGAGTAGTGGCTTAGAATCCTACAATGATTGTTAACTATCGGTATCTAAAACATCGTGCTTTTGGTTTCCAGTTTCTTCAAGGGAAACCCATCGCACGGTGGGTTTTTTTTTTTGTACAAGTACCCAACGGATTTTTTTTTACAACTAAGTCGGTAAACAAGCATACATCCCGCCTAATGGTAAGCGGTTACCGTAGCCATATGGACGCTTGCAACACAATAAGCATCGCTCACGCGTTACCGACCTTTCCCCCCTCCCCTATGAGCCCTGACGACCTTACTCACGCGTAGGAACACAACTTTTCACAACACAAAATTATTTGTCTGCGGTATTCTGTAAGGTGGAGGTACTTCCCCAGTCGAGCTGCTCTTTGAGCGTATAAACGCTATGCTCTACCTCTCTCAAAATATATAGTTAATTATATGACTAAAAGGGCAAAAATATCTTCTATGAAATTAATTTTCTAGTTCCGTAGTGAAAATACAAAGTATAATTTCACAAAACATTTTCTGTTCGTGTGAAACAGTGAAAATGCATTTTTAGGCTTTTCATTTGAGATCACGTTTTCATCATTAAGGCCTCTGGCAAAACGACGTTCTTATTGATCGATCGAGGACGTGACAACATTTAACATCGTTCTTTTTACGTGCCGTATGCGATGCTTCAGTTTTGAATCACCAATTTTCACGTTCAAAAGTGCGATGTCTGACAGACGTGGTGTGGAGACCGGAATTTTCCCGAATACCTGAATATTCCATATGGTTTTTTTCATACTAAACTTTGCATGGTAATAAATTGTCCATAATTTGTCTAGCATATAAAAATCTTAATGAATTACAAGCTCGCCCCGGCATTCGATTTCACTAGCCTCTAGCAAGCGGCCAGTCTCCTATTTTAAATTAAAAATGTAATTCTGATACGATCCCATCCCATTATAACTCCAATGCCATGAGCGTTGTCTATTAAATTTGTAATGATTTTCGACTCTATTGATTAGTGGACTACCAAAACTTTCAAATCTGTCCATTTTTACAACACTCATAGGTCATTGGAACACAATTGTAATAGCAGTCTTAGGCCTCAGATGGTCATTAGTAGAGAAAGGTTCAAGTATATCATTATTTTACTAAACCTTATATTATGGCATACCTTTGTCATTAAATCTTTGTTCAAGTTCAACCCACCCTATTCAACGAATAATTATCCTAAATCAACATGTTAATCGACTATAACTTTAAAGGTTCCAAACAATCGCATGTATTCACAAATTACGATCTAATAAAGCATATTCTGTATAACAAACTCTCTAAAATACGTATAACAAACAATTTGGCACGGTTAATTTCGTCTGATACCCAAACCCGAGGGTTTTATGTGAAAAGGACCCCATTACATTTGAATATCGAGGGCATGAGCAGGTGGCACGAGGAGGTAACGCTTATTATAACTTTAGTGAGGTATTGCGAGGTCAAAATATGGTAAAGAGTCAAAGTTTTACGGACAAGTCTTTCAAATGTAAAAAGAAATTGCCCTGTGTCCAATTATAATATTTATTTTTCGAACAATAAGCCCAAAGAAGCGCAGTGACTTTTGAGAATCCAATATAGCAGTGAAGTTCATTTTATTTAGAATCTATTCCACTTAACACATAATGCGCTATGATTGGCTGTGTCAGGCACTTGTCCGACCGCCGACGATGAACGAGTAACGAGTAAAACTAGCAACTAGAAACGAGTTGGCGATCAGCGGGAAGCGAGTGTGTAGTTCCGATAGTTGCTACCAGCGAGTGTCCGAGTGCGACGGGCGATTACTCGCACCACTGGCTCGGGGTCCTGCCTGCGCAACACATTCTGAGCATTCTGCCTGAGCTACCATAGCTGAGCGAGTATTATTTTTGATAGCTCTTGTCGCTCAGCGACAAACTAGTGGAGTGAGTACTTGCCAGCGGTGTGAACAGTTAAGCACTAGATCTGAATGCATTTATACTAAGAAGACTCCAGCATCAAATACAGCATCCGCCATGATGTCATCTTTCATGTCATCCATATTTTGTTTTTCACGCTCTCCCCGTGTACTTACCACTTAAGAGCCAGGTCCTTCTAGGCTTTGCGTGGTTACCACATCATCACTTGCCACATTTTGGTCACATTTAGGGTCGGCAACGCGCGAGTGATACCCCTGGTGTTGCAAGCGTCCATAGGCTACGGTAACTGCTTACCATCAGGCGAGCCGTATGCTTGTTTGCCACCTAAGTGGTATATAAAAAAAAATAAAAAAAAAACATATAAGCCTATACATCATAAGAACGAAATAATCTTCGAAAATGTCATTGTTTTGACGTGAACAGCGGTTGAGGGCAAGAAAAGATTACGATCAAAAGGGAAAGTAATGGATGAGTTTTGTTTAGATAGTAGATGTAATTAGGGAGAGGGATGTCGGGAACTTTTGATGATTGTGATTTTTTAGGTTGCTGTCATATTGTGAGCGACTTGAGATCGTAATAATATAAATATCCTCAATCTTAAAAATGCTTGAAAAAGTATCCTCAATCGTATCATTATAGCCAAATGGATTTGATAGTTTTTTTTTTTTATCACACACGGTCATCTGATCCCAAACTAAGCAGAGCTTGTACTATGGAAACCAGATAACTGATATAATACATATACTAACTTTTTGTTTGTAAATACATACTTAATATACATAATTACACCCAGACTCAGGACATACAGACATGTTCATGCACACAAATGCATGTCCTGTGTGGGAATCGAACCCACGACCTGCGGCGCGTAAGGCGAACCTTAACCAACTGCGCCAACTGGGTCGTCAATATAATAATCGCTTATAAATAGATTATAATCTACACTAATAATAAAGGGAGAAGATTTGGATTTTTGTATTTTTGTTTGTAATGAATAAACTCAACAACTACTGACCCAATTTAAAAAAATCTTTCACCAGGAGAAAGCTAATTTATCACAGAGTAACATAGGCTATATTATATACGTAAATCACCCGGGCGACGCCGGACACGAATAGCTAGTATGATATAGATAGGTACACACTTTTTCCAAATCTCAATATTCAAACATTATTATTATTTACACAGAAACAAAGAGTATTTTTTCTCTTAAAGCCTTTATGCTAATCTCAAATGTGATATAAGTCCGCTTATATCACATTTGAGTTGGCATCAGCCAACTATGTTAACTCTGTTGCGGTGTGTAAAAACCACATTCAGACATAATTGTTTCATAGTATTGGGAAACAGCTGTTCATTTAAGTATCCATACTTATCTTCGAAATATTCTTTTTACGCAATTCTAATCTGCTTCGCTCAAAAGGAAGTCGTTGGCAACCGATGTTTTTAATGCATTTACTTTGATGACACTCGATTCCGGATTAATCTTCCCGTTTCGTTTTACTTTATTACTTCCGGAACTTTTCGGCGGTTGGAATTGATTTTGCAATTGACAGAAACGGTCGTTTTTCAAAGACATTAAATGTTGTTTGTATTTTTATATTTTCTTGGGGTTACATCAATCAAAGCAGTTGAGTCGAGGGAAACAAACAATTGACTTTTGGACTTATGTAGAATTTGTTCTTGAAATTTGATTTAAATAGTCATGTATATCTGCGGCGGCCAGACGTCAGACAGCTGCGAGGCTACCTCGTAAGACAATGGTAAAGAACTACGTTGAATTTGGCTCTCTTTTTCTGCAATTCTGTAATATTTACGGGCGACGCGAATATCGAGCCTTTTAATCCAATTATGGACTCTGCTTCACGTGGGGTCTAAATATTATGGAATTATTTCTTTATTACCCTAGGGAGTACTAAGAAGAGATTTCTCGAAATTCATCCCTAGGGTATGTAGGTAAAATCAGTGTCACATCCATAGAGTAAGAATATTAATAGAGTGATAGCTTTAACAACATAACTTATGCGAAGTATGAGTAGTTTCCATATAGATGGATTCATAGATATATCGTACACTAGTTGATTTACAGTCAGACAAAAATGACGATATGAATTCCTTGTAGTTTGTTCTCGGTATCGATAAAAAACGAGAAATTGGCATTCAATATTATATATTTAGATGTTCAAACTATGAACGCGCAGTTCGTTTCAAGGCAGCGTTTCACATACCCGAGCTCACGGCACATAATCTAGTATAGTCGCTCTATTAATATTCTATCTCTATGGTTACATCAGTGTGTTTCAATAGCTGAATTTAAGTGCCAGTTTTTTTTTAAGGTTTAAACATCAGTTACGAGGCGGGAAATTTGAATTTTTTCTAGTTCTTTTTTTACCTTCGTAGAACAATTTAGATAGATATTTCAGTGATTCGCGAACGTAGGAGTTCATATAGCAGATTGTAGAATTAATACTTATTTTTTTGAGATTTTGTTTACTTTAAACTGAGTTTTTTCTATTTTGTTGTAACAAATAAATTAATAAATATTCCATATAGATGCATTCATAGATATTTTGTAAAGAAAATATAAACCTGTGTTTAGAATTCACAAAATAAAGCTCTTTGATACCCCACTTACCCAAATTGACCCAAAAGGAAAAAGGTAAAAAAACTTTTTTTTTTTTTTTCATTTGAAATAACCTTGTGTAAGCAATATTCAAAACTATCCGACTTTCTAATTAATTATTTGCGGTTGTTGAAATATATTGCTGGGACAGACAGACAGACAGACAGACGGAGTGGGACCATAAGGCTAACATACATTGCAGCAGAATGGAGTGGAAGCGAATTTTTGCAACTAAAATGTACATAGCAAAAAAGGGGTCAAGCGTCTTCCGGGGAATCCTCACGCATTCTCGAGAAATCCTCGCTTTTTAGCTCGTATTTAGTTTGTATGTTATTCAATTGACATAAAGTTAATTATGCTATGTACAATTTCGTTGCAAAAATTCGCTTCCATTCCATTCTACGGCAATGTAAATTGAAGCTTAGGGTTCATTTTGGTTTGGAACCCTAAAAACTTAATAAGATCAAAATAGCCCAAGTAATAAAATAATTCAAGTTAACTGACAGCAGGTATCTGGAATTTAATCGCCAGAAGGCTTTATAATTAATTTCAACTACACCAGAGATATTTCAGCGGAATGATTATTAAACTAATTTCAGGTTGTAAAACTCCCCGGGTTGAAAACCCCCCCGGGTTGAAAGTGATCAAACAGACAACGCTGTTAAAGTAACAACGAATCGTTATTATGAAGTGAATTTCTAATTTCATGTGATGAAATGGTAATTATTTTCCATCGTTCTGATTGGCTGCACTTGGAAACCGGAAAATCCGGTTAATGCTAAGGACATAGGGAACTTTTTTGGTTTTCAACAATAAAGGTTCACGTTTTTTAATGAATTTCTATAAGAATAGATATAATTTATATGATTATAAAGAAGATGTAGAAATCTACATTTACAGTCCGAACGAAATGACAAACAAAATAATGACAAACACGGTAAATAACGTTTAATAACCGATTATTTCAAGATATATATCGACGGTCACTACGTATAAACAGACATGTTCCATACATGATGTATGAGACATGTCTGTTTATACGTAGGGACCGTCGATATATTTCTACTACAACTTATGGAAGAGTTAAGGTTCCAGTTCGCAGCCGCTGGCAGCAGCAGCAGGCGACACTGTCGCTGCGACAACTTCTTTCTCTTACGTTTCTATGTAGACGACGCGTCGCAAACGTGTCGCTAGCAACGAAAGGTATGGTAATACATAGAAACCAGTGTAGTGTTGCGTCGGCAGCGGCGTGGCGACAGTGTCGCCTGCTGCTGTCTGCGGTCGGCTGCTGCACCTTTAAGCTTATTGACACAATTAGAAAATAATAACCAGTGATTTTCATTCTTTGGCAACACCTTGGTTGGGAGTAATCTTTCACTGTGACACCGACTGTGGAATTACCAAAAAAAATCAGCCGCTACCTACATTGTTGTCGATTACCTATCATTAACTAACCTATCTTGAACTTGTATATGACACGGCTCATTCTAATCTTACCCCCTTATTCATAATCGCTTTTTATCTAAATCAGTGTTATAGTGTGCCCAGTCTCACTCTTTCGATCACCAAATGTCACCTGTCAGATAAAGACTTCGGAATTTTAGCTAATCAACGTTTGATAACTTAAATAAATAAGGGAGTTATTCTATAGCATACTCCGATGCTAATTATAATGTGAAAACATCTAAAGCAAAACCACCTAATCTTTAAACATTCTATAAAGCGCCGAATCTTTAAATCCCCTAAAAGAAAAATCCAAAATAATCACAAAAATACGCACTCTCTGGATTTCAATCTCATTGCGGCAAGAAAAATACAATTTCAGTAATGTAAGCTACGTTCTTCGACGCGTTTTTGCGGCCTGTTTTTTCCGCATTGTATCTTTTTGTATACAAAATGAGTGTTGCCAGATTAGATAAGTTTATTTCTAAATTACACATTTAGATTGATGGTATAAGAAAGTTTTTAGTACAATTAATGATCTTTTAACTGACTAGTTATCCCAACTACATATATTATTATAATTTTGCATAAATGCAAGTGTGTTTTTTGGTTTTTCCGTCTTTGGGATCGACATGATTCTGATGAACTGCATTCTATGCAGAAAATCATGTCGATCCCAAAGACATGATTTTCTGCATAGAACGCAGTCGAATCTGTTGGGACAGCTTAGTATTCTAAAATTGCTCGAAATATGTAGGTTCTTTTTCTAGGTCTTTTCAGAATATTATTTGAAACATAAGAATAATTAGAGAGAACATCATTCAAGGTATGAACAGAAAAATCGCTTCTATCTAATGAAGTGTAGGGTGATTAACTTCTCTCCAGTACTCAATCAACAAGAAGCATTTCAACCAGAATCTGATAGATTTCCAATCGTAGTTAACGCTTGTGTGCAACCTCATAGAAACTATATTCCCTTGTTATAAGTTCATTACTCCAGTTTACGTATCTTCGGAACTATGTCATGTCAAACTATCCGTTCGTAATTCCACCTGCAAGACTTGGAAACTATTATAAGTTTGATCGAGGATGTCCTATGATGCAGTGTGAGATATATCTTGTATACAATATTATTCCCACTAATAATACTAATTTGGTTGTTTTAAAAACTTTATAAGTCGTAAAGCCGGCCTCATATGGAGTACTGCTGTCATCTGTGGGTGGGGGCACCTGGATGCTTGGGCCTTTAGTCTCGGTTCAGAGACGTGCCGTTAGAATTGTCGAAGATCCGTCTGACGACGAGTCAGACGAGAGACTTTGCCTCCTTATGTGTTCTACCGCTTGTACAACGGACAGTGTTCTAAAGAATTGTTTGACCTAATGCCCACGGCTACCTTCCACCATCGCAACTCTAGCCATCGACGGGGAGTCCATCCTCACACATTGAAACCAGAATGGTTTCGAAATGTGTTGTCTCAAAGCAGCTTCCTTCCGCGGACGCTCAGATTGTGGACGAAGAAAGAATTTGTGCGCATCTAGAGATGGAAGTTTGATTGACATGGTCTAGCTAAGCTGTATATTATTGAGGTCTTTATAATACTATATAGTGTGTGACGACTGGCGACTCATATTTCCATAAAAAAAAATCTGAAATTTTCATTTCGTTATGTTAGTATAATCTCGTTAATGTTTTGACGTTGAGTGTTACCATTCACAAATTGTGTTGGCATTTTAAGAAAATTGGTAACACTAACCATGAAATATGGGGGAAATGAGACATCAATTAAGAGTTAGGCATTACCGAACCAAGGAAACGTATACGTAATCTTAAATTTTACAATGATAGACCTAAAGCTAAGATCAAATAATGGCGAAAAATGTTCCCAAAATAAATTCCAATTTCCTGGTATCATTGCACAGAATAAAATATTTATCGTGTTGTGATAATACTCGACCTTATTTGTATGTACATAATATTGACACAGGGAATATAGCAATTTGTACTTGACATCTCATTGGAGGATGTTTATTTTAACCACTAGCTTTACCAATCGGTATTACCTCGTTTAAAAAATCTTTTTTTTTTCGACAAAATAATGCTGTGCTGGCTCTACTCAAACCATCGAACAATTAATCCAAAGAAGCGCTAATAACGTTCATTTCGTTTGAAATCTATTTCGCCAATTCCCCACCACCGACACTGCGCTCTGATTGGCTATGTCAAGGACACATGCGCTCTGATTGGCTATGTCAAGGACACATGCGCTCTGATTGGCTATGTCAAGGACACATGCGCTCTGATTGGCCGAGTCAAGGACACTTGCGCTCTGATTGGCTATGTCAAGGACACATGCGCTCTGATTGGCCGAGTCAAGGACACTTGCGCTCTGATTGGCTATGTCAAGGACACATGCGCTCTGATTGGCCGAGTCAAGGACACTTGCGCTCTGATTAGCTAAGTAAAGGACACACCAAACATTTAAGGGCCGGCCACAGAGGGCCCTCTGTGGCCGGCGCAACTTCAACGCAAGCATAGTCTAAAAGCTTGTTGTTTCATCCAACGTAATGTTCGACTGCGAAAAATGAGAGACAGCATCAGAGCCGTCGGTTATCAGTCGGTAAATTCCGCTGATCACTTGCGGCCGCTTCGCTAGGTCGTCATTCATAATTTCGTATTCATAAAACTTGTTCCAGGAGTATACTTTTTGTGAAAAAATCTTACAAGTACGTGAAAAAAAGTTAGTTATTTAGAATCTCCAATACATTTGCAAGCCTGGTATCTAAATGCTTTCTTTACTTTTACAATTTATAGGTACATTAGATATGGCCAAAGTTCAGGCAAAAACGCTGTTTTTCGGAGGCTTTGACTGAATTTGTTTCACACTTTTTTTTTATTACGCCTAGATACACGGCTAGATATAGTGCACAAGATACTAATTTGTTTAAAACATCTAACGAAAAATATTTAACAAAGCCATAATAAGTACAGAGGTTTTGTATAAAAAGTATGACGAATTGAGTCCTCTTAAATGCAGCGATTGGTTGGTACTATTATTAATCAGTGCAGAAGCATTTATTTCTTGCGGATTTGGATTGCTCTGTAGTGCTACTAAGCGATTTTTCTTCGATTACTCAAACCGTAGTTTTTATATCGTTATAAACAAACTTCCCATCGCATGTTATACCAGTAACAGTATTCTACCCTATTCTACTCGACTCCAAAGGTACCTAATTTTCGAGGATCTTCGAGAAACTCTTTGATGCAATAACATGTGTCAAGTGACCTCATCTTATTCGTTACATCAGTAAATAAGACTGGTATTTATTATAACAGATCTCATAATAAATAAATATACTGGGACATTATTATTTTAATTATAATAATGTGCTAGATATAAGTTTTGCATTGTACGTAGTCAAGTCAAACAATAGCTCAATGCAGGTTTTGTGTTATTTTTTTATCTGAAATCATGTTTATTCGATCCCTTATTTACTTTCTTAGGGATTCCGTCATACAGCATAACGTAGCTCTTTAAGAAAAACACTGATAGAAGCATGAGCCCAATTTTAAAGGAAATAAAATTAACATTAAAAAGATTATCATAAAAAAAGATGATTAAAAATTATGGCAAATCATTAATATTTATGTATAATTATAAATACTGAAGAATAGTATTCGTTTCGCAGCGCTGTAAAACCTTACCCCCTTACTCATAAAACGTTATTTAACTATTAAGCTGATTAAGTGGTCACCTAAATAACGTCAAATTGTTTGACAATGACAGCCAGGTGACGTTATTTATTTGACCATTTATTCATTAGATTTAGTTAAATAGCGTTTATTAAAAAGTTTATAATGAAAATTTAAATGGATTTACGCTTATAACTTTTTTATTTTTGGTTCTACGACTAAAAGTTCCTTACAAAAGTTGTAGATAATCTTAGTTGCAACAAAAAAAATACTTATTTTATTTGTGGGACCTATAGTTCCCCAGTAAACCATAAAAACCATTTGAACCCCTTTTTTCAAGATGGCGGTGGGACAAGGTTTGCAACTACATAAACTTGGATTTAACTTTGAACTGACCCCCCCTTGATATCTAAAAAATAAAATTGCGTCCTCTGGCAACCCTAAATATAAATTTTCAATGGACTATATAGAGGAATCGAGAACGCAAACGTTCAATTCTTTACACTCGGGTGCTTTTCTTCTTTACTGCTATCTTCGTCACAATTAGAACAAAATTATCACAATCTTGGTCACAAGTTGCTAGAAGTACTGGCTAGAAAAGATATATATATAAATAAAGGTGTTAGTTTGTACCTAATCATAATATCGAAGCGGAACCCTACACTGCGCGTGCCCTGCGTACTTGGCCTATTTTTATATTTTCACCGAAACTTCTGATGCGAATCTCCTGTTTCGAACAAACTTTCTTTAAATCTCAAAACACGATCAACCCCAATCTCTAAGAGCACAGATTGTTGAGATCGCAACTCCTAAAAACAATCACAATTTAAGTGCAAACTTTTTACAAAGGAAATGTTTTTCGGCTGTTGTTATGAAAACAGAAGCAATCCGTCAATCTGTGAACGAACGCTTCTATGTATCACGACACGACACGGTGACGACCTGTTTACGTTACCGAGTATCAGTGATGCCAACTTAGCGAATTTATAGCTAGATCTAGCTATTTTTTGGTGTTAGGCAGCTACAATTTTATGAAACTTGTAGCTAAATTTATTTAGCTACTTTTTCTAGCAACTTTTCCTTTCGAAAGTTCGTAATAGGGCACTGGGTTTCGAAAGAAAAACACTAAACGCGACGCTATGGATCTGAGTGTGAGTATAGGTCGGTGGCCAGGAGTTCCCAGTTTGATTTCTTCATTCAAACTATATACTACTCCTAAAGTAGTCCGTGCTATCTGTGTTCTGTCACTTCTGACTTGTGTTGTTTTATCATTTAAAACAAATGCTCGCTGTTTTAATGCATATTGTGAAAATGAAACCAAACCAATGAAAAAAAAACGTACATAATTTACTGATTTTTAATACTCTCGTGTTTGATTTAATAAGACATGATTTTTATAGTTATCTTTTTGATTTACCTACTAAGTAACATTTAGCTACTTCTAGAAACTTTTTTGGGTAACAAAATCTGGCAATCTAGCAACTTTTTGCAAGCTACTAGCTAAAGCTAGCAGTTGGCAACACTGCCGAGTATTGTTAACACACCTATTTAATTACTTACAAAAAAAAATGTTGTCTTGATATACGATTGATTAAGACGATATGGACGGATATGGAATTAAAGAATATAATTTTATTATGTATTTTCACGATCTTTCAGCGCTAAGATATGGGGTTCTTCAAATAGGCGTAAAAAGAGCTCTTCAAGGTCGCCAACACATGGGCAATCCCCTGGTATTACAAATATCGTATATATAAAATCAGATAGAAGAGCTGAATGGAAGAAGCGTACAGTAGTACCCAACTGATATGGCGCGTCGTGAAACTTCGTTCGCACAGAAAAGAAAGTATGGCCCCGAAGATTAACGAAAGAATGCTTAAAACTTACAATCAACCTTATAAAACTATTATAAGGTTCATAATACACTGCAGCTGTTAGTTCCGTCACACTCGCAAGTGACGCCCCTCCGCACGGCGCGCGCTAACATGGCGGCAGCTGCCGACCAATAGCGTTTCCCGCGCTTTGAAAATGTAGCTACTGCGCAGATACATCGCTAAGCCATATTAGTTGGGTACTACTGTACATATCTACGACCCCAAATTATTGGCAACAAGGTAGAGAGATACTTCCATTAAATGGAATATGGAAATATTGGAGACGATAAAGATCGTAATCGTGTCTTAAAATATAAATAACTCATAATGCTGTAAACGAAGCCTCTAACAAAGTTTTGACAAGGCGTCGAAACTCTGCAGATCTTTGAATCGATGACATTAATTTAGCTCTGTACAGCGACAGGTAGGGAAGACATTGTCAAAAGTGGAACACTTATTTGTAGGAAGCAATCAACTGGTTGGAATAAATTGGAACGTGGTTTTTTATTTATGGAATTCATAAGATGACAAATTGTGTTGGTAGAAACAGGTTTATTTTGTTAGTGTAACAATAGATCTCTTTTTAGAAGTCGGTAAACAAATATACGCCTTACGGTAAGCGGTTACCGTAGCCATGAGCCTCTCTAATGAGCTCTATACCCCAAGTGTAAAGAATTGACGTTAGTAAACTCGATAGTATACGTTAATTCTATACACTCGGGGTACTGGCGACCTTACTCACGCGCAGGAACACAACACTGAAAAAAAAAATCTACAAAACTAATTATGTAAGTTGACGTTTTGTTGCTGGGAAACTAACTTTAGTTATATTTAATCAAATAATTTTGTAACGAACAAAAACTAGTTTTTTTACTGGTAAGTTTAGTTCGCAAGTCACTCTGTTTAGGTTATTGGTCGTCAAATTTTGTGTTACTGTTAAATAAAATTTTGTAGTCACTTGTAGTCCATGTTTTTCAGTGAACATAAAGTTATTTGGCTGCGGTATTCTGTAAGGTGGAGGTACTGCCCCAGGCGAGCTGCTCTTTGATCGAATAAACGCTTCGCTCTACCTCACATGTAATAATAAATCTTATTTTATCCAGCACAAATTCTTTTACCAATTCTCTTATTCTCACGACTTACAATTATTGTAACTAAAATACCCCGAATCATTCCTCTCGCTTATTTCGCTACGTTGCATTTTCTATTTTCCACCAATCGACCATTTTTCAGTTCAGCTGAAGGCCATTTATATACCATGTTTTAAAACGGCGAAGTTTTGAACAACTTTTCGATTCGACAAATTGTATAAAACTTTTTCCCAATAGTACTTTTAACGTTTTTAAAAGAAAGTATTTTACTAGTAGTAAAATACTTTAAGTTTCACTACTTTTACTATTTTAGGATCTTCTAAACATAATAAAACTCTAATGTCCGTTTTCACCAACAAGCTAAGAGATACCTAGCGCTTAGGAGACTCCTAACGCATTTCACAATTACAGCTTTTCATACTTTGTTTCCTAAGTTTGGTATTGGTTTGTGATTTAGGCTACGCATCCACCTGAGCTGTGCCAGGTAGCGGAGCGGTGCGAGTGCGTAGCGAAGCTGTGAAACGGTGTGACGTCTTCCACCAGAGATGTGCGAGAAATGGGTAATATATACAGTAGTACCCAATTGATATGGCTTACCGATGTACCTGAGCAGAAGATACATTTTCAAAGCGTGGGAAACGCTATTGGTCGGCAGCTGCCGCCATGTTCGCGCGCGCCGTACGTAGGGGCGTGACTTGCGAGTGAGACGGAACAGCTGCAGTGTATTATAAACCTTATAAGGTGATCTAAGGTTGATTGTAAGTTTTAAGCATTCTTTCGTAAATCTTCGGGGCCATACTTTCTTTTCTGTGCGAACGAAGATTCACGACGCGCCTTATCAGTTGGGTACTACTGTACTCATAGAAAACGGTTTAAATGGTCATTTAATAACGTCACATTGTTTGACAATGACAGTAAGGTGACTTTATTTATGTGACCATTTGGTAACTGCTTGTCATCAGGCGGGGTGTTAGCTTGTTAGCTACCTTAGTAGTATAAAAAGATGCATTTTGGGACTGTCTCATCAAAATAGACAAGTCATTCCGTGTCTGACAACCCGGACCAAGAGTTAATCTTCAATCCGGATATATCGTTGGATATAAGAGGCCATTAAATATCCTTAATAGGGATGTTCAACAAAGTTGCACTTTACCCCTACGCTTTATAGACTCAAGAGATCAGTGTACTAAATTAGCTAACTCGTTTAGCGAACTATGGCGTGCCTTTAAAAGGATTTGCTGAAGAGCTTAGGTGCACGTCAAAGAACTGAGGAGTCAAGTCTAGGCAGAAAGGAAACCTAACTGGTTATAACTTGTTTTACAAGGTTTTGATTTTTAACCGACTTCAAAAAGGAGGAGGTTATCAATTCAGATGTTTGTATTTTTTTATTTTTTTTTATGTATGTTCGGGCATATCTCCGTCATATATCAACGGATTTGCAAAATTATTTTTGTTCGAAAGGGGTTTATTCCGAAACGGTCCCATATAAATTTCATACAGATGAAACTAAAAATTCAAAAATAAATTAACTTTTTAACAAAAAAATAAACCGCCTTCAAAGTACACTAAAAAGTATGAAATAACTCTTATCTGACACTGTTTTGAAGTCAGTGAAATATTTTCTATAAAACACGTCATGCGATTTCGCTGACTTCAAAACAGTGTCAGATAAGAGTTATTTCATACTTTTAGTGTACTTTGAAGGCGGTTTATTTTTTTGTTAAAAAGTTAATTTATATAATCTAAAAATTCTCTACTATAAAAATGATTGTGTAGGTAAACACTTACCCCCCTTATTCATAATCGCTTTTTAACTAAATCAGTGTAATAGTGTGCCCCGTCTCACTCTTTCGATCACCAAATGTCACCTGCCGGATAAAGACATCGGAATTTTAGCTAATCAACGTTTGGTAACTTCATTATGAATACGGGGTGATTCTAAATCTTCGGCAACATCATCACTTACCATGGTGAGAATTGAGTCGAACAAAGGCCTATGTACACCAAAAAAAAAAAACCCTAAAAAAATAATAATTTATGTTTTACGCAGTCGGGTTTTTTGTTTCTTTTAATAATTTAATTTATTTCAGACTTTTTAGTTTAATACAGAAAGAGTTGTATGTATTAGTAAGTAAATGAGCGGTACGGTAAAGGAACGCTGAACAACCATCGCAAATCTGTGATTTACGTATGGTAACGTATCAGTACTTACTGTCCTTGCATTAAACGTGTTTTTTTGCAGTTTATGTCAAAATGGTAGCATAAAAGTATTACAATATATACATATATGGAATGGTTTATTTACAAGCTTTCATTTGATACCCATATTGTTATAATAACGAAACTTTTATTTTTAATACCCCCTCTATTTTTTTATTCTTAGGCGCTATATAAAAATAATATATCCTATGACACTCCCCCAGTCAAGACAAGTCTAACGACACCTCATATGCTTAAATCCATCAAGCCGTTTAGGCTGCAGAGCGGCACAAAGAAATAGACATACATACATAATACACTCGAAAAACATAACCCTCCTTCCGGGTCAGTCGGGTAAAAACCAGGATACCCTATAGATCCTTCGGGAACCACTATATAGTTACTTATAATAAACGTGATATGAAATGATTGGATATGTCAATAAAGTGTCGTAACTCATAAAGAGTTGTATGAATCCAATATATTTGCAAATCGACCAGTCTTTATCCAGACTTCTCCACTTTAACGTAGTTTCTCTCAGTATTATTTGATATGAACGTGTTTTATGGTACTCATATAACGGTACTAGAACTTTGTGACGTGGATTTTATTTAATATTAGTTTTCATTCCCCGGTTTAACCTGGGGTACACTTTTAACTATGGATTTGAAAACAGTTATTTTCAACATATATGCTCGTAAAGTGGCTCTTATTGCGCCAATTTTAGTATCATAAGACAGCTTATTACGAACTTGTGCTTTTTTACTTTACATTACCGCACTAGTCAAAGTCAAAGTCAAAGCCATTTATTCAATTTAGGCCCCAGAAGGGCACTTATGAAGGTCACATTTACTGAAGTTACCACCGGTTCGGAACTCGGCCTTCAACTGAGAAGAATCCGGCAAGAAACTCAGCAAGGTTACATTTTTTATATATTTTTTGGACAATCTGACTATGTTTGGCTTTTTTTTCCAAATAATTAACAATAAAAAAGATATACGAAAAAAGAATAAGAAAATAAATAAAAAATAATAACCTTAAAAATATAAAACACACAATTATTTACCTACTGGCGTGTGTACTGTGTGTGTGTAAGTGTGTACTTTTTGTATAAGCATGAGCAAGGTGCACTTGTGCAGAGTGCAGCTACCTACTTCCAGACATCTTTATCTTCAATATAATCAGCTACTTTGTAATAAGCTCTTTCTTTCAGAACTTTTTTTATATGTGATTTAAATTTAAAATCAGTCATCTTGGTCACCGCAAGTGGTATTTTGTTATAACAGCGCACACTATTGCCAAGAAATGACTTACGAACTTTAGCTAGTCTAAAATACGGAACAACAAATTTCTCTTTTTGTCTTGTATTTATATTATGAGTCTCCATTTTTGTTTTATACATTTCTATGTTTACGTATGTACATTATATTTTCATAGATATAAAACTAGTGTTTTATGATACTATCCCGATCATGTTATGTTTGTATCTCACTGTAAGTGACATGTGTGTAGACGAACGTAAAACAGATTGACAATGCAACGCTGTCAAAAAAAACCCTGCGTGCCATATCTGTTAACGTTCTCATTGTGTGGTTGATGATCATCAAAAAATCTACATAAAAAATATGTCTGTTTTTTTCCTCGCAAGTGTGTTGAAAAACGTCGTATGACACACGTGTGCATTGATCATTACACTCTCGGTCCCTTATCGCGTTAGCCTGCGGCTCTACCGCCTCGTCTGTAATGACACTAATGACCGACTTTGCACAGTGCCTGGTCGTGTACATTATGGTACTGTTCCCGCAAGTCTGCTGCGTACAAAATTGTTTTTAACCGACTTCAAAAAAAGGAGGAGGTACTCAATTCGAATGTTTTTTTTTATGTTTGTTACCTCATAACTCCGTCATTTATTAAACGATTTGGATAATTCTTTTTTTATTTGAAAGGGTACGCTTCCCTTTTGGTCCCATTGTCATCAGATCAAGATTTGATTACTTCTTAGTGTACTTTGAAGTCGGTTTATGGTTTTTGTAAAACAGTCCAATTATTAAGTGTTGATACTTTATTTTGTTTACATTCTACTATGTCACTGTATAAAATGTACGGGAAGCGTTTTTTTTTTTTTCGATTTGTGACATTTCTAGTACCCTAACCTAACTTGACCCCATAGAGCCTTTTGATCCTTCTCGGACAGGATCGATAAAGCTTCATTCATCATCTTACAATCTTAAGTACTTAGAATTGTTACTAACATTTTAATTTTCCTTTCTTTGCAGATATAAAGCTGTTGACATAGTCAAGTAAAATAACATGGTAAGTAATTTTAGAAATTCTAAGAATATTTTTTGCGTCTAAAATTTTGTTACTGAATTCTAGTAATTATGCAGAAGTTTAGTTATAGATACATATTTACAGCTGTAGAAGTTAAAAAGACAATATTGGACATGCAAATATTAACGGTCACAATATAGTTGTATTATAGATGGCGTGGTATCGATCGATTGCGACGTCTAGACCGTTTTATGACCATCGAAAACTGTCAAGCTTGCATCTTGCATATTTAAAACTGTTTACTCCACAATATGAAGGGATGCAACGATGTTTATAGGATACATAGAATAATATTATAACTCTATGAATACAATAATTAATCAAAAGTTTATAGACAGGCCTGGGGCCCAAGTTTGCTATTACAATTGTGTTCCAATGAACTTTCAGTGGTGTAAAAATTGAGACATTTTACAGAATTGTTAGTCTACTAACACAATAGCGTCATTATGGCACTATAATGGAGTCATTATGGCACCATAGTGGAGTGATTATGGCGCTATTGTGTTAGTAGACTACCAATTCTGTAAAATGTCACAATTTTTACACCACTGAAAGTTCATTGGTACACAATTGTAATAGCAGACTTGGGACCCAGAAAGGGGTACACATTTGTATGCTGTTTTGAGTTCTTTGCCTAATTTGAATCAAAAGAACTTCAAACGACTTTCAAAGCCAGATTGAATAGGCTTTTATATTTTTGATCAGGGCCTAACATTAATTCTTTACTAAAACTGAATATTTCTGTCAAATTTTTCCATACATCTGACATCTTTTGACACAAAACACTATTCAATTAACTCTAAGTGGATTCGAAACAGTTGTTGGTACGGAGGCAGTAGCCAAACGTGATGCCATACAAAAGGCACTCGTATACAAGGCATTGTATTATCACTCACAAACAATGTTGTTAGTTCAATATGAAAGTGAAATCCTTTATGGCAAGGCTACCATCCGATTTAATTCCGATCCGAATTTGTATGGGAGAAATTAGTACCATGAGTATTCCACTAGAGGCGATGTGCCAATTTCTATAGAGAAGTTTCGTAAACGCAAACGTATTAGTAAGCGTTTGCTAACGTCAATTCTTTACACTCGGGGTAAGGGCGGGCCGATCATTTATGTATAGGGTAGAGGCACCAATAAATGAACGTTTAAGCGTTTTTTCCATCTTTAAATAGCTATAACTCGGTCATTTCATGACATAGGCGCTTGTTGTTTTTTTCAATAATACCTTAAATCCTTATTAATTGAAGGATTAAAGTAATTACATCCTACATATTCATATATTTTTTTTTAAATTGAAAATGTAAGAAAATTTAGGTTTTATCCCCATAGTTGAACACTGAGCCATAATTATGAACGTTTTGTACCCAAAAGTTGAACTAACATTTGAGTAGGAGTAGGTTCCATAGTAGTTCGTTCATTTAATGGATTAATGAACCATAAAATGAACGAATAATATTCTAAGTGAATATTATTCGTTCAGATTGAGGCAAATATACCCAAAGGTTGAACTAATAAAATGTGAACCGTTCAAATTTCGACCACCGATCTTAATGGTGATTCTATAGGAAAGTTTGGTTTAAAATAATCAAAAACTCTAAAATAATTTGTTCAACTTTTGGTAACTAAGTTCATAAATTTAATAAAATTCATTTGAGTATTTTTGTTTTGGTGTTTAATCGTTAACTTATAGGTTTTAATGGGTATAAAAATTAGACCTTTTTCCATTAGTTGAACGCCGTTCATCTATTGGATCAAGTGAACAAAATTTAATCCATTACTTGAACAGTAAATTTCTCTAAAAAATGGTAAATAATGTAATAATATATATTAAGTTATTGAAAGCAGAATATATCAAGATTTTATTCCAACCAAAACTGCTCTAATATGACATTAATTCTTTCTATACGCTGACAATGTTCTTAAATTTGGAGGGACTTACCGTTATAAGGTTTCCATATAAAACCGATTTTTGGCGGGTAACGTAACACATAAAAATTCACCGCAAGCGCGTCTGGGCTGTCATTGTCAATGTTGTTAAGGAATATGGAAGAAAAAATATTGCCTTATAGGGAAAAAAATATTGCAAACATGTAAATTTAGGGATTATATTATATTTTTTTAATTTTCGGTCGATCGTTCATCTATTGGGGGTCGGTCATCTTTTGGTGCCACTACCCTACTTGTTTGTCACATTAGTTAGAGAGTAAAAATATATGAAATGTATCGGCCCCTTGTTGAAAAGTTTAACATTGATTAAATACATTACTATTTACTGTACAACCGCATCATGGTAAATAATAATGTGGCCAAAGGTGGTGCACACACAAAGCCTAGAAGGAACTGGCTCTCAAGTGCAGCTGTCTGAACACCCCGATATAGGAGCTTGGCGACATAGACTCAACCTGAGGATGGTAGCCAGCCAGGAGGCACTACACAGTTATCTACCACCGTACTATGGTGCATATAATAGGTATTATTTTTATAATATTCAATACATAAGTAAGTATATTTTAATCGTAAGTGCCACATTAGGGCCTAAATTAAATAAACGATTTTTGATTTTGAATATTAATTTCATAATATATTTATATTATTATATGTTATGTATACTTTTATTAATATATTATATACAACGAGATCTATGATTATATACAAGAAATCTTAGATTACAGAACAAAAGGCAGATAGAGGATGTTTAAACTAGGTTTATTAAAAAATGAAGTGTTCTTTGTATAATAAAAGCCAAAGCACATATCATTGAAAGTAAATTATTTCCATCGGAAATCTTTAGTGAGGGCCCTGCCTACGGGTATAACATTATTTTTGAGGTTTCGCCCTTTGATCTGAATCAAGAGGCAACTTTTGCAGGAACTTCATATCTTCTGAGCAATGTTATGTATACTTTTATTAATATATTATATACAACGAGATCTATGATTATATACAAGAAATCTCAGATTACAGAACAAAAGGCAGATAGAGGATGTTTAAACTAGGTTTATTAAAAAATGAAGTGTTCTTTGTATAATAAATTCCAAAGCGAATATCAGGTGTCTGATTTTGAATTTGTATGCTTTTTGGCCTCACTTTCATGTTCCGCGCGCTTTATCTGTCTTTTGATCTGTAATCTGAGCATCAAATATAGAAAATACAATATAATAACATTTCCTCGACTATGCCACTGCTACCGATGGGCGAGGTTTACCGGTTTTCTCGCGTACCTGAGAGATTTTATGTTTTTTAAAAAGTATTCTATGTGATAATCGAGAACATATTCTCTCTGATTGCCAAATTTCATCTAAAGCCGTTCAGTAGTTTTTACGTGAAAGAGTAACAAACGTCTCTACAACAAATCGCATCCTCACACCCATGCAAACATTCACATTTATAATATTAATAGTATAAATTAGTAGGAAGTGGGATTCATAGGATACTTTAATAAATAGTATGTATAGTGTAGGTATATTAGTTATTTGGTATCCATAGTATAAACTTTGCCACAGATATACATCTAAATAGATGACGCGAGTGTATGTCAAAATCTGTGCAAAAATGGGGCACAAAGTTCTTTTTTTGAAACTGTTTGGCGCGGACAGGGAACTCGCATAAGGCTGTATGTCCACCAGAGATGTGTAGCGAGGGATATGTTTAGCTAACAAATAGGATAGTTTCATTTTCACGTTAAAAATCGAATGCTTGCCTAACTAAATCAATCTTGTGACATTATGGTAGATACAAAAAAATTAACACTCTTGGTTTTCTTACCGATGGAGGGACTTGCGTTATCTATTTAAATTTATGTCTGTGAGGTCTGTTTAGGTAGGGATTATAGCGTAAAAATGTCCCAGGATATTGAATAACGTCCATTTCACTAAAAAATTAACTAGTACCAAATACACCACCACCTACATAGTTCCCACCAAATGTCCATATTCCGCTAATTAATATATAATTGGTTTCAGTGATTCAATTCGCCTGCCAAATGCATAACATGGTACCTGGCTAAGCCATCGTTGTAAATGACAATTTGAATTACAAATGTATTATTGTCATGTCCCAAATATCTAATTGTTCAGTTTACGACCTGTTTTGATAACTGAATTATTTAATATCGCTTCCAATTGCATGAGGCTAAGGAGCATTTTTATGTGTTATTATTTTTTGTAATATCTGTGAGCTTTCACTTGGCACAACTCTACATGAGTCTATTCACTTTCCACAACTCTAAAAACTTTTGTGTCTATATTTTTTATAATATCTGTGACCTGTCACTTTGCACAACTCTACATGAGACTAAGGGATATTTTTGTGTATTATTTTTTTATAGAATCTGTGGTTTTTCACTTTACACAACTTTAAAAATCCGAACATATATGGCATGATTGTAAACTGTTACTATAGCTTGTGCTTGCAACGTTTTGATTTTCGCGAAAAAGGAAACCTGAGTTTTTTTTTATAAGTTTCGGCATAATTGACCGGATAAAAGTTTTCTGTTCTTTTTTTATGATAGAATAAATCTAGCTCTAAGATTTATATTGGTTTTCTTTCGCACTATTTATTTTTTTAATTTATTAACACTTGTTTTTTTATATAATAGATTTTCTGTTTATGTATTTCCCCATTCGAGGTGCTCTTTGGGCGAATATTGTGTTTAGAAAAAATACCGGCCAAGTGCGAGTCGGACTCGCACACGGATGTTTCCGTACAATATTAACCAACTCAACTTCGCTATGAAAAAAGAAACGCCAAAAAAAGACGTTTCTTGTATGGGTGCCCCCTTTAATTTTTAATTGTATTTCATTTTTATTATTTGTTGTTATAGCGGCAATAGAAATACATATTCTCTGAAAATTTCAGATGTCTGTTACCGTTCATGAGATACAGCCCACTGACAGACAGACATACGGACGGACAGCGGTATCTTAGTAATAGGGTCCCGTTTAGCACCCTTCGGGTACGAAACCCTAAAAAAAGCAAATCTTTGAACCAATTTCGATAAAATTTGGCACGCAGGCTGCCTGTTGTATAGAGAGGTACTTACGTAGGCTATTTTTATTCGGGGACAGCTCGTTTATTATATAACTATGTATAGCGCCCTAATTTCCCTTACAGATAATCAGCAGAGATCGAACTTACGACCTCATCCGTCAAATCAACGCTATAATTAATTGGCTTACGGTCAAACGTCTGATATACCCGGAGATTGTCCACCCATGCAATTAATTAGTATACACTATACAGGTACCGTGAAGCGCTCGTGGTGTGAAGCGCTCGTGGTGTAGCATGATAAGCCGTTCTTAATCGATCGGCAAAGTTAAGCTACGCCTGTCGTGGTCGGTACCTGGATGGGTGACCGCCTAGTGGTATTTCAAATCGAGCGTTTCCGTGCTTCGGAAGGCACGTAAAGCCGTTGGTCCCGGTTATCACTTAACTGTGATAGTCGTTAAGCTAGTTGGATGCCTCCTAGGCGGCTTGAAAAATTCCAACAGTAGGTTGACCACTAGCCTACCTCCACCGATCCGCAGTGGGCACGCGTGGTGGAGTATTGCCCATTCCCTTTCACCTTCATTTGTGAAAGGAGGCCTGTGCTCAGCAGTGGGACATTATAGGCTGATGATGATGATACAGTTACCACATTAGTACAATTAGCATGGTTATTTTGATCGTTAATTTCCATTGAAGCAGAAATACTAACTGCAATTTATTAATCGACTTCAAAAAAAGGAGATTATCAATTCGACAGGTATGTATCTAATATTATTGGAACTGCAATATATTCACATATGATAATCTATTAGGGCTACCAAACAAATATACAAAATTTCATAGGTATGTTTATCCACGCATATCCGAAGATATTAATCGGATTGTATCCATTCTTTTTTATTGGTTTATATTTACTTCAGGGAATAGTGCGAATTTCATCGAAATAAGTTCAGTAGTTTTCAAGATATGGACAAATATGTGTGACGGCCTGGCTTATTGATACGAGCTACGGGTGTGGTGTCAAAGGAAAAACATAACAAAACCTTGGTCAAATTCTAATGCATTTAAGAAAAACTAAAAATTACGAAATAAAAAAGTAATTAAAAAAATTTTAATCGTCGTCAAAATACACAAAAAAAAAATTAAATCGTCTTCAAAATACACTAAAAAGCTTTTAAGGTTATTTTGAAGTTGTTTTTTTTTTTTATTTACTTTTTTTTTTACCAAAACTACTGCTATGAGTAATGTTCGCTCAAATGTTTGTTTTTTTTGTTGCTGTGTATAGGCCTGTGTTTGACCGCAATCTCACCATGGTAAGTGATGATGTGGCCGAAGGTGGTAAGCACACAAAGCATAGAAGGAACTGGCTCTTAAGTACAGCTGCTGTGACATACCACAAAGTGCTTTTAGAAACACGGGGATGGTAGCTAGCCAGGTGGGTACTACAAAGTACCCTACCACCGTACTAATGTTTTCCAACGATGTGCTCTAACTCATCATTTTAGGATTTGATACTCGGACCGTCGTCAAGATATTACTGAGCTATTAATAATAATAATAATAATAATAATTATTCCGCTGTATTCGAAATCGCAGAAAGAAAATTTTAATATAAAGTGGAATTTATATGGAATTTTGCCTAATTCATTGTTTTACATGAATAATGTATGTTTGACAAAATAGCGGTGCTAGTTGAAAAGTACGATTTCATTTAAAGTTTAAACGTTCTACATATTATTTTTATGTAGAGGGTGATATGAGGAAGAAGAAGAACAAAAAAGAAGAATGAAATATATATATTTGTCACACAACTTAAGTACCACTAGAGTACTTATTTCACAATAAAAAGTTTTTTCTAAATTTACCCCCTTAGGGGTAACTTACTTAACTATAGTAGATTTAAAATAGCATGAGTTCAGTGACACATGATATTTTATTAGATTTCTCAATGTTTAATGTCTAAGCTTGTTTTGAAAAGAGTAATTGCTGAGTTTATTGCCGGCTCATCTCAGCAAATGCAAACTTCCGAACCGGTATTAGAGTCAGACTTATCGTTAGTTCCTGCAAAGATCAATTTGAATAAACGATTTTGAATTACTATCTTGGAGATTTTTGATACCTACGTATATTTTATAAGTCTCAACATAATTAACAATAACCAACGATATCTACCAAACCATAAGTTTTGACAACCAATAATAGGGTTGGTACTTGATTGCAGTACCAACACTCGGTACAAAAAAAAACACTGTCAAGGCCAGCGCAAGGACATACAATTTTATGAAATATTCAAACTGAGTTGATGTAAGCAAATTCCGAGCAAACCACTCGTTTGGTAGGAAGTAGTCTTGCATATTTCATTTATGTGCCGACATAACTCTACATGATAGGGTTGCCACTCCAAGATATGAATTTTCATAATTTATTTTGCTAGTAAAAGGACGGGCAAACTTGTTTGTTATGTATTGAGTTTGGGTTTTATATTTCTTATAAGTTGAGATTTTGGTACAAGCTTACTAGCAAGTTTTCGGGTATGCAGATTGAGCGATGTTTTTCTTACATTCTTTCCAAACTTGGAGGGTAGGCCTGAACATCGAAATTATTCTTTAAAGATTGTGTACAACGTTATACAGGTTGTTTTTTTGGTCAGCGACAAGCGACCCAGGAGCGGTAGTACAAAAAATACATTTTCCAAAAATGGACTTAATCCCATTAAATACTGTAAATGCGTTGAGAAATACCTTATTCAATTTGAAATAAAATTACCGCAAAGTATGGTCACTAGCCACGTGCACTGACTAGAGCTAGGCGCAAGCCGCCATTGCCCCACCCCTTTACTCCCTCGCACTCCCGTTGAGTATTACGTCTATATTTTAGGTTATTACATGATTTTCAAAATAATATTATTTTTATTTTTATTATTATAAAAAAATAAATTATTTTTTTATATTTTTTTTAGCACCAGTATCAGTTGTATTATCGCCCCTGACTCGCTCGTCGCTGACCAAAACAACAACCTGTATATTAAATTAAAATGTTGTATGAAGTGACAACCTTATCTTTACAAAGGAGCAATAAATAACATTGCAGGTTGTAATTCAAATTTTATAAGGAAACAAGGTGCTTCATTATATCAAAGTGGACATGAGAATTTACTTTACGTTTATTTCATCATATTATTCACAAACTATATCCTTAATATAATGGTATAGTAGTTACTTATGATAATAGGTATTTGATACGTTTTTTGCCTCAGAGTGACAAGGATACCACATATTAGTAATTTTTAGGACTAAGTCGGTAAACAAGCTTACGGCCCGCCTGATGGTAAGCGGTTACCGTAGCCATATGAACGCTTGCAACACACGAAGCATCGCTCACGCGTTACCGACCTTTCCCCCCACCCCTATGAGCTCTGGCAACCTTACTCACGCGCAGGAACACAACTTTATACGACATAAAGTTATTTGGCTGCGATATTCTGTAAGGTGGAGCGGTACTTCCCCAGTCGAGCTGTTCGCTCCGCTCTACCTCTCTGTTTTGAAGATTTGCTTTTATATAACAGTATATTGTTCTTGTTTTAATATATTGTTGATAGAAAAACTTTAAATAAATATATACCTTTGCGAGCGATATATGTGTTGCTATGTTAAATTTATTTTCATAGGGTGAATATTACAAAAATAACTGAATCTTGATCTGCCTAATTTGGGGTCGGCGCAATATGTACGCACAAGCTATTCATTTCCAATATAAGCTGACCTCTCATTGCAGGGAAATCCTATTAAATGCGAGATCAGCTTATACTGGAAATGTATAGCTTGATGTGTTGCCGTGTGTACGCTTCTTGGCTTCTTCCATTCGTCTCTTCTATCCGTCATACTAGCATTCACTCCTTTCTTACCAATATCATCTTTCACACAATCCATCCATCTCTTTTTCGATATTTTTCCCGTACTATATCCATCCACTTTCATATTCATAACTCTTTTAGTCACATGGCTTTCATACCTCTTGCAATATCACAACAAACGGTTATTAAAATAAATAAATATGAGATAATAATGACATACAAGTTATAATGATACTATTATTGTATAAATTACTAGCATGGCTTATGTGATTACTCCATTTTTTTTCTTTATTATTATTATCTTTTAAATTTCTCCTACTTACTAGGTGATTTACATTTGATCGCAGGCTTTTGGCCAAACGAAAAAATTGGTAATGTATTTGAGGCGTGAGCGTGTTTGTTTGGAGATGTATGTAGTGTAAAGTGTAACAAGTATCCATGCGTGGAGTGTGTTTGTTTGTTGTGTGAGATTATTGGTCTATTGTCAAGAATTTGCGGACTATTCTGCATGTGTTCCAAATAACGGCTTATTATTTTTAACCGACTTCAAAAAAAGGAGGAGGTTCTAAATTCGAAAGTTTTTTTTTTTATGTTTGTTACCTCATAACTCCGTCATTTATTAACAGATTTGGAAAATTCTTTTTTATTTGAAAGGGTACACTTCCCGTTTGGTCCCATTGTCATCAGATCAGGCTTTGATTACTTCTTAGTGTACTTTGAAGTCGGTTTAAGGTTTTTGTAAAACAGTCCAATTATTATTATAAGTGGTCACCTGAACTTACTACTTATATATATACTTGTAACGATGCGACCTCTCCCATTTCAATTATTGCTTCTGGTCACAAATACTATTTCCAAACTTACATATTCAATTTTCAAATGTTCAAATGGAATATTCTTATTTTCAAATTTTTGAATGAAGAATGTCCATCAGACATTCATTCAACTAGGTCATTATTGAGAACCAACTCATTACAAGTGTACCTGTTGTAAAGTGAAATAAAAGTCAATGTTGATATATTTATTATAAAAGTTTAAATGTCCTAGTATATTTAATGTGATATGTTTTACCAGTGCATCAATTTAAAGATTTAACATAAGTACTAGAACCCAGCTGGGGTAAGTTCCTTGGTTTCCTATCACCACTTCCATGTGTTTCAAATGTTCTCTCAGTAGGTAATAATATCTATAGAAGTGTTTTATATCATATTTTCTTTGTCATTGTTACAGTTCTTTATTTTTACACAATAAACTTTATGGAAGCCAGTTATAATTTTCATTTTCTTCAACTGCATTATCTACTACTTTGAATGTTCCGGTCGTAGGCTGATAGTTGATAGCCAAGCCAACCAAGCCACGTCGTGACATACTTATGCCAAATACTTATAGGCATGCAAAACTTACAAACAGCGTGTCAAAATAAAATGTTAAAGAATAATTTTAGATTTCAGGGTTCCCACAAATATATTAAGCTACTTTCACAGACTCGAACACCTCAGATCACGTTCAAAAGAGAATTTAAATGAGATTTCAAAGTTTGTAACAGTAATAATTACTTTGTGAGGCTATTTTATGAACTCATTTTTTTTCATTCGCTCGAAACAGCGTTGAAAGGTAATCTGCTACTTGAAAATTGAGTTTGTTGAAGTTTTTGAACGAATTATAAATTATAAAGGAGATTGGCGAAATTACATAGGTCGTAAATAAAAAAGCGGTCAAGTGCGAAACGGATTTGCACACGAGAGGTTTTCCGTAAACACGTTTCTTGTATGAATATGGGTTCCCTTTAATTTTGTTAAATTTTTAGGGTTCCGTACCCAAAGGCTGCCAACGGGACCCTATTACTAAGCTTCCGCTGACCATCCATCCGTCCGTCTGTCTGTCAGTAGGCTGTATCTCATGAACCGTAACAGTTGAAATTTTCACAGAATGTGTTTTATATTACCACTATAACAACAAATAATAAATCACAATATTAATATGGTTTGTTAAATATAAAACACAAATTGAATATGTTTTGTTTCATAGATCGAGATCTATAGTTTGCTATGATGTGGCCAAATTTTTTTTTAATTTTTTTTTTTATTGTTTATAGGCCAGTGTTTGACCGCCATCTCACCATGGTAAGTGATGATGCGGCCGAAGGTGGTGAATTAAATAATATTATAGAAACATATTTTATTTTCTATGCCTAATAAAAAATAAAATGTGTTTTGAACAACTTTCATCATAACTTTAATGATTTGTCAAAAATCTCACCTCACTATGTGAAAGTTTGGATGTTTGTGACTCAAAAATGCATAGACGGCTGAACGGATTTGGATGAAACTTGGCACATAGATACATAATGCTCTGGAATAACATATGATCAACTTTTTATCCCGGGAAAACATTAGGTATATTAGTTAAGTAAAACATATACATAATATTTTTTCCCTAGCAAAAGATATCAGAAAACTGAAATCCACGTTTATCCATATCAAAGAAAATATATTAAATAAGTAATTTATTCTTACTTACTTTCTTAATGGCATCTGAATTATAAAAACACATTAGATTCCTATGTTACTTTTATGAAAGCAAATATATTTGTGTTTAATTAAATTCTTTTGAAGCTAACGCAAAGAAGTTATCATCATGAGAAGTTAGTTCTTGTTACAAAACGTATTATTTTTTTATAAAAATAAAAAGAGAAGATGACTGAATATCATTCTTAGAATTTATATAAATTATATATTGAATAGATATCTGCCCTACATAATACATATTTTTATAATATCTATGAATAATATAAAATACAAAGTCCTGACTGACTGACTGACTGATATATCAACGCACAGCCTAAACCACTGGTCCTAGAGACATGAAATTTAGAGGGTATATTCTTTGTGAAGAATAGGTATCCACTAAGAAAGGGTTTTTCAAAATTCCACCCCTAAGGGGGTAAAATAGGGGATGAAACTTTGTATGAAAGTCCGTCAGATTCGAAGATAGGATCTTCAAATTTTGTGTTTAGGCTGAAGATTGAAATTTAATGTATACGTGTCTCAGCGTTTTTAATAATTCCACCCTCGAAGCGAGATGAAGTTGTTTTGTTTTATTGTTGTAGAAAAATATGTCATTTGATTCCTGTAGGCCACGCGGGCGAAGCCGTGAGCAGAAGCTAGTATCATATAAAAAGCTAAAATCTCAAAATTCACCACCCACATTCTGATCATAACACAGGCCTATAAAAACCTTTTACAGTTTACAACATTCACCCGTAAAGTTATGAAAAGAATTCCTAAACTTCCCCTTGATGGGGTCTTTAACGTGGTATTTTATTGAAATTAATTGCTTTATTAAAACATCAATTTCTTTTAGGGCCCCAAACAATTACAAAAGTGGGGGGAAGATCATGTAATAATGGTTCATAAATCAAAAGATGAATGTTCAGTTGATTAATTAAGATTCCTAAATATAATTAATTATCTGCCCTTTGCTAGGATGTGTTTGAGAACAAATTGGTACTTATATATACAATTATTATATACAAACTAGCAGTTCCACGCGGTTTTATGTCTTTCTCCATAGCATAGGCTATCTGCATGCCAAACTTCGTGATCGGTTGAGTAGTTGAGGAGTGAAAGCGTAATAAATAAACAAACTCACAATCGCTTGATAATTATTATTAGGTAGGAATTATTTTGTTAGCTTTATAATAGTAGGTACATTATGATACATGTGTGCAATGTTGGTAATTACAGACGAGGCGGTATTAAGTGATAAGGAAGCCGAGAGTGTAATGATCAATGCACACGCGTGTCATACGACGTTTTTCAACACACTTGTGAGGAAAATTACAGACTTGTATTTTTTAAGTAGATTTTTTGATAATAATCAATGAGAACGTCAATAAATATGGCGCGCAATTTTTTTTTACGATTCACTGTCAAACTGTTTTACCCGTTTAAATTAAGAATGATACAAACATAGAATAATCGGGATTATACCTGTCATAAAAATGTGCGGTAATGTAAAGTAAAAAGCACTAGTGCGTAATAAACTGCATTAAGATACAAAAAAAGGTGCAATAAATGTCACTTTACGAGCAAGTGTGTTGAAAAAGTTAATTAAAGTACCAAGGTACATTTTGTACGATAAATTAAATAATTGTTTTCACGTATGGTTTCCATAGTAACTAATTACGTATCTTGATAAAAAATAATAGAACCTAATCATAAGACTCCACTTGAATTTAAATAAGTTAAATTGTTCAATTGAAACGTCTGATTGTCTGTCATTTGCAAAGTTCACGAACTTTGTTATCCAAATTAATAATTATTATTTATACAGTCAATTACTTGAGTTGACTCGGGCATTTATGTTATAATTTGTTTTGGTTTTCATTTTAATTATAATGGTTTGCTCAAAGTATATTTTTTACGTGAATTTACCTTTTCTTTGATTGGTTGTTCTCTTTAATATAATAATTTTTTCATTGTGTTGGAATATCAAATATAAAAAGTTATTTATTTAAAGTTAATTGGCAGAACACCATCTGATTAACGCTACAAAAAAATCAATTAACTTTTTAAAACATTTCTCATTTATGTTGCTCCAACAACAACATTAGTGTCGTCAGTAAAAACTAAATGTGTGATATTAAGAATGACTTTGATGTAAGTACCCTAAAACAATATCGGACCTAATATTGACTTAAAACCATAACTCAAACCATAACTACATACTTTATTATAATAATGTGACAAACCCCTTTTGTAATACAGGTAATAATTAAAGCAAAAATAAATCTGCGAATTTGCAGTTATTGCCCATTCTCCTTTGTTTCAAAACCCAGAACCAATATCGTTTTATTATTCTTATTTACGACTACGATTCTTTTGTCGCTCTACGTACCAATTACTGACAGAACGACATTTTGCGGCTACAATGTAAATTTGTATTTATGTTAGTAGCCATAATGCTCAAATTGAAATGAAACTCGGCGATGCTGAGATTACCAATTATTAAAATTTGCTTCGTCGTTCAATTTATAATATCGCTTACTTTGTTTAACAATTTAGTTAACTTAATTTTGTGATCATTCGTCTTTTTAACTGTTTAGAAATTTTGAGGACGATGTCAATTTGGTGTAAGGTGCATTGGGGTATTTCCGAAAATGGTTATATTCCGAAAATAATGTAAATCTACCACTCATAGAGATATTTCCTTTACTGGCAACATTATTCTAGACCCTATTTTGATCGTGGCTGTGACATCAGTTGTTGTGCGTCGTTAGTGATGATAGAACGTGTGCAGCGTCAAATTTTCAAAAACAAGTGTTTTTCGCGCAATTTTTGCTGGATCGTAATAACCCCAATAAAGTTTTCTCGAAATTCTGGTAAGTTATTTAAATCTGTATACGTTTTTTTAATAGATAATCATTTTTTGCGATTGTTTAAGAGGAACACAATGTCCTAGCATCATTCTAGTTTTTTTACCGGAAATACCCCTTAGGGGTTATTCCGATACATTTGTGAGATATATAATTTCGTAATAACCCCAAATAAATTTCTCATAGTAATGGACACTGGTTCTCAAATTGTAAGGAAACTAAAAATAATAAAATGTAATATACATACGTAACTATTTTGAATTTAATTAAAATTAAGTCATTTTGAAACTGATTGCAGGTTATGGCAGCCTTTAGGATGACTCCTTAAACCCATATTTATCTATACCTAGGTACTCAGTAATTTATTTTCTTTTACACTTTTGTTTAGAGCAACCATGCCGCGTAGTTACGTCGCAGAGATCAAGCTATCTTTTATAAACTATATTAATAAAATACTGTTAGTTACTACTTTAATGTTGCGTTTTAAGAGCATTTATGTTAAGCTTTTGTCCATGTCTTAAAGCAAAAATGTTGTTACTTTCTTAATTATGTAGTCATAGTTCTTTTTTTTTTGTAACAAATATTTCTTAAGTTTGTTGGTGCCATAATTATATGAAAAATATATTATTATTAACCTTAGTTCCTGATGCTTCTTATTGTGATTTATTATTTATAAGACAACAAATGAATATACTGCTAATTCTTAACTGTATATGATACTTTTAAGAATGACTGATTTAATTGAAGTGCCTATGCAGAATTTATTTTTGATTTATTACATATGCAAAGTGCGTAGATTTTTATTAAAATGTTTTTACTAGAAAGCCGGTAAGGCGATTTAAGTACTGTATTGTTCTTTAATTTAAAATAAAAATTGGATTTTTTATGATTTATTTTCATTCAAAAATCCCATTATGTATTAATTGCCTAAGATTGGATTAATCTATACCAATATTATAAAGAAGAAAGATTTGTATGTTTGTTTGTAACTAATAAACTCTGGACCAATTTCAAAAATTCTTTTACCATATATAGATATGTTATCCCGAAGTATGAGTCTGAAATGTTGAGAACCATCGTCTCTTTTTGGGGTAATTCCGAAATACGAAGTAGCTAGAAATACTTATAAGTGAAACCTTTAACAAAATTGATGATATTTTGTGTCAGGGGTATTATCGATTGAAAAAGAAACTTAAACCTACGGTCAAAGCACAAAAATATTAATTTTTGAGTAGCTTCGGAATTACCCCACGTTGGTTCGTAATTTCTCCTATTCCAAAAATATATAACTCTTAGTTTCACAACTTTAATAACATATTTTAAATTCTAACAAATATAAATAATAAATCGTTTTCTTGAGTAAATGAACGTAAAATAATAATGACAGAAAATATAAACATATTGAAACAAATAATAGAAACACAGACCTCTAGTCATCTCATAGAAATTTCTATCAGAATTACCCCAATGCACCTTAAATAATTTATACCGGTGTATTATATTAGTACTTATGCTTATATATCACGTTAATATTATAATTACGAAATTAACTCTCTCTGATTCTTATCTTTTCATGATTGAAGTTGACTGAACCTCTGAATCGATTGCAGTCAAATTTGGCATGTATAATAGCCTATGTTTTGGAGAGCGACATAGGCTACTTTTATTCCGGAAACATGGATATAGGTACCTGGGTACAGCTAGATTGTGATTGAAACATAAACTATAATAATACTATCGTAAAGTATACATCCAAATGGATAAATCATGTCCAATCATCAACACATAAATCATGTTAACTCGAAGCATATTTTCATTACACCCAGATATCATTGCTTACAACTATACAGGTCGTTGTTTTGGTCAGCGACGAGCGACTCAGGGTCGATAATACAAATAATACTGGTGCTAAAAAACATATAAAAAAAAAATACTTTATATATATATATATTTTGTACTACCGCTCCTGGGTCGCGTGTCGCCGACCAAAACAACACCCTGTATGTGCTTATACAAGCACACAACAATCTATCACAGCATTAGCACTTTGAGGAATCTAAACATTCTGTAATGCTTCCACAACAAACCCGGCAGTCAGGTAGAAAGGGATAGAACGATATCTATTCCGAACACGTCGTGACAAGATTGCGTCTGGAGCGGTTAAAGCGCCAATCCGCTTCGAATTATGCATTTAGCGCGGGAAATTGCTGACGGCATTCGTTTGCCGCCAAAACGAGTCGGTCATGTCCGCCGCAGATGCTAATGAGAAACAGATTAAACTAATAGGGTTACGCTGAGAGCATTATCAGCAGGCTACTAGTCGGCCTCGAGGTTTTATCAGCATGAGGTATATTTATCCGAAAGGGGTGAAGACTACACTCACTATAAAAAAAAAAGTAACAAAAAAAAAAGTTAAGTGTAAAACATTCTGGAAGGGACCAGTCCCCACAACACAGGGAATCCTAGTGTGGGGACTGGAGATCGCATCTATTTGTAAATTATTTTGAAACGAATAAATATTATTATAAAAAGTTTCAGCTCAAAATATATTTATTTATTTTTATTTATTTATTTATTTATTACATAATCCACAGCTCTTAAAAATAAATATATTTATCTTACTAAATACATCTTATAGCCAATTACGGATTAACAATTTAATACCTTATCTTTTAATTAAAGTAGAAGAGACTAGAATGTGTCCGATGAACAGAGTATTTATAGAAAACATAAATTTTTACAATTACATTGTGCATTAAATAATGGAGACTATGTATGTGTGTGTGAGTATGTGAGTGTGAGTATGTGAGTGTGGGTGGGGGTGTGCAAGTGTAGGGGTGTGTGTGTAAGTGAGTATGAATGTGCGAGTTTTTGTATGTATTAATATATATTTAGCCACTTTTATGTAATATGTTAGTAATGTACTTTTTGAAAGACGCTTTAGTACAGTGGAAAATATCCACGGAGCCAAATTCCTTGTTGTACGTACGTAATGTCCTAATTATCACAGAGTTGTAAGCGAAGTTAGTATGGCTAAGTGGTGTGTGAAATAATCTAGTCTGTCTAGTTCGGTTTGACGGCGCTTGAAGCTGGAGAAAGAGGGATGACAAAGCGGTGCTTTCAATACTGCCACTACACACATTATGTAGGAACAGCATATCCAGTAGGGTACGCCTTTTTTCAAGAGACATGAGGTGGTGGTGCTTGCATGCAGTCGCATAGTCGTTGGCTTTGTAGTATGTACGGAAATTGAGATGTTTCAGGAATTTGGATTGAATTTGTTCAATATTCTGTTTATATATTATGTAACGAGGATTCCAAATGTTACTACAGTATTCCAATACACTGCGGATATACGTAAAGTAAAGTATTTTTAAGCAGTCTATGTCTGAAAACGCTTTGCTAACTCGCAATATGAAACCAAGGTTTTTGTACGCTTTATTAACTATGTGATCGATATGATTTGAAAACGTTAATTTTGAATCCAGTAGGACTCCGAGGTCCTTGATCATTTTAGTTTGCTGGATGGAAACATTATTGAAGTGGTAGTTAAAAGCAACGGCTTGCCTTTTACGCGTAAATGTGATAATTGCGCATTTATTGACGTTTACACTTATACGATTATCTATATAATATTGATGAAGACGACCGAGATCCTCCTGTAGACAGATGCAATCATGCATACTCTTGATATTGTGATATATTTTTGTATCATCTGCATACAGAAGGAAATTCGAGTGATGAAAACACTTGGTGATATCATACAAATATGACGCGTACAATAAAGGGGCCATAATCGATCCTCGTGGTACCCCCGAGGTGATGGTAATGAAATTAGACCGGAATCCACCGACGACAACTGCCTGACTGCGGTTTTTCAAGTAGGACTCCACCCATCTAAGCAAGTTTCCGCCTATACCCAGTTCCTGGAGTTTGCGCAGTAGGATGATGTGGTCCACCCGGTCGAAAGCTTTTTCGAAGTCCGTGTAGACCACATCAACCTGACCCGCTCCATCCATACCACGCAGTACGTCATTCATAAAGACAGCCAAATTAGTATTAGTGGATCGGCCTTTAACAAAACCATGTTGCTGAGGAGGAATAAAGCGAGCTATGTACGGATATAAAATATTATGAGCAACCCTCTCCAGTAATTTACCCAATACATTTAACAGAGAGATCGGTCGATAGTTCTCTATTGAGGTTTTAAGTCCTTTTTTATGTATCGGCACGATCAGAGCAGTTTTCCAGGTGGAGGGAAAGTAGCCATTAGTAAAAAGTCTGTTAAAGATCACAGTCAATGGACAGGCCAATGAGCTAGCACATCTTATAAAGAAAATGGGTGGAATCCCATCACTTCCAGCTCCTTTATTGCTGTCTAAACATTTTAATAGTTTTCGGATTTGTTATTCGTCAATGTTTATGCTATTTATTGTATCATCATGTATTGGCGAGCTAGGAACAAATGTATTATAGATATCCGCAGGCTTGTTGAAATTTTTATGGAAAAAGTCATTAAACGCTTTGGATATAGTTTCCCCACTAGTCAATCTTTGGTCACCATAGTTCATTAATTGCGGATAACTGGATTTGTTTTTTCTCCTACATTTAACATATGTCCAAAATAATTTAGGTGAAGATTTGATATTCTCTTGCGCGCAGGTGGTGTAGTCTTCAAGACATTTATCTTGTAGTACTTTCTGTCGGGCTCTTAAGATGGAGAAGGAAACATAGTCACTTTGGTTGTTATATTTTTTCCAGCGTTTATGTAATTTACCTTTTTCCCTAGTCAAATTTATCAGCGCTCTGCTGTACCAAACAGGATAATTAAATGAGTTACTGAAATATGTCTTAGGAACATATTTCTCTATTACTATATTCAAAATTGAGTAAAAAGCCGGTACCAATATGTTCGCCAATTTTCATCACGATGTCGGTGGTTTGTTCATTTTTCGTCTCCGGGACCCCAACTATTTCTACGTTTTGCAGCCTTGCCCACTGTTGTTGACGTACTTGTTCCAGTTCGAGATGGTTCAAACGAGACTCACACTTAGATAATTCTTGACGCATATTAGCATTTTCCTCTTTAAGTAACTTTGTTTCTGCATTATTAGTTTTAAGCTGTTTCAAGACATCATCATACTGTGCACTTACAAATTTCAGGGATGATTCTAAGTTAGTAACTTGCTCCTTAATGTTTCCAAATTCTGTTATGAGTATCTCGCGAACCATTGAGACAAGATCCTGCTGAATGGTGGCAGGTAACTCTGTGGGCAATTTAGCAACGAAGTTCTTCGACGTATTGGTAGCATTAGACGTTTTCCTCATAGTGACATTATCCTGTTCTTCTTCTGTGGTACAGTCATCGTGTCGCCTAACTGGAGTGTTTGTGTTGTCAGCTTTGGGCTTTTTTGAGTTACACGATGGACAAATCCAGTTTGATGCGTGTTTTTTGAAGTCAGCAGTTAAGTTCACGCAAAAGTAATGGAATTGTTTTGCACATGATTTCCGTGAACAGGTAATCTTTTCTCCAGTTTTGAGGTTATCGTTACATGCATAACAGTTAGTCATTTTATTTGCGGTTTTTTTTTTCGTTAATGTGTAGGTACCTCTACTTTTATGCTGTTCGTGAGATTGCGAGCAGTTTCGTCAGGCGCCGAGTAGTTCGTCGACTCGGTGACAGTGATGGATAATCGTGGTCGTCTCCTTCACTTGAGGGGGTGCGGGGCACCGTACACACAGGGTAATGCACAATTTAGATATTTAGCTTCAACCAAATACAGTGCTTAATGTTGAGTTCGGAAAGGGTAGATTCGCTTGAACTTTTAAGAGAGCGCACTGTAAGAACGAGCAACACGTCTGCCTCGGACAACAACTAGAGGGGTATGTGACTTATATTACTCAAGAATTCATACCAAATTGCTTCCAAAGAAGGATAGCCGTCTTGGACCCAAAAATAACAAGGCACCGTTCACGTACTTTATATTATTACTACGTAGTAATAATAGCTCAATGTTTATTTATAATAAATATTTGTTTTTCTTTATATGAAGTTTTTAAATTGTTTGCGAGCAATTACCTCTATTCAAATTAGATACTAACCTCCTTATTCATAATAAAGTTATCAAACGTTGATTAGCTAAAATTCGGAAGTCTTTATCTGACAGGTGACATTTGGTGATCGAAAGAGTGAGATGGGGCACACTATTACACTGATTTAGTTCAAAAGCGATTATGAATAAGGGGGTTAGACATTTGTTCGTCAATCAAACCATAACAACTTTATTTGAAAACAGACTCATCCAAATCAACATCCAAAAATACAACAGATAACATTTCATTTAGGATCACTCAATTCGCCATACTTTTCATACAAAACCTCTGTACTTATTATGGCAAAAGCCTCCGAAAAACAGCTCAAATTTTACCTGAACTTTGGCCATATCTAATGTACCTATCAATTTTAAAAGTAAAGAAAACATTTAGATACCAGGCTTGCAAATGTATTGGAGATCCTAAATAACTAACTTTTTTTTCACAAAAGTGTAAGATTTTTTCACAAGAAGTATACGCCTTGAACCAATTTTATGATATGCGAAATCATGAATGACGACCTAGCGAAGCGGCCGCGAGTGATCAGCGGAATTTACCGACTGATAACCGACGGCTCTGATGCTGTCTCTCTTTTTTCGCAGTCAAACATTATGTTGGATGAAACAACAAGCATTTATTTATTTATTTATTTATTTATTATAGCACACAACACAGAATACAATCAATACATGACAATTACATACAATTAAAGGTATCGATCTGGAATGTACTCCAATACATGTATGCCTAGATGCATCATAGCAAAAATATATAATTGATATTCGCTAGAAATACTATATAGAACAAGAAATACTAGTAACGTAACACGTATACACTTATTACGTTACATTAAATCTATGGTTAAATTTAAAACAAAATATAATATTATAAAATCTTAAACTAAAATAGAATAGTTTTTAATTGTCTCCGGAACTGACACAATGTTGCATTGAAAATATCGATGTCTCTATTAGTTACAAGGATCTCATTGTATTGGCGACACATTCGAACAATAGGGTTGTAGAAAGATGTATTGTTGGAAAATACCTGAAGGGCAAAAATATTGTAGTTACGATTACGGGACCTGAATCGAGTATTGAAATTTATGAGGGATAGAAGAGTAGGGGAATCTAAAAAGGAGTTGACTATTAGGAGTTGACTATATTGAAAAGTAGGTTGAGTTCAATATAATTCCGGCGCACAGCTAGAGAGGTCACGTGGAAGTATTCCATCCGCTCGCTGTAGGAATTAAGCTTACGACCCATGCTTTAGACTATACTTGCGTTGAAGTTGCGCCAGCCACAGAGGGCCGCCTTAAGTTAAAATATCAGGCAACACCGTGGGTCGAATGGAGCAAGTATTCAATAAAGCCATCATTTAACCGATCCTTTCAATACAGTGTGAAACTCATTAACTGACGAAAAAGGCCTTCATGAATTTTTGTGGGCTCTTCAAAGCCAATGACATCTCTGATCAAAAACATTTGGGACTCACAAAGGTTTTTTAGCATATTACGCAGTTTTGTATTAGTTAGGTACGGTATAGCATGTCATGAGGAGGGATGAAAGCCATGTGTTAATTGTTCGATGTTCTATTTTTTCGGAAACTCGAACACCTCTGTACAGTAGTACCCAACTGATATGGCGCGTCGTGAACCTTCGTTCGCACAAGAATGCTTAAAACTTACGATCAACCTTAGATCACTACTTTAAGGTTCATAATACACTGCAGCTGTTAGTTCCGTCTCACACGCAAGTCACGCCCCTCAGCACGGCGCGCGCTAACATGGCGGCAGCTGCCGACCAATAGCGGTTTCCCGCGCTTTGAAAATGTACAAAAAGTATCTTCCGCGCAAGTACATCGGTACTACTGTATGTATTCATGTAATCTGTAGTATGTAATGGTGCGTCCATGCTACGCGAACCGAGCACCAGCCGAGCCACGAACGAAGATTCGGTCGTTGTTCGCGTAGCGGACTTGCAAGCTTCGAACGAGCGAGGGTTCGTCTCGCGCTCGACTGCGCTCCGCCCGATTGAAAGTTCTTCACGAACACAGGGATTCGCATCGCGTTCGTTGTAACGTCCACACTTGACATCGCGAGCGTGGCTCGGCTCATGCTTGGTTCGCGTAGCATGGACGCACCATTATACCGCTGTACAGTTTGTGCAATACAAGCGTACAGTATTACCCAACTTATATGGCGCGTCGTGAATCTTCGTTCGCACAGAAAAGAAAGTATGGCCCCGAAGATTAACGAAAGAATGCTTAAAACTTACAATCAACCTTAGATCACTACTATAAGGTTCATAATACACTGCAGCTGTTAGTTCCGTCTCACTCGCAAGTCACGCCCCTTCGCACGGCGCGCGTTAACATGGCGGCAGCTGCCGACTAATAGCGTTACCCGCGCTTTGAAAATGTATCTTCTGCGCAGGTACATCGGTAAGCCATATTAGTTGGGTACTACTGTAATCAAATAATTGGCTACTTTCCTAAAAAAATATAATTTAGTGACGTCACATTTCAGTAAATTTTTTAGCGAAATGTGACGTCACGCAGAAATTTAACGGACTATATCTTCATCATTTTTTGTTTGATTGACGAGAAAAAAATACGTGTCTAATATTTTTTGATAATCTAACTGACGGACTAAATAGAATTATATATCTTTTACCCAGGAAAGTACCCAATTTAAAATACTTATTTTTAAATATATTTTCGCAATTAGATGGAATGAGTCATAAGTACTCACAATAAGTACTACATCATAATATTAATTAATTTATATGAAACGTACTTCTATAGTTAGCTACGAGTATATTTGTGACATGTTTCACCACAAACTAGTTATCTGGCGCACCGCATCGTATAATTGCTGTTTATTCACTGAAAATTACTTCATACTGTGTCCTTTGATATCATCCCACTATATATTAATATTATAAATGCAGATGTCAGTTTGTTTACCTCTTCATACTTCAACAACACAAGCAATCGTGATGAAAGCCTTACTCTTATTTTTATGCGGTACTAGTAGAATAATGGACGGCGATGGCTGTCATATGCGTCATACTTGTGAACAGGTGCTGCTTGTGGGGGCTGGTTTGCTTAAAGGGCGATGGTTGCCACACGCGTCATACTTGTGAACAGGTGCTGCTTGTGGGGGCTGGTCTGCTTAAAGGGCGATGGCTGCCACACGCGTCATACTTGTGAACAGGTGCTGCTTGTGGGGGCTGGTCTGCTTAAGTTTGCTATTTACTTATTAAATATCGATTCAATCTACTTTATAGTTTTGTCGCCGCGCCGGGGACACGCAATTGTTGTCAGTGCGATTAGAATGTAAATATTATGTAATTAATCTAAGCTTGTTTTGAAAAGAATAATTGCTGAGTTTATTTCCGGCTCTTCTCAGCAAATGCAACCTTCCGAACTCGTATTAGAGTATCAGAGTCAGACTTTTCATAAGTGCCTGCGAAGGTCCAGGTCGAAGGTCGAAGCCTGCCGCTGCTTCCGATTAACGGCAGGGTTCCCAGAAGGCTGGCAGCGTTTCCTCTTTGGATAGCCAAGCTGACGCGTTGGCAGAAAATGCTCCCCGCCCGCTGGGGAGGGAGCTTTTTCCGCCACCGCATTTCTATTCTTAATTAACATTCTCAATCCAATGTTAAAAAGCAAGCTGTCAATTGAACATTGCATGCTTTGCATTAGCTACTAAATTAAAACTATTTTACGCCCCCTTGATTCCATATCAAATTGAGAACCTTTAAAAACCCTCTTTTTCTTTTTCATACATGATGGTGAAAATACATAAACTACAGTACATTATTCAAAGCATGTCTTCGCCAGTGTTTACTCTAGCAATGGGTAAAGTCAAGAATTCACACTAGCTGATACCTTAGTACAGTATTACCCAACTGATATGGCGCGTCGTGAATCTTCATTCGCACAGAAAAGAAATATGGCTCCGGAGATTAACGAAAGAATACTTAAAACTTACAATCAACCTTATATCACTAAAATAAGGTTCATAATACACTGCAGCTGTTAGTTCCGTCTCACTCGCGAGTCACGCCCCTCCGCACGGCGCGCACTAATTTGGCGGCAGCTGCCGACCAATAGCGTTTCCCGCGCTTTGAAAATGTATCTTCTGCTCAGGTACATCGGTAAGCCATATCAGTTGGGTACTACTGTATCTGGGTAGACAAGATTATGACTATGTTAGCTTTCTTGAGATAGATGAAACGCACGATTACAAAACAAGTTTAATGTTCGGAGTTTGTACTGCAATCGTGAGACTTTGTTTGGAGTACATATTTTTAATAGACCCTTGACTGCAGTAAAAAGACAACTAAAACAACTTGTTTGGAATATTTTGTGACGATAGTTTTTTTTTTTTTTTTTCATGTCTTTTATTGACATGTATGTAATAAGGATTCTAACAACACCAGAGGAATCTCTTCACACCCAGATAATTCCAAACTCTTATTTATTATCCCTAAAAAATAATAAAGCTACTCTTAAACTGAGACCCAACCAAAAACAGTTGGCAAAATATTTATAAAATATGAGAGAACTTCACCGGACTTGTATTCCCCTGGCGTCCATACTTCCACAAGTGTTAGTTGCTACAATAAAGTTGAAATACAGCAAGATAAGTCGAGAGAGGACGTAGAAATCTAAATGAGTGAGTAGAAGTGGTATCTTGCTTTGACTTAGATCGAGTCGAATTATAGTGACGCGTACGCCGAGGTGTATCCTACCCTACCGTAATTCGGTTAGGTACTGTTTAACTGGATATCATACTAATGTATAAATGCAAAACTGAGTTTGTTTGTCACTTTTGACTCCTCAACGACACAACCATCGTGATGAAATTTGGCAGACAGATCAGATCATAGCCTGAGAAACACACAGGATACCTTTTATCCCGAGAAAGCAATAAATTCCTTGGAAATGCGGGTTAGACAGAGAGGCGACATCTAGCGAAAAATGACTTGTAAAATCATTTAAATTTCTCAATTTATTTTGAAAAAAAAATTGAGTTGCCTACGAAGTTGTCTCATATACATAAATCACGTCTAATTTCAGACTGCAACTGTATTTACAAGGTATATAATACAATACCATTTCATTTCATCAAAACTAGAAGTAGTGTTCACATGTTCTGATTAAAGTAAGTTTTAGACAGTTCTGAACGTGTATTTAGATTTCAACGGCAGGTACAATGTTGAAACTTAAAACGGAACGTAGAAACAAGCGGTGCACTATCTCAGAGTCTGTGGGTAACTTCCAATTCTCTTGTGTGAAATGAAACGCCACTCCGCTGGACGTAGATTGAAGAAGACGATTTTGAAAACTACCAACTGGAATTTTGTCTTGCGGTGTGACAATTTTTGTTGGTTGACATTTCCATTATAGAATGTCACCATGGTTTCTCTAGAATGCCAGTTTAAGGTGAACGCACACTTATCTGAGCCGAATGCGTCGAACAATTCGAAGTCAAGTACGCCTCCCACACATATTCGCACCGAAAGAATCGACCGCGCCAAAGAAGGAAAAGAACTCGCGTGCTCTGTCGTATACAACTGATAGAATGCGAGCGCATGGGTCCGCATAATCCGCGCCGAATCTGATGACGTCATTCGAATTTATCTAGGATTTCTGGGGTACTTCCAGATTCGGATGATTCGACGCGGGCTAATGTGTGACCTTTCATAAGATTTCATATACATAATTCTAAAATTCGTTTCGTTCGATGCTTTCGACGCGTTCGGCTCGGATAAGTGTGCGTTCACCTTTACACTGTACATATTTGCTAATGTTATTTTATTAGTATAATTATTACTGTTTTTTTTTACTGCGTACAGGCCTGTTCTTGACCCCAATCTCACCATGGTAAGTGATGATGTGGCCGAAGGTGGTTAGCACACAAAGCCTATAAGGAACTCTTAAGTGCAGCTGTTGAAACACACCGATAGGTGCTTGGCGATAGATTTTCAACTTGAGGTTGGTAGCCAGCCGGATGAGTAGTACAAAGTACCCTAACACCGTGCTACGGTTTCCTCACGATGTTTTCCTTCACCAAAAGCTCAATCTCATTGTAGGCTTCGAAACGGGACCGACCTGGTAAACATAATAAATAACAAACACTGCTTAGTTGGGGATCAGATGACCTTATGTGAAGAATGTCTCAAATGTACTATTATTATTCAGTGCAGAAGCACTTATTAGTTGTAGAATTGGATTGCTCTGTATAACTACTTTAAAGCGACTTTTCCTTGATGCTTGGAGATTCCCTTTCTCCAAGCCAACGTGCCCATCAATATTTCCGCGACATTTTCCTCAAACACATTAAAATGTCACAAAGACTCACTCATGTCAGGCTTCAAGCACTTCGGGTATCCCCTTTTCAATATAATAAGTGGCTTCGTATATCTGCGACTTTTCCTTATAGGTCATCTTATAATATATTCACAAGTAAGTAATCTATGCTTCTGGTGAAACGGAATATTTTATAAGCACTGAGGATTCTTTCTTTCTGATAATCTAGGGATCTTTACGGGCTTTATAATTTCACTGCGAAAAGATTTTCAATGAAATGTAAAGGATTTCTCTAAAAGACGGCAACGCACGAGTACCCACTGGTGCCATCTCTAGGTACTTACCATGAGGTGGGCTGAAAAAAGGGGCGTCAATTAAATTATATGATAAGACGATAATCAGGCCAAGGGTGCGAGAGTAAAATGTCAATTGGAGACACGTAGAAGGAGAGTTCTGAAGACAGTCTGAAGGAGTGAACAAATTATGCGATTTAATACAAAACTCGTTATTTCCGTAAGAAGCTTTCTCAATGGCAGTTTATGTTCTCCGAGTTACCAGATTTTTTAAGTATATTTAAAATGATACAATACAAAGCGCTGAGGATAATAAATTGGCGTGGTACGACCTGGATTTTCATGTGGTTTCGTTGGTGTCAATGACGGTGATGAACAAAGACTTGACCTCTAGTGAGTATTACCAATTATGATGATGAAAGAGACCGTCAGTAGTCCCTAAATCTATATATAGTTTATCTTCTGTAGAGCACATACAGGATAGAAATTTGTGACGGGTCATTAAATGCCTTAAGGATTGAACCAATATGGTCTTAGGAGACTGTGTAGTCTCTATAAAAAGTTAAAGCTCAAAATAAATTAGGTACTCAATGAATTTATTACAAAATTTTGATTCCATAAGTTTATTGAGCTATGCACGGAATTAGGACATTCGTTGGAGAACGAAAACGATTGACATAGCTCGTAGAGTTAGTAAGCTGAATTGGCAATGGGCAGGCCTCATCGCTCGAAGAGCCGATAACCGCTGGGGAAGAAAGGTTCTCGAGTGGCTACCACGTACTGGAAAGTGCCGAGCGGGAAGCCCTCCCACCAGGTGGACCGACCGAGAGTCGCTGGGCGCCGCTGGATGCAAGCGGCCCAAAACCGTTCGAAGTGGAAGTCAATGAGGGAGGCTTATGTTCAGCAGTGGACATCCATAGGCTGATATGATGAAGTTTATTGAATTCAAATCAATAACCAACGTGTCATCGCAGTACGAGGGTCACTCACGTCACTTGCTAATCTTTATATATAAAATTCTTCTGCACGGGTGTATGTCACTGAACTCCTCCTAAACAGCTGAACCGATTGGAATGATTTTTGTTGTTTGCATTTGGGTGGCGCCTTGGATGGTTTAGATTCACACATCAGGCCGGCAAATAGCGCTGCAGTCGGTATCTAGGTTATATTATCGACTGCAGCGTCATCTGCCGCAATTAACTATCTGGATGGTTTAGATAGGATAGGGTAGGGTAGCACCACGCGAACGAAGTTGCGCCGGGCAACTAGTGTTGTTATAAAATCTCTTATCGCGGTGGGCACCTAGTACAGTAGTACCCAACTAATATGGCTTACCGATGTACCTGCGCAGAAGATACATTTTCAAAGCGCGGGAAACGCTATTGGTCGGCAGCTGCCGCCATGTTAGCGCGCGCCGTGCGGAGGGGCGTCACTTGCGAGTGAGACGGAACTAACAGCTGCAGTGTGTTATGAACCTTATAGTAGTGATCTAAGGTTGATTGTAAGTTTTAAGCATTCTTTTGTTAATCTTCGGGGCCATACTTTCTTTTCTGTGCGAACGAAGATTCACGACGCGCCTTATAAGTTGGGTACTACTGTACGAGCCGCGCGCTGCCGATGCCGCCGCGCCATTTAGATATATACCCTTTCCATAACACGTTGTATACTAAACGTAAATAAATAATAATCATACGCACAAACACGTTAATAACACGTATTAGTAGGAACAACAATTCCTCAAACTCCGTACATAGACGGTTACGTGAAACATTTATTCCGCCCGCCAGTTTGTCGTAAAACACGTTCAACATAAATCAACCGAGTCACTAAATTAACAAAACCAGTTTACTACAAAACCCCATGGAATAAACAAATAGTCTGACAGCACATCACCCGGGTTTGTATACAATTTCTTTAAAATAAACGCTTTGAGAATTGTTTTGGCAATTAAAATGACGCTTCGGAGCGATTCAGTAATTTTATAAATGAAAAAATGCTTTCTGGAATAACTTCACATTATTTGACAATGACAGGTGATGGATAAATTATTAATGACCATATTTTAAAGATTTTTATATAATACAGGCTACCTCCACAGATCTGCAGTGGGCATGCGCGGTGAAGTATCTGCCCATTCCCTTTCATCCTCATTTGTGAAAGGAGTACTTTTATGCACAGTGTGCTGAGCTCGGGTGTGCTCAGCAGTGGGACATTATAGGCTAATGATGGTATAATATAAGGATACCATATAAGAATTTATTGACGTCATTTTCAAGCGCTTAGGATAATTTATATTGTTATTTATATTTATAAAATAATTTTGTGATTTCCATTACATGAGGTGTGTGGCCATATATATTTATGTATGTTATTCATTTTGCATACAAAGTTAATTTTCCCAAACCTAGTAGGTAATAGCCTGAGTTTTCATTAGTCAATTCAAATATTTGAAGCCCCATTCTTTATTAAAATATTTTCTACAAATATGTATCAAATACAATCAATAATTTTATTTTACTTTTTAATAAAGTTTTATTAAAAACTGTAAAGCTAGAAATTGTTTATCTTCACTCGTCAAATGGCAAATAAAATTATAAAAAGTATCTATATATTATTTTCACATGACAGAATTACAAGACAAAAATAAAACACTCATATCTTCCTACCGTCGTAAATTTTTAATATTATCCTTAGATATCCCAATACAGGCAATTGACACTTGCTCCGTCATTTAGCTTGAGATTTGTAGCGCCAATATCGCTTCACAATCCCTTGGAATAAAGGTGATATTCCCGTGAACAAACATCAGATATTCAGTAAGCAGCATCTTAACGGCCATACTTTCAGTCCATTTACCTTTTCTGAAAGCACTTTGAGACAAATAAAGGAGGTTCCCTCTTTTTTTTTTATTGCTGCCTAGATGTCACGGGCAGAGCGCTGTTTTTCTATGTGCCTTTTGAATAGCCCCGTATCCAGGCCATATTCAGCCTATAATATTCTATACAGGTACTTTAAAATATTTATTCAAAGACGATATTTTATTTTATTCACTTGCTTGGACTTGTATTTTTCGTAAATCTGTTTTATAATTTTTCAATACCCTTTTTTAGGGTTGCGTACCCGAAAGGTGCCAAACGGGACCCTATTACTAAAACACCGCTGTCCTTCCATCCGTCCGTCCGTCTGTCTGTCAGTAGGCTGTATCTCATGAACCGTAATAGGTAGACAGCTGACATTTACAGAGAATGTGTATTTCTATTGCCGCTATAACAACAAATAATAATAAAAATGAAATAAAATTAGTAATTAAAGAGGACGTCCATACAAGAAACGTTTTTTTTTTGGCTTTTTTTTTTCATAGCAAATTTGTGTTAGTTAATATTGTGTTAGTTGTTATTGGCTTATATTTGCTTTGTTGATTTTTCAAAGGCATTCGACTCGGTTAAATGGCCAATACTCTGGAAGACTTTATTGGAAATGGGTACGCCAAGCCATCTTGTACACATGCTTAGGCGTCTCTATGAAGATGGAACAGCATCAGTCAGAACAGACGACGTACTATCGAGCTACTTCCACCCCAGCGCTGGAGTCCGTCAGGGATGCATTATTTCTCCACTTCTGTTCAACATCTACACAGAAATAATAATGAGAATAGCTCTAGAGGATTGGACAGACGGCATTACCATTGGAGGTCTAAAAATATCAAATTTAAGATACGCAGATGACACCACCTTATTTGCATCTAGTAGTCTCCACATGGAGGAACTTCTCCACAAGATGGAAAGTGTTAGCCTTGAGTTTGGCCTTAAGATCAACCGCAGTAAGACCAAAATGATGATTGTCGACCGCGCCAACAATAATTCGCCAGAAGTCACTGTTATTGCGAACTGTGATGTGGTCCAATCATATATATATCTGGGAGCTTTGGTATCGAACAATGGTGGATGCGTGGATGAAATCAAGAGGCGTATGGCTATATCTAGGTCATCTATGGATAAGCTTAGGAGAATATGGAGGAACCGAAACATAACCAAAGCCACTAAGACCAGGCTCGTCAGAGCACTTGTGTTCCCCATATTCCTGTACGCCGCGGAGACGTGGACTCTAAGGGAAAGTGAGAAGAAGAAAATAGACGCTCTCGAAATGTGGTGCTGGAGAAGAATGCTGGGTATATCTTGGACAGAATTCCGTACAAATAAGTCCATACTCCAGGAGCTCGGTATTAAACAGCGTCTATCCTCCGTAGTGCAGTCTCTCATCCTTACTTTCTTTGGTCACGTGTCGCGGCGCGGAGATATTTCCATAGAGCGATTGGTGGTGCAGGGTAAAGTAGAAGGCACCAGAGCACGTGGAAGATCACCCATGCGATGGACCGACCAAATTAAGGCAGCAATAGGCGGTCCCATCAACGACTGCACCAGAAGGGCAGCGGTTAGGGACGAATGGCGGCGTGTTGTGAAGCGCGCCACAAATCACACGTCGTGACGACCACGACCACTCTGTCAAGAGTGACACGCATGAGAAGAAGAATATTGTACGGAACCGTCGTCCATGTACGAGTCCGACTCGCGCTTGGCCGGGTTTTTTAAATCGGTAAACAAGTTTACGGGTTGAAGAATAAGCTCTCCGCTGTGGTTCTCCCAAAGGAGTACAGCATGGGGTTCATCAAAAATGGTGTAAAGATAATTTTGCATGGTCGGCATCGCGTGATATACCTTCTCCTGGTGTTGCAAGCGTTTATAGGCGACAATAACCGCTTACCATCATGCCGATTATGTGGAAAGAAAGCTAGTCATCTAAATGAGACCAAAAAGTATCACATTTAATTTTGTTATTATATATATATCTACTAAATATGCACATTCTGTCAAAGGGCGCACATACCCCTTTAAAATTCCACTCAAGTCTTCTCACAATATTTTCCATAACTTTATTATAAGTTAACTTAATATTCGCGTTACGTACGAGCCATTTGCTTTCACTATTGGTACACTAAAATGGCAGTGAAAATAACGGCTTTTGTCGACGATGTACGAGGAGAATCTCATTATCTATCAAAGGTGGCTCACTCGAATGTCTGGTGTCATTCTTCTCTCCTTTCGTGCGAGATATCTATTTTACGGTTTGGCGATATCGCACGCAGTGATGTGTTGTTGACGCCCTGCGGGTTTACTTGCATTTTAATTTTGACAAATAGCGGGCTTTTCGCCAGACATTCTTTCTTTTTTACCCGACTGACCCGGAAGGAGGGTAGTAGGTAGGTACTGAGCGGTTACCGTACGTAACTCACAGAGTTGCGATGGTTGTTAGCCTTACTTTACCGTACCGCACATTTACTTACAATGCGTTCATTAATAAAACTAAAAAGTTTGAAATAAAATGAATTATTTAAAAAAAAACCGACTGCGTAAAACAAAAAAAAACTGAAAAGAGAAAAACAAGCTTCTTAATCTATAGAATTGTGAATATATTTTTTTTCGGGAACCCTGCCGTTAATCGGAAGCAGGGGCAGGCTTGAGGAAATTTTCTATATATACATTGTATCTTGTACATATTTGTTGTAAAAAAAAGAATATAACTTGAATTTTATAAAGTATTGCAGTCGGGGATAAACCAAGTATGTTTTTTTTTGTAATATTTGTTTTTGTTTTTTTAATAATTTAATATAATAAATGGGCTTGCGTTTGGCCACTGATTCGTCCATAAAGGACGAAGACGAAGCCTAAGATGGAGCACGCTTACCCAGAAGACACTTATTCACTCTGGCCTTGAAAGTCCCTAGGTTGTAAGAGTCAGAAAACAGATGCCAGAAGCATTATAAAGGATACAAAACGCTGTGTCCGTGTTTTCAGTATGTCAACAACGTACGTGTGAAAATTTTCTTGGCGAGCTTGTGGTTCGGTGTAAAAATGAGGATGGTGGAATAAGGTTTAATAATTCCTGCGCAAACTCTTCAAAATATATCCTGTAGAAAATCGATAGGCAATGGTTGACGCTCGTGAGTTTCGCCTTAGCTAAAGATTCACTCTGCTGAGTATTTCGAACTCCTAAACTTACGCAGACCGAAATACAGTAACAATAGAAATAGAGGAATACACACTGCAGCTCTGTGGGTATTTATCTAAATGTCATTCATTTTCTTGTTTAGTTTTGGCACTAAATAATATGGCATGAAACCCATACGTATCGATTTTGCTGTTATAGTGCAAACAAACTTTATGGAATAACCAAGAACATGAAAATGTACAATACTAAGCCATGACGTTAGAACAATAGGTGCACTAATAACCGAGTTCTATAGTCCTACAAACTTATCTGACCCGGTGGTCAAAAGAGGAACTAACGACGCCATTTCGAAATGTCAATCACCATTGGTCAAAGAGAATATAAACACTACGTTCATTGGTTGTTTGCTCCACCAAATGCGATAACAGCGACTCTCTCAGCGGGCCAGATAAGCTTGTGGCACTATACTCCTAATTATAACGTTCACAATCGCTCCTCAAAACATGACGCATACATGATCTTATTTCAACCACAGCTATTGTATTATAATATTATATCCCACCAAAAACATGTTCATGTAAAGTGTTGCCAAGACGAGACCATATGGCTCGCACTGTCAAAAAGTTATCAGATCTCATGTAGAGCCAAGCTTATAATTGTACACGCCCTAACTCTACAAGCCCTAACTTCACAAACTCTACACAACGTAGTCAAAATATGTGCCTTGGCCGTTTCGCTACCGTCACATGGGCGTAAGGTGAAAAATGTATTCACTGTTAATTATTTTTCTGTAATACTGTTCTTGTTTTGGTGGCATTTCACTTCTTTTTGTTAGTTTGCTTGTGTTTTTTTTTAGTAAAAGTTCCAAGTTTTTGATGTTTTTGTTGTTTGTATACTAATACAAGCTTACATACCAAATTTCAGCTTTCTAGGACTTCAGGAAGTACCCTCAGAGTTTTGATGCTCATCAGTGAATCAGTGACGAAAACGGGATTTTTTAGATATCAATAAAATCTAAAGTATAAGAGTTACGTTATTGAAACTTAATATGTTTAATAAGTTCACTATTGGCATCATATCTCCAGAATTTTGTTTATCTGGTATAATCCAAACCGAAGTTATAAGAACGACGAAGCGCTTCGAGAAAAGGTAGGTAGCGTCCTTATGCTTCGCTTGTCTCGTCTTTACGGGGGGCACTCCTGTGCCCCCAGATGTACGATAAAATAATTGGCATTAATATGAGGTGAAATTAAGAGGTCTTGTTACATAGCAATTATGTGTAAATCTCTAATGGTGAAGGGGTGTACTTTCAACTTAGTAACGCTATACCTACATAGTTATAACATTCATGACGAGTTTGAATATGTCTACCAAACTTACTTTGCCTTTGTCATTAATCATCTCCGTAATTCAGAATGATATTCAAATAGACCTTGGCAGGCACTTTTATGAATAATCTGAATCTAATACCGATTTGGAAGGTTTAGTTTGCTAAAAAGAGCATACAATAAAAATAAATATCCAGGGATATTCCTCACACACGGTCATCTGATCCCAAACTAAGCAGAGCTTGTACTATGGAAACCAGATAACTGATTTACTAATATATACTACTTTTTGTTTGTAAATAAATACGTTATACAGGATGTTGTTTTGGTCGGCGACAACCGACCCAGGAGCGGTAGTACAAAATATATATTCCCCAAAAATGGACTTAATTCCATTAAATACTGTAAATATGTTGAGAAATACCTTTTTCAATTTGAAATAAAATTACCGCAAAGTATGGTTACTAGGCACGTGCACAGATTAGAGCTAGGCGTAAGCCGCCATCGCCCCACCCCTTTACTCCCTCGTACTCCCGTTGAGTATTATGTCTACACTTTAGCTTATTACATGATTTTCAAAATTTTAATTTTTTTATTTTTATTATTAAAAAAAATAAAGTATTTTTTTATATTTTTTTTAGCACCAGTATCTATTGTATTATCGACCCTGAGTCGCTCGTTGCTGACCAAAACAACGACCTGTATACATAATTACATCCAGACTCGGGACATGCAGTGATGTTCATGCACATAAATGCATGTCCTGGATGGGAATCGAGCCCATGACCTGCGGCCTGAATCTCAGCAATTGTTAAAGAAATATTATTCGGTCCGCGTGGAGTACCTTTATAAAAATTAAAAACAATTGTTATTTTGTTACCGCAAGCCAGCGGGCCCTATTCAATATGACGAACCCAGCATATTTTTTTCGAAAAGATGACATCTGTAATTGTGTTCCCTTGCGATTTCAAATTAATCCGAAATGAAATCCAATTCGAAATGTTCTTGTTATAACGAACGTCTCACATGAGTAAGGAAAGATAAATTAAAATATTTATTGCATTATCAAACAAAACAATTTGTTTGATAATGTAAAAAAAAAATATTAAATTATACAATATCCATTATGTATACACTTAGTCACGAAAAGAAAAAGAACAGGGCTTTATGTCAAAGATACTTGAAGCTTTATAAACTGTATTCAATAAATACATATATATTTCCGTAGCTATATTTTCATTTGAAGCTATATTTATAGCAACTAAGTTCAATAAACCGTGAAACCTCTCTACTTTCTTTTACCTTTTTATAAAAGAAAAAAATCTCTTTTAAGTTACACGGTTTCTTAAAAATAATTACGAGGTGGCAACCTTACAGGGCTCTGATTACATATATATAAAACGTCGGTAATCTGGAAACCTATTGCTATAATTTCATGCCTATCGTAACACGTAATCCAAACTGTCATACAAGACAAGATGGATGTATCGCAAAGCTTTAATATTACTTGGATATATAAATACCTGAGGAGTTTTATAGACGTGGGTTGAGGCTGGGCTATTTTTACTACGTCTACAGGGTACGAAATTAGAAAAAAAAATGTTTAAGAATCTTTGGCAATGAATGTACGTCGCCCGCACGCAACCTAGCGCCTAGCCGTATTACCGTGCTGGCGACGCTCGGTGACTCGCAAAATGGACAGGCCGGTGATCCAGTACTAGTATTAGGTAATTCATTTAGATATCTTGTATTATTACTAGCTATCCCACGTGGTTTCAGCCGCGTCCCCGGGATAAAAAGCCTATTTCCTTCTTACTACAGGCTATCTGCGTGCCAAATTTCATCGTGATCGGTTGAGTAGTTAAAGCGTGAAAGCGTAACAAACAAACACATTCGGATTTATAATATTAGTAAGGAATGAATTGCGATGTGGTCCGATAACCGCTGGGGGAGAAAGGTTCTCGAGTGGCGACCACGTACTGGAAAGCGCCGAGCGGGATGCCCTCTCACCAGGTGGATCGACGACCTGGTCAAAGTCGCTGGGCGCCGTTGGATGCAAGCGGCCCAGAACCGTTCGAAGTGGAAGGCAATGGGGGAGGCCTATGTTCAGCAGTGGACATCCATAGGCTGATATGATGAATGGTCCTTATGACACTCCTTGGCTAGGAATCTCTTCTGTTCATAATATATTTATGAACATAAAAATCTGGCCTAGTGCGAGTCGGACTCGCATACAAAGGCACATGCAAATCGCACATAAATCTTTTTTGTTATAACGGCAATACACATTCTGTGAAAATTTCAACTGTCTACCTGTTATTTTTGTTCATGAGATACAATACAGCCCACTGACAGAAAGACGTACGGATGTATGGACAGACAGCGGAGGCTTATTCATAGGGATCCGTGGGCGCACATTGGATACGGAACCCTAAAAAAAAACATCAAACTACTTGTTTTAAATCCACCTTTTTCTAAGAAACACCGTGGATACTTGATATGTTCGATGGGGCATCGAGCGTAGTATCAAGTATCTAAATATTTAGCAACCAACAAAAGACTGATCAACAATAACCTCGTTCGCTCCAACAAAAGTTATTTACTCCACAAAATTAATAAACATTCTGCGAAAACATTTTTCAATACCAAATAAACTCGTCACAAAATTCCGCGCAGTCATCTTACGAACGAGGTAAAAATACATCCTGTATATTTATAGCGTAGTATAGCTTGTGGTATTTAAACGATCGGCGCGCCCTGTATAACGTGGAGCTTGTGGTATGTAAACGATCCATCGCGCGATGTGAAAATGCTGAGTCGTTCTGATGTCATCAATCTTAAAACTTGGAGACGGGGAAAAAACGTTTTGTTAAAAGTCTTTAGTTATGCTGGTATTCCAGCGCAACGCTAACATTACTCTTTTGTCGCTTGTATTGTACGGTTTTGCCATAAAGTGCCTGTCCAGCAGGGCTATTTTAAAAAGGCCGGATTCGATATCGGAAACGGATTAAGAAATTTTCGAGGCGAATTTCAGCAATTGCTATTTTAATTTCCGAAAATTTTTCGATGAATCGAATTGATATTTCCGTAAAGAAACATTAAAAATATTCGAATTCGGAAATTAAAAAGCAATTGCGGGATATCGCCTCGGTAGTTTTTGAATCCGTTTCCGATATCGAATCCGAGCGTTTTAAAATAGCCCTGCAGAAGTAGCGAAATCGCGGCGATCACTTGCGCGAAAGCATTACGCGCGTACGGTGGCGCGCGGCGAGATACTAGGAGCCAATACATTGCGTCCACAAACTTAACGCGAATTTAGAATACCCGCGTAAATCGCGTGCACTTCCCCCACACCATGACTCGTAATACGCGCGAGAGAATCGCGGCGAAATCGCCCCTTCACACACCTACCAAAAGCTCTTAAAACAAGGTTAACCTTCCAGCGGTCGCGCGCGGTCTCTGAGACCGCAGCAAACTTATTTTTGTCATTTTACATATACTGTCAAAGAAAGACAAAAGTCAAATAAGGTTATAAACTCCTTTGCAAAAAAAACGGGCACCTTACAGTCATTTGCTTTTCTATGGATAATATTAATATTTTTAGTATGTCATTAGCATAAATGACTATAAATTTCTTATTATCAATGGGAATATAGTTTTTAACACTTTAAATCCTGGAATCGGGTTTTTAGTCAATGTAAACAGAAAATGGTCATTTTTATGGGTATAATGAAATTAATACTAAGAGTATTTTTATTAAAAAAAAGACATACTAAATAAAAATTAATAACGAGTATGACCTCCCCTTGCAGCGATTACGGCATGTAATCGTCTTGGCATGCTTTCCACCAGGCTTTTGATTGTGTTCTGTGGAATGTGTTCCCACTCAGCCAAGATCACACGTTTAAGCTCCCTGATGTTTTGTGGAAGTGGTTGGACAGATCGTACTCGCCTTTTTAGGTGGTCCCAGACGTGCTCAAAGAGTTTAAGGTTGGGGCTCCGCGCTGGCCAGTCCAAATGCCGAATACCGACCTCTTGCATATAAGCATCTACGTCGCCAGAATGGTAGGCCCAAGCGTTATCGTCCATGTAAATGGCATCTTCACCAATTACAGTCAGTGCGGGTTGTGCATGTTGACAAAGGATTTCTGTTGTGTACCTTAAGGCATTAAATGAGCCATTTTCAATGAATACTATCTCGGTACGATAGTGGGAAGTTACTCCCGCCCAAAACATAACGGACCCTCCACCATAAGGGGTGATTTCTTCAAAACACACGTCGGCATAGCGTTCCCCTGGTCTTCGTAACATTCGCCGACATCGGTCCTCACCATTCAGACCAATTCGAGCCTCATCGGAGAAGAGTACGATACTCCAGTTATCTAGTGTCCAAGATAGGCAATTTCTAGCGAACCTCAATCGGTCTATCCGGTGCTCACGGAGTAACATGGGGGCCCGCGCTGGTCGACAACTGCGTATATCAGCCGCTAAAAGCCTCCTCCTCAATTTCCATAGGCTAACTTGTGCTTCTCGTACCTCTTCAAGGTTTCTTTTAGGTCTATGTAACTGTATTTGCGGTTCCTCAACGCCTGAGTCACTAAAAAGCGGTCGTCTCTGGGTTATGTGCGACGTTTTCTCCCAGAACCTTGCCTTCTCTGAACGGAACCCGTCTCTTGGTATCGAGTCCAGGTTCTTTGGACGGTTGAACGACTCACGTTTAACCGCTGTGAGACGTAACAGTAGCTACACCCCTCTTCCAGCAGCGCTATAATTTTACTAGCTCTTATTGCTTTCTCTGCCATTACAATCGACACAAAGATATCTGTTTTAAGTCACTATAAGGCAGGATTATGCAACAAACATAAATTATTCTACTAAAAGTTAGTTTAAGTTGCCTGATAAACGTTTAACCGCGAACCCGCGAAAACTAAGTAAAAAGTCACAAACTGAAAAAGGGATCATTATTTTTAAAAACAAAAGTTTCGAATTTGAAATTAACTTTTTATCATACCCAGACCCTTTATTAAGTGTCAGTAACATAGTTTGGCTATTAAAACCACTTAAGAACTAAATAATTACCAATAATGTAGAAAAATCCAAACCGCCCGTTTTTTTTGCAAAGGAGTGTATATAATATTGTTTTAAGTGCTTGTGGTTCGCCCTCTGGACAGGGTCTAAAAGCGCGGCAAATTGGTGCATTGTCACACACACACACAGTCACAAGCAATGATATAGCTCAGTGGTAGTGTCGGATAAAGACGAAGGTTTCGAATTCAAATCCTACAATGAGCTTGAGTTTTCGGTGAAGGAAAACATCGTGAGGAAACCATTGCACGGTTGTAGGGTATTTTGTACTACCCACCTGACTGGCTACCACCCTCAAGTTGAACATCTATATCCAAGCACCTAGCGGTATGTTTCTACAACTGCACGTGCAAACCAGTTTCTTCTAGGCTTTCTGCTCTTCAATCCTAGTCGATGGGGATTCTTAACTTCATTCCTTATCTACCTGCCCTGTTCCCAATCACTATGGGTCATCGCAATATGTACGCTTCTTCCATTCGGCTCTTCTATGCGTCATACCAGCATCCACTCCTTTCTTACCCATATCATCTTTCACACAATCCATCCATCTCTTTTTCGGTCTTCCTCTTGCCGTATATCCATCTAATTTCATATTCAAAACTCTTTTCGTCACGTGTTTAATTGCAGGTAAAAAAAAAACACTCACGGATTTCTGCTCTGGCGACCTTACTCACGCGCAGGAACACAACATACAGTTATTTGGCTGCGGTATTCTGTAACGTGGAGCTACTTCTCCAGACGGTCTGCACTTGAAGCGAAATAACGCTGGGCCCTACTTCTATATAAAATATAGCCTGCAGATTTCTGTTATTAATAATAGGAGTTGAAACACCCCATCGGAAACCGCTCAATGAAATATATTTGCCAGCTCCGCATCAGATCGATCGTCATTTGTATGACAAGTGAGAGGACAAGGGAAGGCTGAACGTTTCGTTCTGTAATCAATCTTTCACGCCACAGAATAACAAATATTTCAAACGTACAGAAGGCTCGGTCCTTTAAAAACATGTTATGGTACAAAGGCCTCTCTTTCTACCGCATAGCTCTATCTCTCTTGGAAAAGGGGCTCCAAAGATCGGTAGCGGCCGGCTCCGACACAAGCCACGCGTTCGAAGGTATCTTAACTGTGACATGTGCCAGACCTGCCCACGCTTGTCTATACAATACAAACAGTAGATACGCTTTACTTGGTCTGGTCTAGCCGATCTTTTGGGCCAGCTTAAACGGACATAAATGCATATCACGCACAAAAAACGATTAGTAATTTTTATACATTGAGCCCACAGATATACATCTAAATAGATGACGCGAGTGTATGTACTTCGCGTGTCAAAATCTGTGCAAAAAGGGAGAACAATGTTCTTCTTTTGAAACTGATTCGCGCGGACAGGGAACTTGCAGAAGGCTGCATGTCCACCAGAGATATGTGGATGTGTTTAGCTGACGAATAGAATAGCTTCATTTTCACGTTAAAAATCAAATGCCAACCTAACTAAATCAATCTTGTTACATTATGGTAGGTACAAAAAAGTGACACGCTTGGTTTTCATACGTATGGAGCGACTTGCGTTATCTATTTAAATTTATGTTTGTGATTAAGCCAATGTCAAATGACTACTGACGGTCACCTACGTTTTGTATCCCTCGCATAATTTTTATATGCAAAATGATGGCTGATAAAATTTAAGTACATATCGCTTATGCCTAACCTCGAGGGGAACTGCATGGCGGTACAACAAAAAAATCTACATGAGTGTCCATCTAACACTACCTAATCTATGGCCAAAGCTTGCCTGTACAGATATTGCAATTGTAACTTTACCCACCGGCCTGTTACTTGGGGATGTTGGATACGGGTAGGTCAAGAGTTGAGCAAGATTGTATTCAACTATGTCTGATAGGTTTAATATACTTGATAAATCTATGATCTATATATATATATAATCCTTTCTTAAAGGCACCAATGTATATAAACTTTTGATTTAATCGAGACACGCAGTAAAATCTTCCCCTTAACATATAATTACACTTTTTTGCCCCGTTTTCAAAATTACCCTTAGGTAGATTTGAAACACTAATATTGAGAAACTTTATTATTTATTTAGGTAAGAATTTAATATTTATTATTTATCTCCAAATAAAAAAAAAAAAAAAAACATGATTCATTCCAAGATTTTTTCATTTAGTTTATTTCTTTTCATTTATTTAGGTAAGTAATCGTGCTAAATTTTAAGTTTATAAACCCAACGAATAAAATTATTCATACAATTTCCCCCTTTTCACCCTCTTAAAGTCTCATAAAAATCTGTGTGCAAAATGTCAAGTTTGTGGTCCAGTGGTTTAGGGTCTGCGTTGATGAATCAGTCAGGCAGTCAGGATATGTAATTCCTATAGATTATTAATTTAAAAATTAGCACCGTTTATATTTTTCATATTTTATGTTTTTAAACACGAATTTAAATAAAATGTTCGACGCGACAGTTTTTTTTTAATAAGTTCTCTAGACCACCTAAATATTTTAATAAATCCGATTTACGTTCCTGTTTGGATCAGTGATTCGGAAACTTTCATTTGCCGAACAGAAAAAACTATTTTATTATATTTCTTGACGATAAAAATGTTATTGGTGTGCGAAACAGAAAAGCCTTGTTGTAAGCAAGGTTTTGTTGAATAACCTCAATTGTTTCTTACTAAACTAACTAAATATTACGATATTATTTTTTTAAATACCGTTCTTAAATAATTCAGACAAACTTACAAGAATAAAATAATTAAAACATATTCAAAATACACTAAAAAGTATGAAATAACTCTAATCTAAAATTGTTTTGAAGTCAGCGAAAGAGCACGACGTTTTTCCATTGAAAATATTTCGCTGACTACAAAACAATTCAGACTTTTGAAGAAGATATTTTTAAGCAGCATTATTTTGTAATTTTTGAACTAGGTTTTTTAAAGTTTTTGTTTATTTAATAAACTAGTTACTAAACAATTGACCTATATTAAATCAAGCCAATATCTCGCAAGTCAGTTTCCAAAGAACCCTAAATCCAAACAAACAAACTCGCATAAACTTTTTGTATTATTGGATCAAACTTTATATATTGGATAACCACTAAATCGGGTTTGACGAGACATAGACCCAATCTAGACTTTATTAATCTCTATAGTTTCTGAAAATGTAGCAATAAACTTTTTTTTTATATTCTAGAGCAATATAAAAAAGCCACATAGCTGTTATTCGGCTATTTACCACAAATATGTATAAATTACGATGATGATGATGTAGAAAATTTTCTCAAGTCTGCCGCTGCTTTCAATCACGGCAGGGTTCCCAGAAGGCGTTGGCGGAAAAAGCTCCCCGCCCGCTGGTCCCCGGAGGTATCGATCATTTTTATGACAAATGTATCACGAAATATTTCTGAAACCACGCAGGATAGCTACTTGAAGTGTACAGCAACATTCAAATGTATTTAATAACCCATTTAAAAACACCAAATTGAAACAAAAACAAGTTATTCAAAGTGTTAAAGAAGGAAAAACAAAATAGGGCCAAGAAGCTATTTTGCGTGGTTTCGAAAATATTTCATGATGTAAGTGGCTTTTTTATATTGCTCAGTGTACCTATTTATATAAAAGACATGTTTATCTGTTAATCTGATTGTATATATATCATTCAACTGATTGAAATGAAACGGTATTTTGTGTTCACACAAACAAGCACGCAAATCTCGCCATACAATCGGAAACTTTATTTTTCACTGATAAATCCATGGTGGTAAAAATATAGGATTCCAGGAATCAAACCCACACTTCCCAGAATCGTAGGAGAGTAACCTTTATTTGTACTATACTAACTCATAATTTTATTACTTACTAAAAGCTAAGAATAGAAATAACTTTAAGCATAAAATCCATATTCCAATTTTGTTCAAAGTGCTACGATACTACGAGTTATGCTACGACCTACGAAGCTACGAGTGTCGGCATTTTGAGCGATCGTAGTAATCTTGGACGTTTTTGCTCGTTTTCTTTGTTCAATTTGTTTAGTATTGGCTGTTTTACGGATATATATTTTATTAAACGTAGTTATATTTCTAATAGTAAGTCCAATTAAATTTAACGAATATTACACCTCTTAAGGGGTTTAAAAAAATGTTATTGTATGACCAATCTCGACTGTAATAAGTGTAGGTCTACAAAATCACATACCTATTGTATCTAAGTAAATCATACTTGAATAAAAAAATATTTTTATATGGGTATTTTCATTATATACGCACCGGCATACTGAGAAAAAACATATTGAAATGATAATACCTCGATATTAATTGATTTTGCAACATCCGGGAAATCGCGCATTGCCGACCCTGCAAAAACACCTTCCACCTTCGAGGACCCCACGCTGTACTAAGAAAAATCACAGCTTGGTACCTCACTCTATAACCTGAGCGTAGACCGTAAGAAAATTGATTGATTAATTTATAAACTGAGATTGTAAAGTACGTCCCGCCTACACAGCAAACAGTAAGATACACACAAAATGTATATTTTATAAAGATACATTATAGGGTAACCGCAAACGACGCAGTTAATCGGCTTACCGGAGGCTTTGAGGCTTAATCTAGTAAGCTTTGCCGCTTTTTGACATCAGACCTGACGTAATTTTCTTTGAGAAATGTTGTGTTGTAAATGGCTGTATGAGAAAATGTGTGTAAGGAGTTTAGGAAGTTATCTTTGTGGCTTTTTATTTGAATACGAAAAACCACTCAAAATACCCTGTCCGTAATTTAATATTATTGTAGGTAATAGTTTTAAGTGAGTGATGCTTCGTGTGTTGCAAGCGTCCATATGGCTACGGTAACCGCTTACCACCAGACGGGCCGTATACTTGTTTGCCGACAAGTAGTATAAAAAAGTATGGTTTATGGTCTAAGATATTTATTTCTTAAACGGTTACAAATTACTTTACATGAGATATTAAAAAGCTAAGTTAATAGACTCCTGAACGTATGGTGGATGTAATTTTTTTTAATAAAAATAAAAAATATATAAAAAAGTAATACCAAAGAACCATGCCACAATTTAAAAATCTTTAATTGATTGTAATTTATGTTAAAAATAAAATATGACAATTCTTCGAATTGATTCGTCTATAGTCCTGCTATTTTTTTTTTATTTTTTTTTTATACCACTAAGGTGGCAAACAAGCATACGGCCCGCCTGATGGTAAGCGGTTACCGTAGCCTATGGACGCTTGCAACACCAGGGGTATCACTCGCGCGTTGCCGACCCTGAAGAAACCTCTTCACACCCTTCTTGAAGAACCCCATGCTGTACTCCTTTGGGAAAACCACGGCGGGGAGCTCATTCCACAATCTGAGCGTCCGCGGAAGAAAACTCCTTTGAGCCCGCACAGTTCGAAACAATTCTGGTTTCAATGTGTGAGGATGGAGTCCCCGTCGATGGCGAGAGTTGCGATGGTAGAAGGTAGCCGTGGGCATCAAGTCGAACAATTCCTTGGAACACTCCCCGTTGTACAAGCGGTAGAACACACATAAAGAGGCAAAGTCTCTCCTCAGACTGAGGGGCTCTAAACCGTTGCAGATGCGTGTAAAACTTACGTATAAGTTCCATAAAAGAAAAAGCGTTTTAAGTGAAAAGCAATTTAATAAGTCTGCTTATCAAAAAATTATAAACGTTTAAACGTTTTCTTAACGGATCCTTAACATTTCACGAGAGTGCATTATAACGTTTTATATCAACAACATCAAGAGGAACGAATCATCAAACTTGTACTGTGAATATAGTCAATATACCTTTGATACTTCACAAGTGGTTTCTCTACGCACTCCAACATCAACTACAATACAAATGTACTGGGCTAACTACTACTAGCTCCGTACAGTCAACAATACGCCATTATTCCCAGCTTAAGAGTGCGTACCAAGCCAGAAAAATATGGCAATGTCAGATGAAACAAACTTATGTCTAATCTTCGCGTGCAGATGAGATGGAGATAGCGTGTTCCGCGGAACAAAAATGAACTAAGCGCTTTTTATCTAAATAACTCGTAAAGTATAGAATATTTTAAAAAATCGTTAGTAGCAGCCCTTTTTTTTTTTTTTTTTTTTTTTTTTTCGTGGGAAATCCTCATAGGATACCCGACCGCCCCGGGGGTAGCGGCCAGGTTATGCCGGACTTCTACCGGCTAAAACCCCACGCCATCTGCGCTATAGAGAGGGGGGCGGGCTCTCGTGTTGAACGCGTACCTGCTCACCCCTCCACGCGCGGCGCTAAGATAGCTCGTCCCGGGGGAAGTGTGATACCTCCCCCAGCACCCTCGCTGTGCTATCGCACGATGAGTCGTGACCACATCGACTCATCGTCCTCCTTGGGGTCGCTTCTGGACGCACGGGGGCCCTGTGCGTCCAGAAGCGCCCTGATTGCCCACGACCCCAAAGGCCCCGTTTAGTCGCCTTTTACGACAGGCAGGGGAACACCGTAGCTGTTATTCTAAGCCCCAGCTACAGGGCATAGTAGCAGCCCTAGGTCATATGTTAGTGATATTATTTATCGAATTTTTGTCTTAATTAGATACACCATGAACGAATAAAACCGAAAATTCATTATTATTAGAGGTAGCTTTGTGATTTTTTTTTATCGAGGAAATTTCATTCCATTATGTTTTTGCTCAGATAGAACCCTCGCGTATATAATGAAAATACCCATATAAAAATATTTTTTCATTTAAATACTATTTACTTGGTTAAATTTCAATTCTAAGATTGTTATTTTGCTTTATACGCAGTCCTACAAACCTCTATAAATGGAGTAAGAAAACAAAACACCACCTCGTGTATGTATAGTAACTTATTTTAATTACCCAACACTTGTGAAACAGGCTTTTAATTATATTTATCTCTTTTATTAATGTACCTAAGGTCCGTTTTACCTGATGCAAACAATTTAATCGTCTCACTAATATAATACTTCCAAGCGATCAAGCTAACTAGTTGGTCATTACCAAGAATTAGTGGGTCATTTCGGACATTATAGACAATTAACTAGACTAATACATTGTCCCTTCATTGCAAACTTTGTTTATTTTTAATTTAATATAATATGTTTATTTTAGTCCAATGAATGTGTTAAAAAATATACTACGAAGTCTGGTGGTAAGCGGTTGCCGTAGCCATATGGTTTCCTGCTACACCCGGGGCATCACTCACGTGTTGCGGAATGAGCTCCCCGCCGTGGTTTTCCCAAGGGAGTACAGCATGGGGTTCTTCAAAAATGGTGTGAAGAGATTTCTGCAGGGTCGGCAACGCGCGAGTGATACCCCTGGTGTTGCAAGCATCCATTAGCTACGGTAACTGCTTACCATAAGGCGTATTCTTGTTAGTCACCTTAGTGGTATAAAAAATAAAAAAGTTATGTATATACATAGCTTTATATTACTAGCTGTCTCCCGCGGTTTCACCTGCATTCCTAGGATAGAAAGTAGCCCATATCAATCAGCTTCCAATCTATGAAAGAATTTTCAGAACTAGATCAGTAGTTTCGGTGATTACCTCCTACATCCAAACATACAAACTTTACCTCTTTATAATATTATAGCTCTCTGCCCCTCGGGTCGTTTACCCTAAATATTCGTTTATGATCAGTATCTTTGAGATTTATACACAAAATATCCTCCATATATGAACGAATAGAGAGCCCTATGAAGTCTTTAACCTTTCAAGTAGCCTACTTAGAAGGGTAAAGGGCCAAATTGAGGGAAATATACGCTCCTTGAATTCACATAAAATAGTGATTTATAATACGTCACTGTGAAAAAAGAGTTGAATCGAATTTGTTGAATTATTGCAAAAGTTACTCTGAGTGAGTCAATCAAGTTAATATTTATTATGCGAATGTTTAGATGTGTCAATCACGGATCAACGGCTTAACGGATTTAGATGTAATTTGGCATGCAGATAGAATATGTTCTAGTTTTTTTTATTATTTTTTTTGGTACAAGTGTAATCTATTGAAATTCGGAAGAGCGGGCCTCGTAACACAGGTTAAGCGGAGTCCCAACCCATTACTTATAAACTTGTAATTTTATTTAATTTCATAAACAAATTTTGATTTTGATTTTTTTAATACTTATACTTAGGTACTCATTATATTTTTTTTTTATTCCAGAACTATAGCACAGTATTTAAAACTGTGTCAACAGGTCCCTCCGTGAAATCGCGGGGCAGATAATTTTTTTTATTCTGCAAGATTTAAAAAAAAAACAATAGGGAAAGGTCGGTAAAGCGTGAGCGATGCTTCTTGGGTTGCAAGCGTCCATATGGCTACGAGAACCGCTTAACATCAGGCAGGTATGCTTGTTTACCGTCTTAGTAAAAAAAAAAACCTTTTATTCGACTGAAACCTTTGATAACCATTTTTGTATTGTATTGTATTGTATAACCAAAATGTGATCATTCAGATGAATTATATTTCATTTAAATAATAAAGGGGTGGAAATATTTAATTTCAACCTACTACATAATTACTTTCCTCTTCTCCCTCTGTTAGGGGAGATTCCACCCAAAATTAGGGGTATAAATAATTAACCTGTTGCTAGTTGATTGCTATCCATTCATTTTATCATTCAATCGCACGTTCTAAATTCAAATCATCAATCTTGTTCAGTTATAAATAACCTCATTCCTAATGAAGCCTACTTAGTATAAATAACGAATGGATCCCGCCTCGGTAGTTAGGTAGTTAGTTAAACGGACCGGAACGGATCCGGATCCGGACTCAACACTTCGCCCAGTCTTGGCGATTCGTCCCATTGGGTTGGACCCCTCCGTAGTAATTGAATTATGTTGATTGAATAGCAATTTGTCTGTGTAGGATTTTGGTTGGTATAATATTTAAGGAGAGTCTAACTGACTGATGTATCAACCCACAGTTCCCAACCACAGAGCCGTGAGACTTTCTTAATTTCACACAGACTTCTTAAGAGTGCGTATAAAGCAAAATAACAATCTTAGAATTGAAATTTATCCAAGTAAATAGTATTTAACACCTAGGGCTGCTACTAACGATTTTTTTAAATATTCTATACTTAAGGCGGCCCTCTGTGGCCGACGCAACTTTAACGCGAGCATAATCTAAAAGCTTGTTGTATCATCCAACGTACTGTTTGACTGCGAAAAAAGAGAGATAGCATCAGAGTCGTCGGTTATAAGTCGGTAAATTCCGCTGATCACTCGCGGCCGCTTCGCTAGGTCGTCATTCATGATTTCGCATTCATAAAACTTGTTCCAGGAGTATACTTCTTGTGAAAAAATCTTACAAGTTTGTGAAAAAAAAGTTAGTTATTTAGAATCTCCATTACATTTGCAAGCCTGTTATCTAAATGTTTTCTTTACTTTTACAATTTATAGGTACATTAGATATGGCCAATGTTCAGGCAAAAACGCTGTTTTTCGGAGGCTTTTACTGAATTTGTTTCACACTTTTTTTAAGTTACGCCTAGATACAAGGCTAGATATAGTGCACAAGATACTAATTTGTTCAAAACATCTAACGAAAAATGTTTAACAACGCCATAATAAGTACAGAGGTTTTGTATGAAAAGTATGACGAATTGAGTCCTCTTAACGAGTTATTTAGATAAGAAGCGCTTAGTTCATTTTTGTTCCGCGAAACACGCTATCTCCATCTCATGCCACGCGAAGATTAGACATAAGTTTGTTTCATCTGACATTGCCATATTTTTCTGGCTTTGTACGCACTCTAAGGAAGGATTTTTGGAAATTTGAGAGAGGTAGAGCATAGCGTAATATTCGCTCAAAAAGCAGCTCGACTGGGGAAGTGCCTCCACCTTACAGAATACCGCAGCCAAATAACTTTATGTTCTGTAAAGTTGTGTTCCTGCGCGTGAGTAAGATTGCCAGGGCTCATAGGGGAGGGGGGAAAGGTCGGTAACGCGTGAGCGATGCTTCGTGTGTTGCAAGCGTCCATATGGCTACAGTAACCGCTTACCATCAGGCGGGCCGTATGCTTGTTTACCGACTTAGTTGTATAAAAAAAAAAAATTCAAACTCTAAGGAAAGAAGACGGGATAAATATCTTAAAATACATTTTATTATTATTATATAAATAGCATAGGAAGCGAAATAAATAAAATAAATATGCTGACATTCTTCACACACGGTTATGATCCCAAACTAAGCAGAGCTCGTACTATGGAAACCAGATAACTTATGGTACAAAATTACATCCAGACTCAGAACACGCATAGACATGTTCATGCACACAAATTCATGTCCTGAGTGGGAATCGAACTCATAATCTGCGGCATGAAAGATATGCCTGTCAAATAAACAGAGACTTTATAGCACCCTTTCTTTCACAACATCTGTTACACAAAAGTTCTTGAATTTCTTTGGGTACTCGCACAATGGACTTTTTGCACTGCACGGCGCGACGCGTTTTTTGGCCATTTATTTCCAACTCTTAATTATAAATATTAGCCAATTCAAAAGAAACGTGTATCACAGCGTAATTTCTGCTCACAATTTCGTAGGCTTCTGTTAATGCCGGAAGTAAGGGGCAATTTTAATTAATGCATTTTCTCCTGTCAGGAAGCAAGGAACAGTTTCAAAGTTCGCCTTTTAATTTTTAATTAAGCAGTACCTCTTATATTGAATTTAAGATACATTCTTAGATAAAAGGGATCATAAGAATAGCCGGTAAAAATTATACATTGTACATTTATTAGAAAAAGTGGTCTATCAATGAAAGTGTTGCTATCAGATCACTACCTAGTATCATGTTCAAGCAAATATGCGAAAATCGAGCGTCAGGGCTATATTCCAAGATATGCAAAAATTCTAAATCAAAAAGTATTAATTAATTTTAAGCCCTGATAAGGCACTTATGAACATAAGGCGGTTAACACACTGCCACACACCACGCAGCGTATCGTGTCCAATTAAATATTTGTTCAATGATAAAAGGATGTTTTATTATATAAGCTAGTTAACAGGAAGTACCTACTGGAAGTACCTACTGGAAGTACCTACTTAAGATTTTTTTGTAATAGATATTTTTGCAATAGAATAATACAAATTAAGAGAGGTAGAGCGTGCAGCTCGACTGGGGACCTTACAGAATACCGCAGCCAAATAACTTTATGTTGTGTTCCTGCGCGTGAGTAAGGTTGCCAGAGCTCATTGGGGAGAGGGGGAAGGGTCAGTAACGCGTTAGTTCTACCCCGGGTGTCTACCATCAGGCGGGCCGTAGGCTTATTTACCGACTTCGTCGTATAAACAATATTGTAAATGCACATATTTTTATTATATCATTCAAATTCAAAAATGTTTATTGTATATAGGCCCTAATTAGGCACTTACGAACGTTAAAATTGATTTTACCACCGACCGGTTCGTAATACACACTCCCAGCAAGAAACTCAGCAAGGATATTTTTTTATATCCTAATCCTAACTAATATTATAAATACGAAAGTGAGCTTGTTTGTTTGTTACGCCTTTACGCCTCAACTACTCAACGGATCATCATGAAGTTTGGCATACAGATAGCCTATGGTATGGAGAAGAACATAGGCTACTTTTTATCCCGGGAACGCGGGTGAAATCGCGGGGGACAGCTATTCTTTTATAAATTAAAGTTTCTAGACTCTGTGGTATGAGCTGTGCGTGCATCTGTCAGTAGTCCCTCCTCTTAGTATTTTTTTATCTAAGACATATTCAATGCTATGCAAATATAGGATAGTACCAGCTGCCCGGCGCAACTTTGTTCGCGTGGTGCTACCCTACCCTGTGGTGCTACCCTACCCTACCCTACCCTTTTTTTTTTTTCGTGGGGAAATCCTCATAGGATACCCGACCGCCCCGGGGGAAGCGGCCAGGTTATGCCGGACTTGTACCGGCTAAAACCCCACGGTGGTCGCCATCTGCGCTGTAGAGGGGGGCGGGCTCTCGTGTTGAACGCGCTCCTGCTCGCCCCTCCACGCGCAGCGCTAAGATAGCTCGTCCCGGGGGAAGTGTGATACCTCCCCCCAGCACCCTCGCTGTGCTATCGCTAGTGTTGCCAGGTCCCGTGTGTCAAATTTCGGAACATAAGGATAAAATAATCGGGATTTTGGGTTTCAAATCGGGACAGGGACAACATAAGAAGCATCTCAAAAAATTTTCCTTCTTTTCTAACAATTTTGGAGCGCACTGAGACCAATTGGGATGTTATTGTTTTGACCGAGTGCTGGCTTCAAAGCTCATTTAATTTACCGCTGCTGGATGGATATCACTAATATTCATCCAGTAATAATAAAACTCAAAACGATGGCGTGGTTATATATGTCAATAAATCCTTAAAATGTTCTGTAGAAGAGGCTCAAATCACGGATGCAAATAGTTTGATCCTTAAAGTTAACAATGACACTGCTTTAATCGCAATATATCGTTCTCCAGCTATTAGGGATGTTGAGAATTTCCTTGACTCATTAGACGCTATCTTGAAACAAATTAAATACTTTAAAAATATAATTGTTACTGGAGATATTAATATCAACATAGGAGACAATAACCATGATCATTGGAAAACTGAATATTTATCCATAACAGCAACTCATGGCTTATTTCCTGCTCACACTCTTCCAACTCGTGAAAAAATCTGTTTGGATCATGTTCTTCTTAAGACTAAATTTCCAGCTTCAACGTTTGTGGCTCATTCCTCTCTGACGGATCATGAAACTGTATTATTTTACCTTTTAAAAAAACACCCCAAAAACCGAGATAACCACGATATTACGCGTATCGATTACGAAGGAATTACATCCGCATTAAAAACTGCCGATCTTACCTGCATACTCGATATGAATGATGCTAATATGGCAGCCGATTATCTGGTTAATACTCTTAAAGGAATTATTGAGACACATACAAAGTCCTTACGAGTTCCGAATCGGAAGAGAATCATTAAACCCTGGATAACCACGGGGCTTTTGAGATGCATGCGACATCGTGACAATTTACATAAAAAAGTTAAGCGAGCACCAAATGATACAGATCTAAAATTAATATTTACCAGATATAGAAATTTTTGTAACAGTTTAATTAGGAAGTTAAAAAGAGAATATGAAAAATCAGAATTAAAAAATGCAAATACGAATAAAAAGAAGATATGGGAAGCGATTAACAAAATAACAAATAGAACAAAAAATAGGGAACCAGCCAATGAATTGATCACACGCTATCAAACAGTAAATGACATTAACAAGTACTTTGTCAACGTGGGAAGAACACTTGCCGAAAAGTTTACCTTTAACCCTGGGCTATCACAACAATCTATCTTGCCTCATGCTTTGGTACCTATAGTTAACTCGATGGTTGCTCTGTCGACGGATCAGGAGGAAATTACTTCTTTAATTTCCTCATTAAAACATAGTTGTGCTACGGGCTGGGATAAAATCTCCAGTTTATTTCTCAAAACTCATAGGAATATTCTAGTCCATCCCCTAACACATATCTGTAATCTGGCTTTAAGTACTGGAATTTTCCCAACAGCGTTTAAAAAATCCCTAGTCTGTCCAATTTACAAGAGTGGTGACAGAGACCGTGTCATAAATTATAGACCTATATCAATACTTTCATCATTGTCTAAAGTTCTCGAACGTTTAATAAATAAACGCCTCGTTAATTTTTTAGAGACTAACAACATTCTATCTCCCTCACAGTTTGGTTTTCGTTCAGGACGATCCACTTCTGATGCTGTGCATGAGTTGACGGATTATATTGTTCAAAATTTAGACAAGAAACGTAAAACACTAGGTATTTTTCTTGATCTCGCTAAGGCATTTGACACAGTCTCTGTTCCAATCTTAATTGGCAAACTGGAGAGAGTTGGAATACGTGGTCTGCAACTGCAACTTCTACGCGACTATTTAACTGGTCGTACACAGTGTGTTAAGGTGGACAAGCAATTGAGTAAGGAGCTACCCGTATCAACTTACGGAGTGCCTCAAGGCAGTATACTTGGCCCTACTCTTTTTCTTGTGTATATTAACGACCTCTGTAACTTAAATCTCACAAATGGTAGAATAATCACCTTTGCAGATGATACAGCTTTGCTATTCAATGCAAGCTCATACCAAGAGCTATATTCTGTAGCTCAATTGGCCTCAATACTGTCACTGAATGGCTTCACAACAATATGCTTACCCTCAATGCGGATAAAACTAAATTCATACAGTTTTCAATTATTAACGAGTCACTTAAAACCGATCACTATAACTTAACAAGCCATTCATACACGTTTCCCTATGATCCTGGCTGTAGTTGCTCAAGGCTTGATAAGGTTGATACCTTAAAATATCTGGGGATAACGCTTGACTGTAAGCTAAATTTTCAAAATCATGTAAATTTACTTTCTGACCGACTACGAAAACTTATTTACGTTTTTGGAAATCTTCGGCATGTAGCCGACGTTCCACTTCTTAAAAGTATTTACTTTGCCCTCTGTCAATCCTTACTCATGTACTGTGTGTCTTCCTGGGGTGGTACCCATAAAAGTTTTCTGCTAAGGCTAGAGAGAGCCCAACGATCAATCCTGAAAGTTATGTTTTCTCTTCCTTTTAGATTTTCTACGACTGACCTTTACAAAATGGCAGGAGTACTCACTGTCCGGCAAATTTTTATTTTATTTATTGTAATGAGACAGCACACGTCACATCCATTCGATCCGGATAGTGTTGCTGTGAGAAGGCGTAAAGATATAGTTTTTTTCAACACCATCTTTTCCACCGAATTTGCAAGGCGCTTCTACTGTTTTTTAGGCTGCTACCTTTACAACAAAATCAATAAAGTATTGTCGATTTATAGTCTTAACAACCATAAATGTAAACATGTTCTAAAGGATTGGCTTCAAAGGCTGAACTATGATGACACCGAAAAAATTAAAATAAATTATTGGTGGTTTTGCGATGACACACACATGCACATACTTCCACACACATATTCTCCTCACACTCACCCCCCCCCCCACACACACACGCGCACTCACCCCCCACACACACACACACTCACCCCCCCACACACACACACTCACCCCCCCCCCACACACACACACATCTACATGCACAGTTATTTATTTTTATTTGAAGTTTCTTATATTGTTTAAATTTAATTCTCCATATTTTAACTTGTATTATTTGCTGTTACTAATATTGTATGAAAATTTTATGTTACGTTAACCGTGGGGTGGAGACCTGGTGTCCTGAAATACAGGCTCTGCCTAGCTTAGGCACCAGTCTCCCGCAATTTAAGTATTTATCATTATTACTATTTTTATTGTTTTTACTGTAAACTTATTGTGGGAGAAATAAATATCATTATCATCATTTTATTATTAGCTGCAAAACTCATTAATTTTAATTTTTTTCATGAAAGTCTGATTTTGGTTTGAAAATTTGAAAACAAAAATATTTTTATGAAGTAACAGCTTAGTTATTTTCGTTCTTCCTGTCAAAATATCGAATATACTAAAGACTCATGAAGTCATGAGGTTGGTGAAAAATCGGGACATTTGGCGTCCCGATCAAGGGTTAATCGGGACGTGTCACTAGACCCCTGAAAATCGGGACGTCCCGCGCAAATCGGGACACCTGGCAACACTAGCTATCGCACAATGAGTCGTGACCACATCGACCCATCGTCCTCATTGGGGTCGCTTCTGGGCGTACAGAGCCCCCGCCCTGATTGCCCACGACCCCAAAAGCCCCGTTTAGTCGCCTTTTACGACAGGCAGGGGGACACCGTAGCTGTTATTCTAAGCCCCAGCTACAGGGCACGAGCCACGTCTGCGCCTCGGCGGCGCCGTCTCCGAGCGGGATCGGCCCTCTCCCGATCCCGCTCAGCAGCCTCCTTCTGGACCATTACGGTCTCACAGAAGGAGGCTACGGCCCTCCACCCTACCCTACCCTACCCTATATAAACCACCCAGGGAGTTAATTCTACTATACGTGTGTTTGTGACTGAATTCCTCCTAAACGGCTGGACCGATTTGAATGAATTTTTTTGTATGCGTTTAGGTGGTGTCTTGGATGGTTTAGATTCACAAATCGGCCCGGCAGATGGTACTGCAGTCGATAATATAACCTAGATACCGACTGCAGCGCCATCTGCCGGGCTGATTTGTGAATCTAAACTATATAGGGCGCCACCCAAACGCATACAAAAAAAAACAGTTTAGGAAAAATTCAGTGACATACGCACGTGCAGTAGAATTTTATATATAAAGATAGAAAAATAGAGGTTAGTTTCAGTTTCCTCTTATTAACACTAATATATGACTTCAGTTTAAATTGCAAAAGTTAGCTCAACTTCCCGCCATTAATAACATAAATGAATATTCATTCACAAAACTTAAAGTCAACCTAAGTGAAAATGATAAAATGGCCCGTTAAATTTAATATGGCGTCCCCTATAACGGTCAGTCAAGAACAAAGTAAACTGGGTTGCGGGAGGTTATTGAATTTTCTTTATTGTCTTGATTTAAATAAACATCCTGGGACATTCCTCACACACGGTCATCTGATCGCAAACTAAGCAGAGCTTGTACTTTTTTTTTTTTTTTTTTCTATATTGTTTAGTTTTGCGGCGGCGGCGTATAAATTCGATAAATTCGATAGAAAGTATTAAAAAGGTTATTTAAATGTATTTTAGATTTTTTATTATTATTACATTAAACTTATTTATTTCTGCTGTGTTAATTGCTGCGCACTGTTATAATTACTTTATATTTAATTTTAGCATATTGTTTTTTTCTAATTTTTAAGAGCATCCATTCTGTAGCAGTGGCGTCCAAACGTCAACTAAGGTTGCCGCTGAAAATCAGCGTTGTGGCTTAATACCACAACAATATTGCTGAGCGGTTACCCTTTTTTGGCAGTATAATAAATTATTTATAATTAAGTATGTATTAGCATAGTTGATTGTTTTACTGTCAAATAAAAAGCTATTCTATTCTATTCTATTCTATTCTACTATAGAAACCAGATAACTGATATACTACTTTTTGTTTGCAAATACATACTTAATATACATAATTACACCCAGACACAGGACATACAGACATTTTCATGCACACAAATGAATATCCTGGTTAGGAATTGAACCCACTACCTGAGTAGCATTTCTTTCTTAGACAGCCAGGTGGGTACTACAAAGTACCCTACCACCGTGCTAGGGTTCTCCTCGATTTTTTCCTTCACCGAAAAAGGCCATTAAGTTCCATACGCCTTTTTTTACTTAGCAACATATTTAACGCCTTACGGCACATTTTCAATTAATAACTCTCAAGTAAACATTCCACGTAAAACTTAACTTGATGAGTTCCCAAAATTTCAAACAAACTGAACACTTATAATATTTTGTCTCGACATTAATTTTCATTAGGGAAAATTCCATCTCTCGTCTTTATTAACTTGAACTGTATTCGTTGGGCTAATTCAAATTCGTTTGGCGTGCTTGGTTAGATACTCTATCTATCACGCTACAGCTCGTGGGTTCGATTCCCATCTAGGACATACATGAGTCTCACTCGCAGTTGGCCGGTTTTATTTAGAGGGACACAAAATAATATTACAATAAAACATATAATTGTGCTAAACACTTCTTTTTTTATACCTCGAAATCTCAACAAGCGTAGGGCCCGCCTGATGGTAACTCACGCGTTACCGACCATTCCCCCCTCCCCAATGAGCTCTGGCTCGCATTACTTTGACTAATTACAGAGTGGTAGATCTGTCATAAGCTGCGACTAAACGGTTCAGATGTGCGAGCATATCTAAATATTAGCTATATGTTTGTTGGTCCATTACGTAAATGACGGCAATTAGAGGGCTTTAGGTGAGCTGAGGTCGGTATATCAGCGGAGGAGTAGGCGATAGCGACAAAACAGCGTGTTAATTTTACTACAGTTACTTACATACCTAAGTTACGCATGAAATTAAAGGTTTTTTCTTTGATAGTTATTAATTGGGACATCTTTAAATACAGTCATATTTTTCTGAAAAATGTTGCGTTGAAGAAACGTTTAGCCACGACACTGTTTGGTGCGTGACTAAATGAATGCCAGGCAATACGGTTGATATCTGGATAACAAATTAATTTAATTAGTCCGTCAGTTAAATTATCAAAAAATATTGGACTCGTATTTTTTGCTTTAATAAAAAAAAATTACAAAGATAAAGCGCGACAAAGTTCGGGAGTGGGGGCTCGTGACGTCACTTGTTACTAAAAAGTGTACCACATCGTGACGTCACGCGGAACTTCAACAAACCATATCTTCGTATTTTTTTGTTCAATTGACAAAAGAAAAAATATGTGTCTAATATTTTTTGATAACGTAAATGACGGACTCAATAGAATTTTCCAGTAAAATAGCCTATTACCTTGTTTTAATATTGCCAATATAGAGGACACATGATGGCTGGCAACTTCGCAAACGTAATATGTCTACTACGTCTTTGGTGATATATTATAACCAATGATATTATAATAGAGATATGCTACCCTCATACTAAGCGGCGTTCAGTTTTTGTTGTATTAGGTGAATGCGATAGATAATACGGAACGTACGGTACAGAAAGAGATAGCTATATGTAGCCGCTAAGCAAAATTACGACAATTGTCTGAATTCGTCTGCAACAATTAGCGTGCGTTAATGCGATATCTACCTCTTTTTATTATAATATCGTTGATTATAACAGGACATTTGTCCATTAGTGAATAAATATTTTCTTTACTCAGTATAATTTTATATTTCGTGAGAGGATTTATCATGACAAAAATAGACGCTGTCTAAAGTAATATCTTCTAGACAATCTTAGAAATATATGTATGTCCATAAGAGCAAGGGTCATAATCTATCAATCCTAATAATACAACTTTATAAAATATGAAGTTTTTTTTATTTGTAACTCATTTACTATAAAGTTTCGTAGGCTTAACTTAACTTTCGTAACTTATCTTACTAATATTATATCTCATCTCACTATGCAAAAGTTTGGATGTATGTATGTATGTTTGTTACTTAATCACGCTCCAACAACTGAATGGATTTGGATGAAATTTAGCACGCTGATAGAATATGTTCTGAATTAACACATAGGCTATTTTTTTATCCCGGGAAAGCAATATATCCCTCGGTTACGCCGGTGAAAGCGGGGGGCGCAACTAGTGAAAATGAAGGTATTTACTGAAGAAAGCGAGCAATTTACTCAGCAATTATTCTTTTCAAAACTAGCTTAGATTAATTACATAAGATTTACAATCTAGTCTGACTGAAATAATGGCGCGCCCCGGGGCGGCAAAACGACAAAGTCGACATTATCAAAATAAAATAGCAGACTCAAACAGATAACCTCCACCAGCAGCCCCTTTAACAATCCTCTGTGCCTTTACTGTCAACTGCCACAGCCACAGCCGTATAGGTTTTAATCATAAAAGTATACATAAATTAAAATTCCAATACAAAAATTTATTCAATATAAGGAACTTACGAACGTGCTATTGATTCTACCACCCGGTTCGTAATTGCACTTGAATTGAGTCTTCCGCCAAGAAGCTCGGCAAGAATTTTTTATTATCTCATAATCAATTTTACAATCTATAACTAATATAATAAAGCGGAAGAGATTTTTGTTTAAACGGGTTAATCTCTGGAACCACCAGTCGGATTCGAAAAACTGTTTTACAAATAGGAAGCTACATTATCCCCGAGTATTATAGGCTATTTTATATATTTGAAACCGCAAGGAACAGCTATTATTAAATAATTATATTAAAATACCCTGTAAAGTGAACACTTCATTTCAATGCGTTTACTGTATAGTACTTATTACTTGTACATCTCAAACTTTTTAATCCAATAAATACACAGATAGTTCTTGAATTGTTTTAGATACTTTGTTATAGATTATTATATGTGTTAATACAGGGAAGTATGGAACGGACGCCCGTCGCGTCATACGGGCGTACCATTCGTTGCGACTCTATTTCCGTGCGTTTAGACGGATAATTCCGCGCCTAAGCAATCCCTAGGTATTGCAAATATCTATAGCCACAAAACACAGTAGATCAGTTCCTTGGTTTTCATCCTTATGACATCATGATAAAAAGTTTGCTTATCACTTTCAGGCACATCATCGACCAACCATGGTGAGATTGTGGTAAAATCCAAGCCCTTTCAACCACAATTACCCGCTTATATAGTGACGGAAACTTTACAAACGCTCAGACCAAACTTAGACTTAAACAAACGACAGGCTTCAATTAAGACATCCTATTTAGTTAACAGACGGACGGACAAAACTATTTGCTAACCGCAGTGTCGGGGACAAGTACTGCAACGGATTTACACCTATTTTGCGTCATTATAGTATGAAAACTACTATTAAATTTATATAGCAAATAACGACGGGCCAGTTGGCGCAGTTCACCTTACGCGCCGCAGGTCGTGGGTCCGATTCCCACACAGGACATGCATTTGTGAGCATGAACATGTATGTATGTCCTGAGTCTGGGTGTAATTATGTATATTAAGTATGTATTTACAAACAAAAAGTAGTACATGTATTATATCAGTGATCTGGTTTCTATAGTACAAGCTCTGCTTAGTTTGGAATCAGATGATCGTGTGTGACGAATGTCTCAGGATATTTATTTATTTATAAGCATGCCTACGGCCCGTCTAGAGGTAAGCGGTTACTGTAACCACATGGACGCTTGCAACACATGAGGCATCACTCACGCGTTACTGACCCTTCCCCCCTCCCCGATGAACTCTGACGACCTTACTCACGCGCAGGAATACAACATAAAGTTATTTGGCTGCGGTATTCTGTAAAGTGGAGGTCTTCCCCAGTCGAGCTGCTCTTTGAGCGAGAAAACGCTATATCTACCCTTCTTAAAATGACTCGTCGATGAAGATACTAACAAATCAAACAAAGTTCAGTACACGAAACCGAATATCTTCATTAGAGAGCACTTATTGCCAGACTTGCGAAGAAAATCAAATAAGATAGAAGTTTTACATGAAACAGCTAATTCCTTTATTCGGATTACAGCGAGATTTTTGGAATAGTAAGTCGAGGATTTAGTTTTTTAATCAAAAGCAATAATGATGTCATATGATGCTATATTTAATTTGTGGAACAAATTGTGGGTGGGGGGCCCTTATTTATATAGTAAGAGAGGTAGAGCATAGCATTTTTTTGCTCAAAGAGCAGCTCGTCTGTGGAAGTACCTCCACTTTACAGAATACCGCAGCAAAATAACAATGTTGTGTTCCTGCGCATGAGTAAGGTCGCCAGAGCTCATTGGGGAGAGGGGTCTTTGGTCGGTAACGCGTGAGTGATGCCCCGGTTGTTGCAAGCGTTCATAGGGCTACGTTAACCGCTTCCCACCAGCTGGCCGTATGAGGACGTCCGTCACGATGTAGATATAGGTGTATTTTTATGTCAAGGCAAATAAGTAGAGAAAACTTAAGAATAATACCCCGAAAATCTTAAATGGTTGTTTACGTAAAAGTTTTTTTTTCTGTTCTTTTTTTCATGACCATGGACACAAAGTCCTTCAGTCGCATACATTTTATTTATAATATCACTTTCAATAGTCCGCACATTAACTTTCACATAGTCCGCATTATCAGTCATCGTCCAGTCATGTTTTAGTAAAATGGTGGTCATTGTACTAAAACTTTTCACGGACATTTTGAGGCAACTTATAAAGTCACGATACACATAATTCATTTCATTTCACTTCACTGGTGCACATGGATTGATCTTTATTGCATAAAATACCACTGATAATATGCAATAAAACTCAAAATACACGAATTTATGAAAATATAAATGAAAACACAACGTCACTCTGCAAGTTCCCGCCAAAAAGTCTTACGTAAAAGTTTGTTTCATGTTTACTTGTCAAATTAAATTTATTAATAGATATCATAACGTAATGGCCAATTAACTTCGACACGAGTTGATTCCGCGTGCGTAACGCTCCAATACTTACACAACATAACTTCTAATTAGTTAATTTGTAAGGTTTATTACCTACGAACAAAGATACGGCATCGTGCCTCTACCCAGATGCATAGTCCGCCTTACTAAAGCATGACATTTAAGACTGCGTATAAAGCAAAATAACAATCTTAGAATTGAAATTTAACCAAGTAAATAGTATTTAAATGAAAAAATATTTTTATATGGGTATTTTCATTATATACGCGAGGGTTCTGCCTGAGCAAAAACATAATGGAATTAAATTTCCTCGATAGAAAAAAATCACAAAGCTGCCTCTAATAACAATGAATTTTCGGTTTTATTCGTTCATGGTGTATCTAATTAAGATAAAAATTCGATAAATAATATCACTAAAATATGACCTAGGGCTGCTACTAACGATTTTTTAAAATATTCTATACTTTACGAGTTATTTAGATAAAAAGCGCTTAGTTCATTTTTGTTCCGCGGAACACGCTATCTCCATCTCATCTGCACGCGAAGATTAGACATAAGTTTGTTTCATCTGACATTGCCATATTTTTCTGGCTTGGTACGCACTCTTAATATCACTCCGCTTGAGGGGCTCCTGAGCAAATCGCTCTTAGTTTGTGCTGCGCGCGGCTGTCATCGCGTCATACTCGCTGTACTGATTAAATAAAAAATGTTAACTTGCGTATTAAAATACTGTCACAACACTTATAAAAACTAAGGAAAAACTAAAAAACTAAACTTCCATGTGTAAGTATTGCGATTTCGTAACTTTTAATTACCTAAACATATTACTTTTAAATACTGTCAATTATGGCTTGTTTATTTCGTGTTCCCATAGAGGCGACTATCCTTCTGGACGTTTTAAATTCTTTGCCTACGAACTTATTTACTGTTGAAAGGTAAACAAATAACAAGTAAAAAAAACGTCTTCAAACTGGGTTTATAATTCAAATTGTTTATTTATTTATCGTAGGAAGGCCAACAGCTGTACAATAACAAACTTAAATAAGTATTTGTTAAAAAAAATATTTTTAATACAAGCCTTTTTTTGTGACTGTACTTTTTGTTGACTGTACTTGCATTGTCTTCCAATATACTATTGTACACCAAATATCAAGCCAATCTGACCTACAAGTGGGTGAAATTCGACCTACAAGATTCCACCCGAATAAACATACATACATACATTGCAAGTTAAATAAAAGCTTGTAAAATATATATAAATTAAATAACTCATCATCATCATCATCAGCCTATAATGTCCCACTGCTGAGCACAGGCCTCCTTTCACAAATGAAGGTGGAAGGGAATGGGCAATACTCCACCGCGCGTGCCCACTGCGAATCGGTGGAGGTAGGCTAGTGGTCAACCTACTGTTGGAATTTTTTAAGCCGCCTAGGAGGCATCCAACTAGCTTAACAACTATCACAATTAAGTGATAACCGGGACCAACGGCTTTACGTGCCTTCCGAAGCACGGAAACGCTCGATTTGAAATACCACTAGGCGGTCACCCATCCAGGTACCGACCACGACGGGCGTAGCTTAACTTTGCCGATCGATTAAGAACGGCTAATCATGCTACACCACGACCGCTTCTATTAATATATAAATTATATTATAAATTAAATAACTAACTTAGAACAATTTCATAATAATAATTAGAACAATTTCATAATAATAACTATGCGAACGAACGTCCTCGCCACATACAGATAAACCCCTTGAGGTTTGCGTTGTGTGGTTTTTAATATATGTTGTGTTTTTTTACTGTATTTTGAATAAATACAGTAAAAAAAACGTTTACGAAAAGAATTGCAATTACTGAAAATTATGTCCAAAACACCCAAAGACTCCTATTTCAGACAATAACCATTTTTTTCCCTTTGTCCACAGATAAAATGCCAGTGATGTAGCGCACTCAATCAAAAAAAAAGTTTAATTTGAATAAAGAATATGAGAAAAACAAAAAGGTAACAAAACCAAGATGGCGGCCAAGGATAAAGAGTTGGTCGACTATTTCGGCAATTTCAGCCTGTCTAATGTGAATGACGTCACAGAACTGATACCGAAAGTGAACTACAGTTACTATGACAACCAAACGATTCCAGAATATTCCAACTTCACTGCAGACGACTACTGTTCTTCGAATAATTCTCATGTTTATCTAAATGTCACATGTGAATTTCCTATCAGTTATGCTGAGCCGATGTATGGGTAAGTTATTTCAATTATTTTCATACTATAGTTACTTAACTAACTAATTTTAATCTCAGTATGTCTCTTTCTAACAAAGAACATAAGAAAAGGATGTAACAAATTTAGTCCTGTCAAATTAGTCCAATGCTTGTTTTCAATATTTTAGTTGCCATCTATCGCGGTTACGTCTAAATACCCGCAAATGAAGACGGCAAAGACTAATTTGACAGCATTAAATATGTTCTATTTTTAAATTTTTAAATTAATATGTTTATTTTTTTTCAATAATGTTTGTAAGAAAGAGATGTGATTTGACTAAAATTGCTTTAGTGCGATTTACAACAGAATCGGCACCTGTCGCATTTAACCAAAGATTTTCATACGGCATCGTGCCTCTACCCAGATGGATAGTCCGCCCACAGATTACAGAATAAAAGGCAGATGGAGCGCATGGAACATGAAAGTGAAGCCAAAAAAGCAAATACAAATTCAAAATCAGATACCTGGTATTCGTTTTCCAGTTTCTATTTGCTTTGTTTAACCACAGTTTATTAATAAAGAAGTGTTTTTTGTTAAATAAAGTTTGTTCAACAAAGCAAATACACATTCAAAAGCGAATACCAGGTATGTGTTTTTCAATTTGTATTTGCTTTTTTGGCCTCACTCCCGTGTTCCGCGCGCTCCATCTGCCTTATTCTGTAATCTGTGAGTCCGCCTTACTAAAGCATGACATTTAATATCACTCCGCTTGAGGGGCTCCTGAGCAAATCGCTCTCAGTTCGTACTGCGCACGGCTGTCATCGCGTCATACTCGCAAACATGTCAACTTGCGTATTAAAATACTGTCACAACACTTATAAAAACCAAGGAAAAACTAAAAAACTAACCTTCCATGTGTAAGTATTGCGATTTCGTCACTTTTAATTACCTAAACTTATTACTTTTAAATACTGCCAATTATGGCTTGTTTATTTCGTGTTCCCATAGAGGCGACTATCCTTTTTGACGTTTTAAATTCTTTGCATTTAACCTATTTTCAGGATAAAAAGGGCTAGGTAATTCATTTATCATAAAATCGATTCGTTTTTAGCCTAGGCTGAGTTATATGAATGTTTGTGTTATTCTCGTATTACTAGCTGTTCCCTGCGGATTCACCCGTGATCTCGAGCTAAAAATCCTATGTCCCTCTCTAACTTATGGTATGATAAGTTATCTACGTGCCAAATTCCATCGCAATCGGATTTGAGGTTTAGGCGTAAAAAGGTAACAGACAGATAGACAGTTACTTTTACGTTTATAATATTAAATAGCAATCATTTAATTCCCCAACTGTACCGATTGCACTTTTTACTACAAAGCAGCGCCTCTAGCGGACGCTGGAACTGAATTTCCCCAGGGTTCCTAATGATGCGGCCACATTAGCTTATTTTGCATATTACAGCAATATTACTCATAGCTGCAAAATTGGTGTAAATCTCTGGGTATTCGGAAAATGGTATTGCATTTCGATGAGCTTTATGGCTTTATTGCTTTTTATGTATTTAATGGACGAATATAGGTACACAAGATTTCCTCCCGCGATTTCACGCACTACCTCTTACTTAGCTAAGGGGTTAAATTTTGAAAAATTCTTATAGCTGCCTTTGCACAGCTAGCCGTATAAGTATAGGCAATCTGCCCCCGATAGAAATTCCTATCAATTACTATATAGTATTTTAGGGGAACCTATGAGAAGTTTGTACGTATACTTATTGTAGCCATAGATGGCGTGGTTGTGAAGATATATAAAAAAGTTGCAAAAATGAGGGACTTGTAAAAACATTTTTTTTCTCGAAAATTACTTTACTTAGACATAAAATTCGAAAAGCATATTATAGTGGACTCCCTAAGATGTATTTTCCTATTTTTTTTCATCTTCAAGTTTCATCTTTAATAATAATAATAATGGTAAATAAAATTTACAAGTTATTTTTATAAGTTTCCAATTAAGTGACCACCTCGAAAAAATTACAGTGAGTGTGCTTTAGTGTCCTTTATTCACCTATTCATTCATAATTGAAATCCAATGGGGACAACATAGTCAACAAAATAAAAATACATGGCCACCCGTTGCACTGTATGATTTTGCACGTAATTTTTTTTTAATTAAGATATTTTTATAATAAAAGTGGCAAAGAAATAACAATTTCATTCGATTTACTAAAGCATATTCGCTCCTAGGACAAAAGGATTAGCGTTCATAAGTGTCAATTTTAAGAACTTTACTCTCGATAAGTTTCCTATAATTTTTCATAAGACGCCATCTCTCCCTAAGAAGGCAGAACTTCATAACCGATCACAGATACACACTGACACTAAACCACATGAAAAGATTCGGAATTGATGAATTTCATAAAATATGCTATAATTTCGCAAAAATGAAATCCATTAGCAATATTGCTTTAGCTTCCTTTTTAGGGGGCCAGATTTGAGGCCATTTTTGAGGGGGGGGGGGGGGGGGTTGTAGTATACTTTAAAATAAAAGTCGTAAAAGTTATAGAAAATCATTTTTATAGACTTAGAACAACTGACACCTTTGCCGTAGTTAATAAATCACAAGACAAACGCAATAGTCTGACATATTGGCAAAACAAGTTAAAGCTTTGTAACAGTTTTGTGCATTCACCATCTAGCGGTCGTAATGTGTACTATACTATAATAAGAATTTATATTATTATGTCGGAATTATACACGCCATCTGATGTTTGGAACTGGAACTAGTCTAACTTTATCTTGAATTAATTTACCAATAGTCTAATTATTTAACAAGCAAACGATTATGCTCAATAACAATCATATTATATATGAGATGATTATACGTGCAAGTCGTAACTTGCTATTCGTTTCGAGTCCAACTGACACACTTATATTTTCTGTGCGGTTTAGTGTCAGTGTGTATCTGTGATCGGTTATGAACTTCTGCCTTTTTAGGCGATTATCACACTGCCCCGCGCCAGATCTGTATCATCGTGCGGGTTTTTTACGCCCTCACGCGCGTAGTTGCGTTCTGTGGAGTCACGGCGGCTCTGACTCATTCCATACAAAATCACGCACGGCACTATGAGACTCGGTGTGCGTCTCGCCGCGCAACTACGCGCGTAGGTGCGGAGCGAGATGCATGTAGGTGCGTGATCTGTATGAACGCGCGTAGATGCATTTTCAGTGTGTTGGACTGTGCGTCTTTTCTATACAAACGGAGGTACTTTCAAGCAACGTTAAGAGACGCATTGACGCACTGCGCTGCGTGATGCGTGGCATTGTGATAACCGCCTTAGGGAAAGATGGCGTCTTATGAAAAATTATAGTAAAATTATTGGGAGTAAAGTTCTTAAAATTGACACTTATGAACGCTAATCCTTTTGCCCTAGGAGCGAATATACTTTAGTAAATCGAATGAAATTGTTATTTCTGTGCCACTTTTATTATAAAATATCTTAATTAAAAAAAAATTACGTGCATAATCATACAGTGCAACGGGTGGCCATGTTTTTTTATTTTGTTGATTATGTTGTCCCCATTAGATTTCAATTATGAATGAATAGGTGAATAAAGGACACTAAAGCACACCCACTGTAATTTTTTCGAGGTGGTCACTTAATTGCAAACTTATAAAAATAACTTGTAAATTTTATTTACCATTATTATTATTATTAAAGACGAAACTATGTATAAGAAAAAAATAGGAGAATACATCTTAGGGGGAGTCCACTATAATATGTTTTTGGAATTTTATGTCTAAGTAAAGTAGTTTTCGAGAAAAAAAATTTTTTTACAAGTCCCTCATTTTTGCAACTTTTTTATATATCTTCACAACCACGCCATCTATGGCTACAATAAGTGTACGTACAAACTTCTCATAGGTTTCCCTAAAATACTATATAGGAATTTCTATCGGGGGCAGATTGCCTATACTTATACGGCTAGACCCTTTCAAGTTTGTAGGCCCTGCCTGAGCGTGCCTGTCTGACCTATGCGTGCATTTTCGTCAGGTTCACCCCCCCACTGATACATATCTTCAAAAATAAATCAAGGGCGTGGAAGAAATGGAAAACTTATGGAAATTTATCCGATTACGAAACATTTTCCCTCTACAGATCAAGATTTAAAAAGGAATCTGACAAATGTTACTCTCACTACATCAAAACAGTACAAGATAGCATTTGTCGTAACGTAAAATATTTTTGGAAATTTATATCAGATTTAAAGGATAAGCCCGGAATACCTGCCAAAGTTCATTATGGTACTCGAACCGCTGATGATCCAATCGGGGCTTGTAACTTATACTCGGATTTTTTCTGCTCTGTTTATGAAACATCCACATTTAATCCCGATGGTTGGGATCCACCAGCTCATTTTACAGGAAGTATTTTAATAAATTCTATATATCTCAGCTTATCAAAAATTACTAACGCTCTGGAATCGATTGATCACACTAAAGGAAACGGTCCCGATGGTATACATCCACTGTTTCTCAAAAAAACTGCTGCTTATTTGAATAAACCACTGTTCATAATTTTTAATAAATGCTTGTCAGAGGGAGTTTTTCTGGACGTATGGAAACAGGCCTACATAACCCCGGTTCATAAAAACGGGTCTAAGAACGATGTAGCGAACTACCGCCCCATCTCTATACTGCCTGCATTGTCGAAGCTTTTCGAAAGGTTAGTCCATAATGAGCTTTACCCTATTATACACAACGTGATTTTGCAAGAACAGCATGGTTTTGTGAGACGTAGATCTACTTGTACCAATCTTATGTTATTCACTAATACACTATTTGAAAATATGGATAGGCGTGTACAAGTGGATGCTGTGTATACAGACTTTCGAAAAGCCTTCGACAAGGTAGATCATGAAATATTGCTTAATAAAATAGCTTTTAACGGAATCAGAGGGAATTTGCTGCGCTGGTTTATCTCCTATATATCAAACAGGAGTCAAAAAGTGGTTATTAAAGGTTCCCATTCCAACACCATCGTAACTACATCTGGTGTCCCGCAGGGGTCTATTCTGGGCCCATTGCTGTTTGTACTTTTTATAAACGATATAGATTATTGCTTTCAGAATTCAAAATTTCTACTTTACGCAGACGATTTAAAAGTTTTTCGACCTATAAACAATAATAAAGACTGCCTTCTTCTCCAAAATGATTTAGATAGCTTAACTGAATACTGTAAGAGGAACAAATTGCAACTTAATATTAACAAATGTAACTTTATAAGATTTACTAAAAAGAAAAATATCGTTGACTATAAATATAAACTGGGCAATATCTATTTACAAAAAGTCGACTCCGTGCGGGACCTCGGTGTTGAAATAGATTCAAAGCTACATCTCGATGTACATATTCAAAAGATCACCAGTAAAGCTTATCAAATGTATGGTTTCATAATGAGAGTTGGTCATTGTTTTAAGCGCACTTCCACCTACCTCTACTTGTACAACTCCCTTATCCGGCCTCAGGTAGAGTACGCATCTACCATCTGGAACCCCTATTATAATAAATACAATGATCTCATAGAGAGGGTTCAGCGCAGATTCCTTAAGGCAATGCATTTTAGGTGTAACAGAGGTTCTTTACCATATCCAGACTTACTTAAAAAGTATAATCTGCTAACATTGAGCCAAAGACGATTACTTCTCGGAGCAATGATGTTGTATGGTTTGTGTAATGGTGGATTAGATTGTACTGATCTTACGAGCAGTCTTTGTTATTCTGTGCCACGGACAGTGCAAAGACGGGAGGTGCGCGCTGGCCATCTGTTTTCAACTGGCAGCTGCCGAACAAACGCTGGTTTACGTGCCCCTCTTCGGCAACTTGTAACGGCTCATAATTCTAACTTCTTAGGAACCGATATCTTTGCACTGTCCTCTTCCAAATTTAAAAAAGCCATAACGGCTACATTGTCATCAGATGGTAGTATTATATAACTTTTATAAGCTTTTGCAGTATTGGCCACAATCCACAATACTTACTTTAATTAGTTTTAACTTATATCATGCATATTAATCTCAGTTTGTTTTTTCTCCTTTTTTTGCTTTTCTCTATAATATGTTCTTCACCTTAAAATACTTAATACTTTTTTGTAATCTGTGGATAGCGTAGTTGGTTTGACTTTGATAATATTTTTATAACTTTGTACCATGTATAACCAATTATTGTCATTCTGTTTGTTGTCCTGAATAAAATAAAATAAAAAAAAAAAAAAAAAAATCCATGTGTGCGTTACACTTGTAGGAAATTATTAGTAGCTCTAATCTTTTTTGCCGACATCAAAAAAGGAGGAGGTTCTCAATTCGGTTGATTTTTAATTTTTTTTTTTTTATTTTTGTTCTCTCATAGCTCCGTCATTTATAAACCGATTTGGAAAATTATTTTTTTATTTGAAAGGTTACACTTCCCGTTTGATCCCATTGTCATCAGATCAGGATTTGATTACTTCTTAGTGTACTTTGAAGTCGGTTTAAGTTTTTTGTAAAACAGTTAAAAAGAAATACTATATTTATTAAGTCAGTCATACTCAAATAATAACGTAGTTATAATAAAACTCATTAGTCATACTAAAATTAACACATAATCAAAGAGAAAAACTGAAACTCTGAAATTAAAGATGATCAAAATTCAAAATCATTATTTTTTCAAATAACATGTAACATAAATGGCCAGTGCGTATTTAGAACACGGTAAATAATAATCAACCAATGATTAATCAACCTTTGTCTCTGCGTTCTTCTTACAACAGCCTCAAAACTCTCTCCATGGCAACTTAGATATATGGTAGTCGAAAATTGTAAGCCTTGAGCAAAATTAGCTCTCATTATGTTCATAACATACAAATCCTTTGTAATCAAAATACCTGATACGTAAAGCTTTGCTTCTCCATAATTAAAGAGATACTGTACTCTTTGTGGTTGTGTTATCCTCGTTCACCAGCTAACAAAGCAGAGCCTGTACTTAATTCCTACAGATAATATTTTCGTATGACACAAAGTATGCAAATAAACAGGTTAATTCTTGGATCAAATATTTATCTATTTGTTTTTTAAGCAAATATATACAACACTGCAATTTACGTTCAGAAGCGATTCCTAAGAACCCTCAGTGGCTCGATTCTCGTAACAAAACGTAAGCGGTGTCGTAGCGACATCAACTATTTAAATTGTTTCGTGAAATATTTTGTATAAAAAATATTCAAACGTGTATATGCCTCAACAATTTGTCTATAGGATCGTTTTTAACCGACTTCAAAAAAAGGAGGTGGTTCTCAATTCGGATGTTTTTTTTAATTAATATTTTTCATGACCATGGAACGAAGTTCTTCAGTCGCATACATTTTATTTATAATATCACTTTAATATAGTCCGCACATTAACTTTCACATAGTCCGCATTATCAGTCACCGTCCAGTCATATTTTAGTAAAATGGTGGTTATTTTACTTAAACTTTACACGGACTTTTGTTGAGACAACTTGTAAAGTCACGATACACATAATTCATTTCATTTCACTTCACTGGTGCACATGGATTGATGTTTATTGGATAAAATACAACCGATAATATGCAATAAAACTCAAAATACACGAATTTATGAAAATAAAAATGAAAACGCTACGTCACTCTGCAAGTTCCCGCCAAAAAGTCCCCAATTCGGTTGTATTTTTTTTGTTATTTTTTTTTATGTTTGTTACTTCATTACTCCGCCATTTATTAACCAATTTGGAAAATTCTTTTTTTATTTGAAAGGGTACACTTTCCGTTTAGTCCCATTGTCATCAGATCAGGATTTGATTACTTCTTATTGTACTTTGAAGTCGGTTTAAGTTTTTTGTAAAACAGTCCAATTATTCAATCGTTCATTTGACTTTATAATAGTAAAAAACACATTTAATCGTTGAAGTCGCTACGACATCGTAGAAGTTTTGTTACGAGAATCGAGCCACAGGTTGTGGTATGAGCTCCCCCTATGGATTTCCCAAGGGAGTGCAGTTTAGGTTCTTCAAATAGGTTGTGAAGTGATTTTCGTAGGGTTCAAAGCGCGATTGATATTGATATGTATGTATGTATTGTGCAAGCTGAAGAGAGCCCGCCCACGAGCAAATTTTTGTATCTACGATAATCGCGGATTTGATGTGCGTATCAGTATTGAACTCTGAATGTTTTACACGGCTTTTTCTATATCTCGTTAGTTAAAATATAATAGAAAACATAAATATGCGATCCATAACACACTTGCATAAGCTAATAATAAATTAAACATTTACATTAAATTGTTACTTTATTTCATAGAATCATCGAAAGGCGTAACAATTATAATAAGTTTTTGTTAAAAAAAAAAAACATTTTAAATACGATCTTTTTTGTTGACTGTACTTGCAGTTGACTGTACTTGCATTGTCTTCCGATATACCAATGTATACCGAATATCAAGCCAATCCGACCACTGGAAGTGGGTGAAATTCGACTTACAAGATTCCACCCGAACAAACATACATACATACATTGCAAGTTAAATAAAAGGCTGTAAATAGCTAGGTAGGTAGGTAGCTACCGAATTAATAACACCATATTAATTCACGTCGATTCAGTCAACCTTTCCAGCAATCCATATCTTCCAAGAAATATCACAATGTATTTCCCTCGCCACAACGATCCATCACAAGGGGACACACCCCATAGATCTAAGGTTACGTCGTTACTATTGACGCAGGTGGGCTCTGTAATGAGGTTGAATCCATTTAATACTGTGAAACTCAAGTGAAACTGGAGATATTCTTTGATCATACATTCATCTTCTTAAGGTGGCCCTCTGTGGCCGGCGCAACTTCAACGCAAGCATAGTCTAAAAGCTTGTTGTTTCATCCAACGTAATGTTTGACTGCGAAAAATGAGAGACAGCATCAGAGCCGTCGGTTATCAGTCGGTAAATTCCGCTGATCACTCGCGGCCGCTTCGCTAGGTCGTCATTCATGCTTTCACATTCATAAAACTTGTTCCAGGAGTATACTTCTTGTGAAAAAATCTTACCAGTTTGTGAAAAAAAAGTTAGTTATTTAGAATCTCCAATACATTTGCAAGCCTGGTATCTAAATGTTTTTTTTAGTTTTACAATTTATAGGTACATTAGATATGGCCAAAGTTCAGGCAAAAACGCTGTTTTTCGGAGGCTTTGACTGAATTTGTTGCACACTCTTTTTAAATTACGCCTAAATACACGGCTAGATATAGTGCACAAGATACTAATTTGTTCAAAACATCTAACGAAAAATGTTTAACAACGCCATAATAAGTACAGAGGTTTTGTATGAAAAGTATGACGAATTGAGTCCTCTTAATTTTAATTTTGTTAACCAATTTAGGACTTATTTCTGCCAGTGTCGAGTTATATTATGATTACCAATCACATTATCACTTTCACATAGTCCTCAGTCAGTCACCGTCCATAAAAGTCATGTTTTACTACAATGGTAATCGAGGCCCTCCTCATGGTAAGCGGTTACCGTCATCATATGGATTGCAATACCTGACCCATCGCTCATGCGTTACCAATCCTTTCCACCTCCCCAATGAGCACTGGCGACCACTCACGCGCAGGAACACAAGAAAGTTATTTGGCTGCGGTATTCTGCAACGTGGAGTTACTACCCCAGTCGTTTCCTCATTTCCTTGACCGAAAGCTCAAGCTCATATTGCCAAACATTTTACTCCAGCAGCTTATAGGCTAATTATACCCAAAAAGCATACAAAACTCTGCGTATTCAATACAATAATGCCTTCAGGGTGCTGTTGAGGCTTCCTCCTTACTGTATTGCTTCAGGCATGTTTGCGGATGCGCATACGGACGATTTTTTCGCAATAATGCGCAAAAAAGTGGCCTCTATTTTATACAGGATGAGAGGGAGCACCAACAGCATTCTGAGGCCTTAGCACGAAAATCTATCGCAAGCGTAACGTATTCGTATCGAGAGAGTTAACTCAAATTTGTATGGGAATGTGTCATTCGAATGCTGCCAAACGTTCAAATCGGTAGCACGAACAACTACGTTAACCTCACGTCACACTACGTAAACGTGGTTTGGTATATAATTTGAAATTGGAACTAATTCTGACGTATGGTATCGTCTACTCGCAAGCCAGCTAACGTAGACTTTGTCACCGTGATTTTTTCAGTGAGAGCGTTACGTGAACACCTCGCATCTTAGGTTTCATTTGAAATGTTTTGAATGTATAATTTTATTTAAATATTAAGATTTTTAGTTGTATTTCTTTATTTATAATCTTATAACTAAATATGGTGAATCATTTAGTTAAAATTATTTTATTTAATTTTATTCTACATTTAATATGGTATTTAAGTTAGTTTTAACTAAAACACATTCAATTCGGGAGCCTCATGTATTGTTTGACTACTATCCAAAAAAATATTTTTTAGGCCATAATTAACCCATTGATTCTGAAACATCCTATATATACGTAATTATAATAAGTGTATAAATGTTAGGGGATGTCAATAGTTCAAGTTGAGCCACTCTTTATATGATATCCCCTAAAACTGCTAAAACACAAATCTAGAAATGAAAATCGTCGAGTTTATTTCTAACGGAGTCACAAGACTCATCCTCTTCGTCTGTTATGTTCTAAATTCAAACCTTTAAACACGTGAACTCTTTGCTGTACGTTCAAAAATATTTCCACATTCATCACATTTCAATGGTGAAAAAGAAAACATTTACATGGGAATGATGATGTAATACCTTATATTGTTAGCTAATAATATAAGATAAGCTGATTATTTCATTTAGTTTATGTTATTGGAAATAAATATTTTAATATTGTGTACCAATAAAATCAAAAATGTATGTTTCAAAATTTCTAGACGAATTTAACGCAGCTCGCAAGCTAGGTTTCGAGTAGACGATAGAACTTCTGTCAAAAATGACATCTACTCGATACGATGACGCTACGAAGGCGATACGAAAGTGGTTCGTGCTAAGGCTACAGAGCGTGTTTGCTGTGAGGTCAGATGGGCCTAGTTCAGGCAGGTTTATGAAGCTGCACGTCATGTGTTATGCTTCATAAACTGCCTGTCGCTAACTTAGTTCTTAAGATTTGTATTTACAACAATCTATGGACCCTGTTGTCTGAAAATAAATGCATTTTTTTTTATTTATAGTAGGATTCGAAACCGACACCTTGGTCTCGGTATCCGACGTCACTACCACTGAGCTACCACTCTTTAGCATATCTTCCATAAAAGGTATCAGGCCAATCAGAATCTTAATTTAATTCTTTATGTCCACAGCTACATCGCTCCCTTCCTCCTAGCAACAACCATAGTCGCCAACACGCTCATAGTGGTGGTACTCTCCCGGCGACACATGAGGACCCCGACCAACGTGGTGCTGATGGCCATGGCTCTCTGCGACATGTTCACCATGCTGTTCCCGGCGCCCTGGCTCTTCTACATGTACACCTTCGGGAACCACTACAAGCCCCTCAGCCCTGTCAGAGCTTGTCAAGCATGGAATTATATGAATGAGGTTAGTGGAATTATTATACTAGCTGTCTTGCGCGGTTTCACCCGCATTTCCGAGGGATCGTATGTTTTCCCGAGATAAAAAGTATCCTATGTGTTAATTCAGAATATATTTTATCTGTGTGCCAAATTTCATCCAAATCCGTTCAGTCGTTTTTGCGTGAAAGAGTAAGAAACATACATCCATACTCACAAACTTTTGCATTTATAATATTAGTAGCTGTAAGGATTTAGCCTTATTATGACAAACTCTACAAGCCATATTTTTTATTGACGAGCCCGTTGACGTAGTTGGTTAAGATTCCACCTATAGCACCGCAGGTCGTGGGTTTGATTCCCACACAGGATGCATTTATGTGCATGAACGTGTCTGTATGTCCTGAGTCTGGGTGTAATTATGTATGTATTTACCAACAAACAGTCAGTTATCTTGTTACCATAGTAGGTACAAGCTCTGCTTAGTTTGGGATCAGATAACTGTGAGAGGAATGTCCCAGGATATTTATTTATTTATATTCGTACCAAAAAACTCACTGTATAAAGAAAGAAAGCAAAGAATCTTTTGGACACACAAACAATTATATACTTGCAACTTAGCGACAGAAAAAAATTAACAAATCATCGCAAAGTGTTCTAGTTCTTGAGAACAGACAGTTCCAACTTAAACCCCTTATAACTTTTGAACTAGGACAGACAAATTGCTGTCATTTTTTATTAAAACCCGAGATGGTCCACCTTCACACTCAATTTATTATAACAAAGCTTTTAATATTTATTGTCGGAAAGTCGTTTAATTAAAAGGCTCATATAAAGTTCATAAATTGTGTTTGTGTTATGCGCCAGTAGGTGTATTACATTCCGTTTGAATTGATACGCGGCCGATATTGCGAAACGCATCGTGCCATGAACATGATATTCAGCCGTTGTTGACACTATTTATTATTAATTGTGTTTGACGTATAGAGCACTGATTAATTTTTACCTGTTGCCATAACCACAGATTGACACAGTTTTTTTCGAAAACATCAACATTGTTTTACAAACAAACTTAGTTATGCGGTTCGTTTTTAAACAAAACTTATGGTTGTATCAAGAAATATACTTCAAAGAAAGCCCTTGGTGCGCGAGTCAGACTCAGAATTGCACTAAGCCACTTTTTATACTGAGATCTTTTATCGAAGGTAATTAAACATCTTCTTTCTAAAATCGTAAACCTACGATGTATTTCTTTCAAATATCCCTGCATACATCTTCTTACGTGCTTTGGGATTATAAATTATTCAGTAGAATCACAATAAGAGATGGTGGTACTCTGTGCTGAACAAACTACTTAGAAATACTGTTTTCTGCCATTAGCTAAGAATCTGAACAATTCGTGAACTACATTTAAAGAAAAGCAAGCTTCATTAACTGCATTGCAGCGCCAACACAGTCAGATTGTAACCCGATGCGCCTGTACGATATTGCAGTCAGCGCTGGGCCGTTAACTGACGATTTCACCCTAATGACGGCAACAGACTGTCGATTATATTCTTCCTTAGCCACTTTTGGTATGAACAACAACAAATCGATGACATGTTGTTATTTGTTTTCTTATATACACGCAGCCTGTGGTGGAGTACTGTCACGTCATTACGATGCGGGTTAATATCCTTTGGCAGAGCTCTGGCGACCTTACTCACGCGCAGGAACACAACATAAAGTTATTTGGCTACGGTATCCTGTAAGGCGGAGGTACTGCCCCAGGCGAGCTGCTCTTTGAGCGAATAAACGCTACGCTCTAACTCTCTTATATATTATAAAACTACCAAATAGTATTTATTTACAACAAATATGTACAAAATACAGTCTATATATAGAAAATTACCTCAAGCCTGCCGCTGCTTCCGATTAACGGCAGGGTTCCCAGAAGGCTGGCAGCGTTTCCTCTTTGGATAGCCAAGCTGACGCGTTGGCGGAAAAAGCTCCCCGCCCGCTGGTCTCCGGAGGTCTCGATCAATTTTGATGACAAGGTGCGAGTAAAACGGCGAGCTTCAGACCCCCACGGTCCCATGGGTAGAGAGTAGAGTTATTATGTTGAATATCAAACAAATCTGCAAGTAATGCAAAATAACTCTATGTACCTCCCTTTTTTTTTTTTTTTTTAATTAAATGGGCTTGCGTTTGGCGACTGACCCGCCCATAAGGGGCGATAACGAAGCCTAAGATGAAACACGCTTACCCAGAAGAAACCTATTCACTCTGGTCTTGAAAGTACCTAGATTATAAGCGTCAGGAAACACAGACGCCGGAAGCAAGGAGAAACAAGTGCAACTACCATATAATCGTTATTTTTCATCGCTCTAATAAATCGAACGCTACAGAATATTTAATAAAAAATATATGTGTAACAATCTAGCTTCAATTATATCGGATCGCAATTAATTGTAATACGATACACCTATACGATATTGCAGTAGGCGGTCGGCCGTTAACAGGCGATGTTACCCTACGGTTAATATCTTAATCACTCAATTAAGTACTACACTAAACACTTAAATAAAGTACTCAGCCAGGGGCTCAAGTCTGCTAATACAGTAAAGTTCCAATCATGGAGGTAAAATCCTTAAGTAATACATTCGGGAACTAGTCAGTGATTTTACACTGATTTTGAATAGTCTGTGCTTGACTTATCCAATCAGAACGCTTTAGTCTTTAAGATTCCACCTATCGCGCCGCAGGTCGTGGGTACTATTCCCAAACAGGACATGCATTTGTGTGGATGAACATGTCTGTATGTCCTGAGTCAGGGTGTAATTTTTTTTTTTTTTTTTTTTTACTGTTTATAGGCCTGTGTTTGACCGCAATCTCACCATGGTAAGTGATGATGCGGCCGAAGGTGGTAAGCACACAAAGCCTAGAAGGATCTGGCTCTCAAGTGCAGCTATCGGAACACACCGAAAGGTGCTTGGCGACAGATTTTCAACTTGAGGGTGGTAGCCAGCCAGGCGGGTACTACAAAGTACCCTACCACCGTGCTATGGTTTCCTCACGATGTTTTCCTTCACCGAAAGCTCAAGCTCATTGTAGGATTCGAACCCGGGACCTTCATCTCGGTATCCGACGTCACTACCACTGAGCTATCATCGCCTTCAATTATGTATATTAAGACGGGGACTAAGCTCAATTTCACAAAAATGGGTTTCTTTGAGACGCGAGTATGACGCAACCCAATGAAAATACCTCACACAAAAAATAATGTGGACAGACAAGGGCCTGAAGAAAAATGTTAACCGAATAGAATATTGAAAAGTGCTTTGTATTCCCCACAAAAAAATCGTAAACTAGTGCATAAAAATAAACTTTGGCGTCGTAATTCTCTGTATTTTCAGCGACAACAACTAATTTTTTTTTGAGAATATGTTAGATACTGCATTATATTGAAATGTTAACCGGATAATTATTAAATTTAATGAGTATTTTCTGTATAATCTAAAGAAAACGCAAAAATAAATATCCAAGCGGCAACTAGTCATATTGTCAACACAAATATGATTTACAATTTTCAACCCTATTCCACGCTGTCTAAATGTAGCAATAGCTTACGCGGTTGTTCTTTAGTCGTCGGGCAACGCTCGACCTGCATGGTTGGTACCGGACGCTTTGTGTCGATTTTTTTTATAAGCATTTGAGTATTGCTCTATACAGATAGCAATAGAACACATATTCGTATGCCCTGAGTGCAAGCGTCCTTGGTCGAACGTCTTGGCGATAGCCGCATAACCATAGTATACATACAACAAAAACAAACATGAAGATAAATCAACTAATCCCAAGAATCTTATATCTATGGATATTTCATTACCTTATTATATCTGAAGACGAAAAATTTCACCTTTATTACGTCACACATACATTCTTTTTCAGTGACAACCATTGAATTATTACGCTATTCAATGGTGACAACGTTGTTAGCTATTTCAGGACAAACTTGGGACATATACATTTTATTATGTAGTTAGTTGACTTTCTACCACCTACTACTTTTAATTATATAGTCAACACAAATATGATTTACAATCTTCAACCCGTATTTTTTCGATTTGGAGTGGACAAACCCAAAAGTTAAAATTAGAAGTCATTGAAAGGGATGACAATTTCTGGAATCATAAAATGAAACATGAGTTGGTTCGATTTTATATGAACTGCCTTCTCCCAGACATACACGTGGCATGCCTATACACGATGGTATTGTATCAGTAATGCAAAGCAGTTTACTATTCGGGCAGATACAGAATAAAATTCAGTCAAGATTTCTAGATTTTTCTGAATTTAATACATCAGTAGCACGGAATCTTTGCCAAGCGCTTATCTCCTAAAAGCAGTGTTTCTCATTAATGTTTTTAGGCTCGTTGATGCGCTTGTAGTGTACCTAACTTGATTAGCCGTTCTTAATCGATCGACAAAGATAAGCAATTGCTGATGTGGACGGTATCCGGATGGGTGACCGTCTAGTGGTATTTCAACTCGAGCATTTTCCGTGCTTTAGGAGGCACGTTCTCGTAGAATCGAGGTTCTTTTTTATGCATGCGGTCTACCTTCCGTTCCGTCTTTGCACGCTCCATATTCACGGTCGCCAGATCTCGTAGAATCGAGGTTCTTTTTTATGCGTGCGGTCTACCTATGGTCTCATCTGAAGACTTTAAAGAAAACTCATAGGTAGAGGGTTGAAGGAAATTTACTAATTAATTACTATTACAAAAAATTATGTACAAAATGACGTGGAAAAATCGATAGAGTGACAAAACAAAAAGCTTTGTCAAATAAAGTTTAAATTATTATTTTTCTGTAGGGTATGAAACCTCTACACACGTAAAGCCGTTGTTCTCGGCTATCACTAAATTGTGTAAGTCGTTATGCTAGTTGGAGATCTCTTAGGCGGCTTGGAAACTCCAACGAAGTTGAACACTAGCCTATCTCCACCAATTTGCAGTGGCCATGCATGGTGGAATATCTGTCCATTCTTTTCAGTAGTATTCCTGTTACCTTTATTCTTATTTCACTCAGCAGTGATTATGTGCTGATGATGATGATGTTTGTTATGATTACTTCTGAATAGAGATTTAATGGTACTCTACGAAATGTCAATACGCTATACACGTTGATATCTCTAATATGTATGTATGTACTATCAATCTTCCCCATACCGTCATATTATGTAAAAAAAAACATCACAGAAAATTACCAAGAACTTATTAAAATATTATATTTCCTTGCCATTTAACGTTAAATGTATCTGTTTACACCAAAATCCTAAGGTTAAATTACACCCGAAGGTGAGGATTATTTTTACCAATGATTGTCCGAAACGTGTCTTCAGACGTCGAGCACAAACCGCTGGCTGAAAGCGGCCGTGATTCTGTAAAGCTTGCTAAGATAGTACAATACAAGTTCTCATAGAATTACGTAAACGCGATAGTTACGTCAATTCTTTGCAAACTTTACACTCGGGGTACTGATGCCTACGTATGTGTGTATCGGCGAAGATTTGGCTGCGTTCAGTAAAAAATATATAACGGTTGTATCAATGTCCCCCTATTCCCTCTAATGGGAAATTAAATTTAAAGTCGCGGCAACTCACATACATAAAATATGGCAGCTTTAAAACTTGATTATATCATGGATTATTAGTAATCCTATCTCTTCGGTAGGTATGTAAAAAGGAGAATGACCATTTTCTAAGGGGAATTCCACTTCGAAAATGTTTGTGTCACAATGATTTATTTTTTATTTTGTAGAAAAAATACTATATTTTCATAATCAGTAAACAGTTTTAATTTTCTGACCCGGGTTTAAGAGCTTTTTTCTTTTTTCTGATGCAGAATTTAAGATTATAAAATGCAAAAAATGGCTATTTACATAGTTTGTTTTAGTAATTCAATGGTTTAGAATTAGTAAGTCGGTAATCTTAAGGTTTTTTAATGGAGGCCACTAAAAAATACAATTTGTGTTTATTGTGATGTTTTGCAAAAGATTAAACGTAGGTATGCTAGACTTTTTGGCGGGATCTTGCAAAGTCACATAGCGTCTTCGTTTTATTTCCATAAATTCCTGTAATTTCAGGTTAATGCATATTATCAGTGGTGTTTTATCCAATAAAGATCAATCTATGTGCACACAAGTTCAGTGAAATTAATTATGTATATTGTGACTTTTCAAGTTATCTCAAAAGGTCCGTGAGAAGTTTTAGTACAATGACAACTATTTTACTAAAATATATCTGTTACGGACGGTGACTGATAGTGCGGACTATATGAAAATGATTTATTTAGTGACCAGAACTAAAATATAACTTGACACTGGCAAAAATAAGTCCTCATAAAAAAGATTTGGTAGCCAAACTTACCTATTCAAAATATAACTCGACACTGGCAAAAATAAGTCCTCGTAAAAAAGATTTGGTTGCCAAACTTACCTATTTATAATATAACTCGACACTGGCAAAAATGAGTCCTCATAAAAAAGATTCGGTTGCCAAACTTACCTATTTATAATATAACATGACAGTAGCAAAAATAAGTACTCATAAAATGGATTTGGTTGCCAAACTTAAAATTAAGAAGATTTTATTTTTCGTAAAATAAATTAATACTTTTAAGAAATTATTTTATGTTACTTGTTACTTTTTATAACTATACTATTATCGTAATAGGTTCTTACATTACATTCTGTTTGGAAAATAATCATTGTCATCAAACACAATTATAAATAAAATGTGTATTTGGCATTTCTGCTACCTTTAACCGACGAATATTATCTAATATCACTCTCGTAATTTCGTTTCATCATTACTAGCGTTATTCATCAGAAAAAGCTATATAGACCGTATTTAACTACGACAAACCTAATTTAACACCTGGCAACATTCGATATTAATAAAACTGTGATTCGAATGGCGTACGGTTTCAGATATCTGTGGTGCGGAAGGCGTACCTACAGGTGTAAAGGAGTTCAAGCGAATATATTATTAATGCTGTTTTTAATCCTCGGGATAGAAAAATATTAATATTTTGTGAATGAACATAATAAAATAAGACTTGATTTTTGAATCATATTTAATTGAGACACGCGATGACACAATAGTGGGCCCAAATATGGTCAATCTCCTTTGGTTTATATACCTTTTTATCTATAAAATAATTTTTTACACGTTTTGTAACAAAACGTCATTTTCAATCATATTTAACCGGGAGCACATTTCAGCGGAGGGTGCAATACGAATTGTGAGCAGTTTGCTCAGTAGTGGTGAACAGTTTAAGTTACATATATTAGGTCATTACATATGAAATTGGCGTTTTGTACGGGAGGAATATAAAGTCAATTTTTATTTTGTAAAATATATTTAATAAATCAAAGTATGCACCGTTGTTATCTATGCACTTTTGCCATCCCATAGGTAGTTTATTGATCCCTTTACTAAAAAACCATGGGGGCGAGAATTAATAAACTCTTTGAAGGCGGTTTGGACTGCCGCATCGGAGTAGAATTTTTTTCCTTGTAAAAAGTTTTCCAAATTCCGGAAAAAATGGTAATCTGTTGGAGCAAGGTCCGGGGAGTACGGTGGATGTCACAAACATTCCAATTGTAGCTCATCTAACTTAGCGGTTGTTTGTTGTGCAGTGTGTGGTCTTGGGTTGTCGTGAAGCAGCAGTGGCCTAGAGCGATTGACCAATCTCGGTTGTTTAGCAGCTAGTTCTTTCTTCATGGTTTGCAGTTGCTGACAATAGATATCTGCCGTAATCGTTTGTCCAGATTTTAGAAACCTGTAGTGAACGACAACGGCGCTAGTCCACCAAACACTCAAAAGTAACTTTTTCTGAGTCAATTTTCGTTTAAGGCAGGATTTGGCTGGGTCTCCAAGGTTCAGCCATTGCGACGAGCGCTTCCGATTATCGTACAGTATCCACTTTTCATCACAAGTAATGATTCGATTTAAAATCCCTTCATTATTGAGTCGGTTGAGCAAAGTAACACAGCAGTCGACGCGTGTTTGCAAGTTCGATTCACTCAATTCATGAGGTACCCATCGTTCAAGTTTTTTTACTTTCCCGATTTGCTTCATGTGGATTAATACAGTTTTATCACTTACCCCGAAGCCTGCAGCTATCTCTGAAGTGCTTTATAATGGATCCGCTTCCACAATAGCCTTTAATTCTTCATTTTCCACTTTGGTCTTCGGCCGTCCACGGGGTTGGTTCTGAAGGTCGGCTTTTCCGGAACGAAAACGTTGAAACCAAAAACGTACAGGGAATTAATATGGCTTACCGATGTACCTGCGCAGAAAATACATTTTCAAAGTGCGGGAAACGCTATTGGCCGACAGCTGCCGTCATGTTAGCGCGCGCCGTGCGGAGGGCCGTGACTTGCGAGTGAGATAGAACTAACAGCTGCAGTGTATTATGAACCTTATAGTAGTGATCTAAGGTTGATTGTAAGTTTGAAGCATTCTTTCGTTAATCTTCGGGGCCATACTTTCTTTTCTGTGCGAACGAAGATTCACGACGCGCCATATAAGTTGAGTAATACTGTACCGTGCTTTCTTTTGCGACACCAGCGCCGTACACATAATTAATCTTTCGAGCTGTTTCTGCAGCACTGGTGCCAAGGCAGAACTCGTACTCGTAAATATACCGATATTTCATGTTTTCCATTGTGCGGTAATAAGCGACGCCAAAGAAAAAAATAATGAGGAAAATTTATAAATTTGAATTTGGAATTCTTAACCAAAGAGGAGATATTTGAGATCAAAGTGGTCAGTACGACAAAACGCTAATTTCATATGTAAGGACCTAAATAATTTATACTGTTATGAAAATAAATAGATAGATTATTATATGTCTAATATCAATGATATTTTTTTTTGAAAATTGTTCATCGTCTCATATTATGTATCAACATGTCAATACATTAAGAAATCCGTATCTATTCTGATTTCCTTACATATACTATGCAATTTTCCAAAAGTACACACACATCAGTCATTCCACATTCTAGGTTGTGTGAGTGCATTCGTCGTTTGAAATCGTGAGCTGTCCGCGCCTTAAGTATGTATTTACAAACAAAAAGTAGTATATGTATTATATCAGTTATCTGGTTGCTACATATGATGATATGAAGTCAGTGTGGGCTGATGGCCTCAGACTGACGATGTTGTGCTACATGATGATGGGAGGCGGCTCCCGGGAGGGATAAATAAAACCACCTCATGCGAGTGCTGTAGCGACACTGATTTATTTATTGCTTTGATATAATACTTTCACCATTCGGTACAAAAATGCAAGCTTGGCAGTTTGCGGCATACAGAAATTAACTATGTACACTGGTTTCCATAGTACAAGCTCAGATCAGATGACCGTGTGTGAGGAATGTCCCAGGATATTTTATTTAATAATGCGTTATCTATTTATGTTCCCACTTTGAAATAAACTAAAGTGTAAAATAAAATGCCTTACGCCTAGAAAATCCAGATTTACTTCAACTAAATCCCATATCCTATAACACTAAATTCAAATAACCGATGTCCAAAATCCGGCAGAATGCCAAAGTGGCTCAATAAAACAAATACTACGTAGCCGAGTCCAATATCCAGTGCTATCCAACTTGGCTGGATTATATACTTGCCGGGTAAACATTTTTAGGATGCTTATTGTCAGGTCTTTTTAGAGCAGCTTTATTAACGACTGTCCAAAAAAGGAGTGTAATGCTCTGTCTTGAGTCTGGGTTCAGTTATATATGTGAGTTTATTATTCCACCATAACTTTTAAATGCCTTGAACAGAATTCTATCGGGTATCTATCGTTAGATCATCTCGATTTTTTTTATCTTTTAGTTGGTTTTGTGGCAGGCCAGTCGTTATTTTTTTTTAGATGTCCGCATTTACTGGATAAAAAGTAGCTAATGTCCTTCTCCTGTTGGTGTTTTGTTTTTTTTTAATGTTTATGCGTTTTTATGATTGTGTATTTTATTTTGTAAAATAAAAAGTATGTATATAGTAATGTTTTGGAATAAAATAGCCAATAGTCAGATTGTTCAAAAAAAATATTTAAAAAATGTAACCTTGCTGAGTTTCTTGCCTGTTCTTCTCAGTTGAAAGCCGACTTACGAACTGGTGGTAACTTCAGTAGCTTTGACCTTCATAAGTGCCCTACTAGGGCCTAAATTCAATAAATGGCTTTGACTTTGACTTTGACTATAGTATGAAGAAGGACATTTGCGTGCCAAATTGCATTGCGATCGGCTCAGAGTTTTAGTCATGAAAATGTAACAAACAATTATAATATTAATAGTCTGACTATTCATAAGTACCTGCGAAGGTCTATATGAAATATACAGGGTGTATTTCGCATGGTAACGCAAACTTCGCGAAAAGGCTACACCTAATGCCACTAATCAAATTGTGAAAGTCATTCACCTCGCTAATGATCGGTTATAGAAATTGTCATTTTCGAGCGCGCAATGTATTGTGAACACCGCGATTTAAACGCGCGATAACGTTGTGCCTACGTAGTACGTCGCTGACTGCAGGCGAATATCGGCATAAGACACCGTTTCTAGTTTTATTTACATTGCTACTTTTAGTGAAAGTAGTTATTCATTAACTTATTTATTTTAAATCTCTTTGGGTTAGGTAAGAATAACGATTATGAACAGTCTAAAGTAAAAAAAACTCAAAGAAAAACCGACGAAAAATTCCAACATGGGTCCAGAGTCCAGAATCATGTCCTGGACCCATGGTATCCGTTTGTGCGGCGATGTCCCTTACACGCTGTATATTTTTTTTTATCTACTTTGTAAGTCTGGAAGCTTAAAATTATTTGGCTGCGGTATTCTGTAAGGTGAACCTTACAGAATACCGCAGCCAAATAACTTTATGTTGTGTTCCTGCGCGTGAGTAAGCGAGCCAGACCTCATCGGGGCAGGGGAAGGATCGGTGACGCGTGAGTGATGCCTCATGTATTGCAAGCGTTCATATGACCAAAGTAACCGCTTACCATCAGAATAGCCGTATGCTTGATTACAGAATAATTAAAAAACTGTAAACGGCAGTACCAGTCATACAGAACTAATGTGGTTTTCCTGTACCTTCTGATAATACCACAGATTAATATAACAGAGCAATCAGAGAAATAAACAGTTTTTATTGATAACCTTTTATATCTTAGTTATTTCTGAGGTAAGTATGTTTTTTTTAACACAGTTTTTTTATTATAGTTTATTTACCAAGAGCTTGTTTTAATCTTTACACTGCACAGAATCAAATGTAGTACCGGTGATTACTTGTTACATCCAAACTAACAAACAAAACCACTAAAAAATATAAGTACAGATAGACAAGTCTCAACCCGCATAAGCACTACTTGAAAGCTTAACAACTATCAAAAACTAAATGTGAACCAAAAATAAAACTTCCCGCCATAATTACGACACAAGAGTGGAAAAGAACGAAATAAACCGACGACCCGGGAGAAAAATTGGTGCCATCATCAGGCTCTCAACATTGTTCGGGGACAATAAGCTATATCCGTCTCTTTCTACCATTGCCAGACAATGGGTTTGACTCGGCTCACGAAAACATAGAGATATGCCTATCAAATCACAGCTATGTACCGCTCTCTCATTGTTGATACTTGTTCTATATTTCTGTGTTTTAAGTTGATGTTAGGAGAGTAGAGGACTCCAATCCTCTTATTTATAAAACCACTAGCTGTCCCCCGCGGTTTCGCCCGTGATTTTGGTATAAAAAGTAGCCTATAACACTCCGGGATAATATAGCTTCCTATTAGTGAAAGAATTTGTCAAAGTTGACAAGTAGTTCATATTAGTGCGTTCAAACAAACAAACGATCAAACAATAAATCTCTTCAGCCTTATTATATTAGTATAGATATCATAGTGATAGATAGATAGATAGTGGCCCTGATTCTGTTGTTCACAATTAAACTAATTTTAATGTCACTATGTCTCTTTCTAACAAAGAACATAAGAAAAGGATGTAAGAAATTTAGTCCTGTCAAATTAGTCCAATGCTTGTTTTCAATATAATTTTAGTCGCCATCTATCGCGATTACGCCTAAATACACGCAAAATAAGACAGCAAAGATTAATTTGACAACTTAAAATATGTTCTATCCTTTTTCAATCATATTCGTAAGAAGGAGATGAGATGTGACTAAAATTAGTTTAGTGCGATTTACAACAGAATCGGCACCAGTGACTCTAAATAGGTATACTTAAGTCCAGGAACTACTATTCAAGTGAAAGAAGAATAAAAGCTCCGCAATTACACTAGCTGGACATTTCCAGATATCATAATTGCAAAATCAATGATGGGTTTGTCATACTAAATAAACAAAAATCTCCAAAATTAAATTAAAACTCTTTTATTCAGTTAAGGCACTTATGAACGTTACATAGTTGACTCCACCAAATCACTCAATTGAAAAAAAAAGTTTTATTCGGATTTGCTGTTGGTCATGTGGTATAAGATTTTTATCGTGTTGAACCCAAATTTATTAAAGATGTGGAAATATCCACCGTATTATCCCTCCTCGTTTTTATGACCCGACCTTGTACAACCGGGTTTTTGTCTCTTTTATAACACCCGGCAATCCGGGATTAGAGTCAGCGTCCGTGTTGCGTCCGTGTCCGTGTGTAGACTTTTGTAGAAGTACTTTTTCCTACTGAGTGTGCAAGTTGCATTTTAATTCACACTTTTAGCAAATGAAGTCCCAGCATTATCCTTTAAATAGCTAAATTAACTATAATCTGAAAAACACATAACAAATAACGAACTTTGCATTCCAAATTATGAAGTCACAGAACGAAGTTTAAATAGACTTTTTGTCATCCGAATTTTGAGACTATCTTTACCTTATTTTGTGTTTATTTTAGTATTCTCATAAAGAATGATGGTACATGTTTTTTTATCGCAAACAATAACCAGATATTTAATACATAACCAAGATATATCCATGTTTACGACTTCGCTCGTATACACTGAGAATATAATGTTTTATTCATTAAATACACAACTCGGGTACATCGAATATTTGGTGTTTCGCTGAAACTAAATTTTTTTAGACTATTTTTTTTTTACTTTTTATAGGCCTGTGTTTGAACGCAATCTCACCATGGAAAGTGATGATGCGGCTGGCTCTCAAGTGCAGCTGTCGGAACACACCGAAAGGTGCTTGGCGAAAGATTTTCAAATTTAGGGTGGTAGCCAGCCAGGCGGGTACTACAAAGTGCCCTACCACCGTGCTATGGTTTCCTCACGATGTTTTCCTTCACCGAAAGCTCAAGCCCATTGTAGGATTCGAACCCGGGACCTTCGTCTCGGTATCCGACGTCACTACCACTGAGCTATCATCGCCTTAACTTGTAAAGATGCCTTTTTCTCTTCCTAATCATATTTTTATGATATCTAGCATTTCTAGGCTGGAAAGAGCATTCAACTACGTCTGCATTTGTATGATTAACTACTAACAATAAGATAACTAATCGTTTTTCAGAAAAAATTAATGGGACTTCAAATGGACCTACGACACAATTAATCACAATGCAATATCTAGTTTATACGCATGTTATAGAATTTAATTTGCTTTAAACGTAAAGTTCTCCTTATCTCCAAGTCACTATCAACAATATTGACCTCAGTTCAAAACTCAGTGACAAACGAACTGGGGTACTGAGTTGTCGTACCAAAATGTATCGTTTATTAATACTTCTCGTGTTCGTTAATCTCGCTGAACTACATAAGCCGTGTACCAGCGACGGTACCCATAAAACCTGGATACATAAACATGGGGGTCATAAACCCTGGATGCACAGGCGTCATCGAGAATACCACAGGAGAAACATCAGTAATCTTGACAACCTTGCCAGAGACCTCATAAGCATAGACAGGAGACTTCAAGAATTGTGCACTGCAAATGGAAATCAGAACTCTACAGAAATATTTGGTAATGCACATTACAAATTCATTGTACCATTGAGAAATTACACGGAAGATCACATATTTGTCAAAACTAAATATAAACTTCTTTACGTGAACGCTTTCAAATCCGGCGATACTTACAAGGAGATAAGAATTCTTCCGACTTTAGCTGATACAAACAACGCTTACTGGAACCTAAAGGATGGTAAACTGTCTATAATATTCCCTTATAAGTCCCCAATCAATACTGAAGGCGAGAGAGAATGTACATCTGATATTGATGCCACTTATAAAACAATACCGAAATCTGATTCAGTAGAAGCAGATAATGATTTTGAGACTACTGAAACATATATTACTTCATCTGATATGCCTCGGTCAGAAGGTGTTACTGAGGATATTGATCAAAATGTTATACCAAGTGAGAGAACAGAAGATACCCCCACTTTTGGTTTAGACCAAGCAAATGAGTAGTTTACTCGTACTTGTCTTGTCTTTACTTGTGATATTGTAAGTAAATGATTATATTTTGTGAAAGTATAATAAAATGTGTTTTTTAATTTATTTTTTACCAATTTTCACCCCGCAGTTTTACTCGCATCTAATGTTTTTAACCGACTTCAAAAAAAGGAGGAGGTTGTCAATTCGGTTGTTTTTTTTATGTTTGTTTGTTCTTTTTTTGGTTGGAAGAGTACACTTCCCGTGTGGTCCCATTGTCATCCGCAGGGTTATTCTAAAACGCTCGGATTCGATATCGGAAACGGATTCAAAAACTTCCGAGGTGATTTTCCGCAATTGCGATTTTAATTTCCGAATTCGAATATTTTTGATTTTTCTTTACGGAAATATCAATTCGATTCATCGAAAAGATTTCGGAAATTAAAATAGAAATTGCTTAAATTCGCCTCGGAAATGTTTGAATCCGTTTCCGATATCGAATCCGACGTTTTAAAATAGCCCTGCAGGTCAGGATTTGATTGCTTTTTAGTGTACTTTGAAGTCGGTTTAAGTTTTTTGTTAAACAGTTTTCAATTATTCAGGATAAAATGTGTCCTATATGATATTCCTGATCATGATCTATCCGGGTGCCAAATTTTATCACCGTTATTTGTGCTTTGGGGGCGAACAGAGTTGACAAACAAATAAATAAACTTATATTTGCGTTTATTATATTAGTAACTAGCTGTTCCTCGCGGTTTCATCCACGTTCCTGAAGTTCTTCTCCATACCATAGGCTATCTGCATGCCAAATTTCACGATGATCCGTTGAGTAGTTGAGGCGTAAAGGCGTAACAAACAAATAAACAATAAAACAAACTCACTTTCGCATTTATAATATTAAGTAAAGATTAGTAATTACTAATATAGGATGTGGATGAATTTGAATTTGAATTTGAAAAACATACTAAGGTTTGTGAAGCATATTTAATTTTGTTTAAATCACAAACTAATTTAAACAGCAACTAAGAACAGTAAAATCATCTTTATGATTATTATAATAGAACAGCTTTGGGAACCTTTTTTTTGGGTCAGTTCGTTACTCCCCCGTTCCGGTTCTCACCCGTTCGGTTTGCACCCGATTCGATTAAATTGAATATCAATATTTTTTGTCAGTTTTGAGTTCATTGGCATTAAGTACTGTACGGCAACAGAATTGTTTAAATAATTCGATAATTTAGTTATACGTGTTATATATGAAACAACTTGTGAACAAGTGAATTTATAGATTGTTTAGTAACTTGTACTGGTATAATAATGAAAATACGTCACTATTTTGTTTAATAATATGTTGTTCAATACCGCGCGACAGCAGCCATGGATTTGCGCGTCCTATTGTGTAGCACTTACCTGAACTAAAACAATAGTAAAGTCCGGAATGTCATTATATTTATCCCTTTCGCACATAAGAATTTCAATATGCAAATATTAAGAATGTTTAGTATGTTATCTCAAAATGACGAGTGAAGGTCCTTCACAAGGGCTAGTCCAAAAAAATTATCAATATATTCGTAATAAACGTGGTGGAAACACATTATTTCACGCTGGATATTCATATACACAGAAAATATTATCAAGTGTGTGGACGTGCATTTATAAGAAACCGAAAAAGTGTTGTGGTTCGATTAAATTAATGCAAGATACTGACAATGTGCAAATCCAAAGGAGCCATATTCCTGAGTGTCATCCAGATGTTTTTGGGGCCGAGGTAAAGATCGTAATGAACCAAATAAAGGAAGAAGTTCGAACTAATTTTAACTCCATTCAAATACTATTTGAATCAAAGACTGACATGTTTAATTCGATTATAGTAGTCCTAACATTTAATTTCAAGTTAATTATTTCCTATTTAAATCAGCAATAACTGACATTAGTTCAAAATAAACGATTACATTAAATGGACTTTAGTTATTTTTAAACAAGTAACTCGAACCAATTGTATTTCATCAAATTTATAAAATAATAACATTATTTTTATAACAATTCCAATATATAATTATTTCAGTAATAACATTTTTGTGACTGCCAGTACTTTTGATTAAAAATCGCTTTGGAATAAGTTTATGAAATCGAAATAAAATCGGGTGCAAACCGAACGGGTGAGAACCGGAACGGGGGAGTAACGAACTGACCCTTTTTTTTAACACAGCAACACGCTATTTAGTTTCTAGGTTTACGTAGTTAGACTTGTCGATCTATAAATTGTTTTTCTTTGACAAAATAGACATTTTGTGTGCCTTTGTAGAAAGTTAGGAGACGAGAAATATATTCATACTCCATTAAAGATGAGCTTTGAAAAGGATTTGTAAATAGAAGTACGAAGCGCCTACTAACGTGCTATGGTTTCTTGACGATGTTCTGTATCGATCATTGAAATATTTTTTTTTTGCCGTGGCGTCATCTGTTGTTGACAATCCCCTTAGTTGGCTTATAAACATAGGCAACGGGCCAGCGGGTGGACAATTTGCCTTCGGACAAAGAATAATTTTAAAATAAGGATATAACGTTTTAAAGATAAAATAAAACCAAATTATGATCAAAGCGTTTACAAAATAATATAAATATACTTACACTCATTATGGCCGACCCTACTGTATAACGTTTACTCACTCCATATAATATAAGGAAAATAGATATGAGTTTTACATATAATCAGTAATTCTCAGAAATGTGTACCTAATAGTAGAATCGTTCTTAGAATCAGTCGACTAACTAAACGTTATCTACAAACCACAATAGAATTATTGAAGTTTCATCTCCGTTCCTTTATTAATTTTCCTAGGACATACCTACTATTTCTATGATGGGAAAAAATATTGCACTGGTGACAATAGGAAAAGCAGACATGATCAATTTGCGTTCTAGAGCCGAATAACTAAGTTTTAGTAAAGCGACATCTATCAGTCATCTATCAGTACACTAAGATAGTTTACACAGAGAAAGATAGATGGCGTGGCGCCACAACAACCTGCATCGCGCTTACGAAGTTTTCTCGAGAATCTGCATATATGCAACTGTCCGACATGTACAGTTGGAGCGCGGTCCCCAGGCACGATGACCCAGCCTGGCGGAAGATCTTCCCTTTTAAATGAAGGTGTCATCCACCTTGCACCTCCATAGTACCTTACGGTTGAAGCGCTCGTGGTGTGGCATGATTAGCCGTTCCTAATCGATCGGTAAAGTGAAGCTACCACCGGTGAGGCCGATACCTGGATGTCTAGTGGTATTTCAACTCAAGCGTTATCCGTGCTTCGGAAGGCACGTAAAGCCGTTGGTCGCATCGGTCCTTGTATAATTGTGATAGTTGGAGGCCTCCTAGGCGGCTTGACAACTCCAACAGTCGGTTGACCACTAGCCTTTCTCTACCAATCTGCAGTGGGCATGCGTTGTGGAGTCCATCCATCTCATTTGTGAAAGGAGGCTTCTGCTCAGCTGTGGGACATTATTGGCTGATGATGATGATGATGACCTTGCGCTTTTACAGAATGATTCGATTTAAGCTATGTACATAAAATGCCACTAAACAACACAGAAACACATCATTTTCGGGAGGTAGTCTAAAAGATTTATAGACCTTATGCGCTTGGTTGTATCATTTAGCCGTGTGCATATACCCTTACAAGTGGAGTGTTCAATTTCCTGTGAGGAACTCACTGAATGCAGGAAATAAGGCTGCATGTACGCTGGCGAGGCACCTATAGGTACAACTCAAGCTTGTACATATAAAAGTTTTGTAAGAACAAAAGTTTCAGTTTTATGAATATGATAGTTTCTGGTGTCTTTTTTATACCAGGACGGTAAACAAGCATACGGCCCGCCTGATGGTAAGCGGTTACCGTAGCCATATGGACGCCTGCAACACACGGGGCATCACTCACGCGTTACCGACTCTTCAACTCCCACTCCCCAATGAGCTCTGGCGACCTTACTCACGCGCAGGAACACAACATAAAGTTATTTGGTTGCGGTATTCTGTAAGATGGAGGTACTGCCACAGGCGAGCTGCTACGTTCTACCTCTCTTAAATCAATTTTATTTCTCTTTTTTATGCAAGAACCCCAGATTGAGTGAAGGCCTCCTCTAAAGGTGCCAATTTGTCTATTTGGCCCCAGTTTGGACCGTTGTCCTTATTTTCTGGTCTTCGCCTCGTATCACTGGTCTCCCTCTGCTGCTTTTTGCTTCAGATAGTCCTAAAATTAACGTCAAGCTCTTCAATTTTTAATATTGCTACATAAAATAGTTTTCTTTGCATGCAATGCTTTACTTTGCTGACTGTTCCATAAAAAATAATAATGCTAGTCTATTTATAAAATAATAAAAGGCTTTTAAAAGAAGTTCGAATAATGTTACGATGGAAGGTACTTAAAATATGATTATATTCAAATTTTATAAGACTAAAAGGTATTTTTATCGCGGAATATTGCGGTGCTTTTGTAATTTAATCTCAACATTGGAAGACATTAAAAAAAACCTCTTTCTTTCTGTGCACTTTGAAGAATCACGGAATAATTATTTTCTCTATGCGCATATCTGAAGGGCGTAGACTAGACAGCATGAGTAGTCGAGTTAAAGCTTATTTTTTAACCGACTTCAAAATAAGAAGGCGGTTTCTCCGGAAGGGCTTTACCGATTTAAGTGGTTTCAACTTTTTCGACTAAGGAAAATCCCGAAGTGATCATGTTTTACTATGATCAATCCAAAACTGTAAAGATACGATAGAACCTTAAAACTAATAAAATAAATAAATATCCTGAGACTTTCCTCACACACGGTCATCTGATCCCAAACTAAGCAGAGCTTTTACTATGGAAACCAGATAACTGATATAATACAAATACTACTTTTTGTTTGTAAATACATACTTAATATACATAATTACACCCAGACTCAGGACAATAGACATGTTCATGCACACAGATGTATGTTCTGGGGGAATCGAAACAATCTTCGGCACTTTGAAGTCGGTTTCAATTTGACAATGTGACTTTTTTCGTGACCACTTATGAAACAGTATATCGTTTTATAATTAAGGGTCATATTTTTTAATATTTTTTGTTTTTTGCAGGTAATACCGGCAATGTTCCACACGGCGAGCATTTGGCTGACCCTCGCGCTGGCCGTGCAGAGGTACATCTACGTGTGCCACGCGCCGGTGGCTAGGACTTGGTAAATATACCATCACTATCACCATCACTATCACTATAACTATCACTATTATTATCACTATCACTATCACAATCACTATCACTATCACTATCACAATCATTATCACTATCACTATCACTATCACCATCACTATCACCATCACCATCACTATCACTATCACCATCACCATCACTATCAACATCACTATCACGTTCAGCACTATCGATATCAGTACTACATCACTTATCTGATTAATTCGTATCTTGGGGCAAGAAGTTCTGCTGTGCATATAGTATGCCACAGGGTTCTATTTTAGGTCCATTTCTGTTCTTAATTTATGTTAATGATCTTCCCTTTTATGTCGAAAATAACTGTGGAATTGAAAATGTAACAATTAGGTCATGCTATACGAGCAAATCAGCAAAAGATTACGAGCAAGTAAGTACGAATGTACTATAAGTACCTACGCAAAAGGCTATACTAAACCGAATTTCCACGAATATCTTTTGAGAACGATTTAAGGGCATTTTTTAGTAACTGCATTTTTTAAATTAGGTATAGTTCATTCTTATTACATGCCCTTTTAATGACCCAATGTTACTCGGATAACATTAATCTAACAATACCACGTATTTCTATATTAGTAACATTTAGAAATGAAGAATCAGACTAACACACATAAATGAACTCTGAAAATATTACACTCATTTTCGGGTATCTAATAAAAAGATAAAAAGACTAGAATGTGGTATGTGGTCGAACAACTTTACAGTATAAAGGCAAAATGTTTTAAAAGCTTTAAAAGTTTTAAAAGCTAAAAGTATTTTAAATGAAGATTAAACATTCAGCAACGCAAATTCCATTTTTGTTAGCATACACCAAGCTCTTAGCATGTTCCTGGCAGGTTTATTTACTGCACCGCAACACCTGATGAATTAAATAGTTACTGTAAGCATTCCTCTGTGATCTATCTATAAATAGTTTTTTTATAACTATTTTATTGCATTTTTCTCATGCCAAATGTAAACCGCAATCTTTATGGGTTCGAAGTAATTCGTATTCGATAGCATTCGCGGAAAATGTTGTTTTCCTGTTGGTTTCAGACATTTCCTGAAGTTTGCGTTGGTCATAACAATACATAACATAAAAAGAAAGATATTTCAATTAGGGTTGATGTAAACATATTATTATGCCTCATCATCATCATCATCATCAGCCTATAATGTCCCACTGCTGAGCACAGACCTACTTTCACAAATGATGGTGAAAGGGAATGGGCAATACTCCACCACGCGTGCCCACAGCGGATCGGTGGAGGTAGGCTAATGGTCAACCTACTGTTGGAATTTTTCAAGCCGCCTAGGAGGCATCCACTAGCTTAACGACTATCATAATTAAGTGATAACCGGGACCAACGGCTTTACGTGCCTTCTGAAGCACGGAAACGCTCGATTTGAAATACCACTAGGCGGTAACCCATCCAGGTAACCGACCACGACAGGCGTAGCTTAATTTTGGAGCAGTTAATCATGCTATACCACGAGCGCTTCATATTATGCCTACCTACGTCATAATTCACTACCTGTGTGACCGAGCTTTGCTCGAAAACTCGAAAACGCTTTTTCCCAAAGATGAAACCTAGCTAGATCGAGTTTTCGCCGCTAAGGACTATGTACGCTACACGGGTCGACACACTGTTGACTTCTACAACGCTGTTAACGAGACTTGAGATGAGAAAAACAACACCACCTTGGGATGGCTAAATATTAAATATTAATAAATATTAATTGACACATCTCTAATAAACGGGCACCAGAGGGTCGACCTGCTCATGATTAGTCGAGAAAAAAAAAACAATTGTTTTTCTTTTTACAAGCTTTTATTTAACTTGCAATGTATGTATGTATGTTTGTTCGGGTGGAATCTTGCAGGTCGAATTTCACCCACTTCCAGTGGTTGGATTGACTTGATATTTGGTCTACATTAGTATATTGGATGACAATGCAAGTACAGTCAACAAAAAGTGTAGTCACTCAAAAAAAGCTTGTCTAAAAAATGAAATTTTTAACAAAGAACTTATTTGAAATTACAAAAAGAAATTTGAAATTCTTCTTACATCTTTTTTTTACAATACATTTTGTTAACAAATAAAATATACCTCAAGAAACTACTATAATAGTTCACATTTCAAGTAACGCAAAGCTAATTCGAACACCACAAAGCCGGCTTTCCAATTTTGTTAATCTCGTATGAAAGCCAAAATGCATCAAAGGCTCACAGGATGCCTATAATTTGACGGCCATATTGTACCGTCGGAATGTAGGAATTCCCTGAAGAGAGAGTATCTACTGGTATCATATAGTTATGTCTGGAATTTGCGCCTCGTATAACGGTATTTGTATTAGAATGTTTAAAAATACGCTGTAGAGGAGGGTTTTTTTTGGATTTAGTTCTAAACAGTAAAAAGAAAAATCCTGAGTAAAGCGAGGGGTTCAAGCCGCCCAAGACAAAGGCTTTACCCTCGAGGTGAATACTCTACTTTTCTTACATGAATTCTGTTTTACAAACTTTTTGAATAGTAGATTAGGTCTCTTTTCGAATCTCTGAAGACTTATCACAAAAATAATTCTCGAAAAATGGACATTTAAAATTGTTCTTCATTTGTCGAGTACATTTTTTGGAACACAATAATGCTTTTCCTCAAGCTACCGTACAATAATTTATACCGTTGGAACTCGTGTTACAAAGAAAATTTGATTTTCTAACAGAGGTATTTTTTTAAACGTCTCATTTGGGATTCGCTGTTCTAATTTTGAATGCCGGCTGTCTTTCAAAGGCTGACGTTTAACTTAAAAGAATTCAGCTAAGTTCCATTTTATTTTTAATTTAGGCGTTTGGCTCTATGTGATAAGGTCGCTATAAAAAGCATAGATAGAAACTAGGTTTTAAGGCGATGATAGCTCAGTGGTAGTGACGTCGGATACCGAGACAAAGGTTCGAATCCTACAATGAGCTTGAGTTTTCGGTGAAGGAAAACATCGTGAGGAAACCATAGCACGGTGGTAGGGTATTTTGTAGTACCCGCCTGGCTGGCTACCACCCTCAAGTTGAAAATCTGTCGCCAAGCACCTTTCGGTGTGTTCCGACAGCTGCACTTGAGAGCCAGTTCCTTCTAGGCTTTGTGTTCTTGCCACCTTCGGCCGCATCATCACTTACCATGGTTAGATTGCCCCGCCAACCTGCACTGTAATTTATATTATAGCTTGGCATATTAATATATATTATAGCTACGTCTGTGATGGGCTTAATAATCCGGATGTCATCTATACATATAAAATGCTTTGTCCTGAATGACTGACTGACAATCAACGCACAGCCTAAACCGCTGATCGTAGAGACCTGAAACTTGGAGGGTGTGTTCTTTGTATGACGTAGGCATCCGATAAGAAAGGATTTTTCGAAATTCTACCCCTAAGGGGGTGAAAAACGGGGGCAATGTTTGTATGGGACAACGTGATTCCTTGGTCCGATCTACTTCAAATTTTGCATACACATTCCTTAACAGAATTGATGGAAGACGTGTTTCATATTTTATTGAAACTCATCGCCTAACGGGGTCAAAAAGGGGTAGAAAGTTATTTTAGGGGTGATTTGCATCGAAGTTGATATCAATACTCCTTAGCACTTTTGTTTTAAATTACATTTTATTTTGACACATGTTTGAAAACTCAATCCGATTTTCACAGATTACAAAATAAGGCAGATGGAGCGCCCGAAACACGGGAGTGAGGCCAAAAAAGCAAATACAAATTGTAAAACACATACCTGGCCCCTATTTGAACAAACTGATAGATGACAGGTGACAATTTACAGGTGACAGATTCTAGGCGACAATTCTACAAATTCGCATTAGATTATTACGGAAATGCGAAAAGTTGTCAAAAAAATCGTTTCATAAACATTTATTGTTTAATATAATGTTTAGATTTATCTACAATTGTAGTTTTACAATGACAGGCATGACAGGCAACTTTTTATGGTATGATACAATGTTATTTTTTACAACCTTACATATTTGTAGATTTGTCGGAAATAATTGACATGAGGTAAGAGCTGTGTCGGCTTCCTCTACTACAATTGTCGTGTTTTTGTTGTGATCATTACAAATTGGCTCTTCGCGAAAGCAGTAAATAGGTAGGTAGTGGTAGCGATAATAGATTCAATGAGTTCTCAAACTATAAAGAACGAACATTTAAAGAAAATCAGATTACCTAGCGAATCTTTTTTATTAATTTATATTTTTGGTTATCCATGATAAATATGATAATTATTATATTTAATTTGAAACGCTTATAGTAAATGCCATGTAATTATTGATGTATTTATTTCACTGTGTAATTTAATTCAAATTAAAAATATGTTCGAGAATAGCCCGTAAAAATAAAATAAAAACAACAAAACATCTATGTAGCAGCAAAAAAATATTATAAGTATGTGTGGAAATTGGTGGTGATCTTATGGCCGATCCCTATAATTTACGGACCGTTATCGGTTAAAATTAAGACTCTTATATCTTTACTAATAATTATGCAAAGACCTCAAAGCTTTGCATAGGAGACCCTCCCATATGGATGTAGCTATCACAGGTAAAATTAGCTCACGAAATGATCTATATGCCCTGTTTGGCAATAAAAAAACCTACCATTGGTAAGCAAAACGATTCGTTTTTGTTCATAGAAACCTAGCATTAGTTAGACCTACCAAACGGCGAGACGTGATAATTGTAATTTTTCAATACATAACGCCTGTCATCAGCCGACATACCTTCGGATTTTGTTGACATATGGTAGAAGTTTATGAAACAATAATTATCGTGACATATCGGCAATTGCCATATTTTCATGACAATTGTCGCACCTGTCCGTCTGGTGAAATAGGGGCCTGGTATTCACTTTTGAATTTGTATTTGCTTTATTTATAAAACATTATATAATAATATATAATTGATTTAACGAAAATACCTTTCGTTTAAATAAACTTTGTGGTTTTTTGGCCTCACTCCCGTGTTTCGCGCGCTCTATCTGCCTTTTGTTCTGTAATCTGAGCAGATTTTATTCAAAAAACTTGGTGCAATGCAATACTCTTTAAAATTGGAATGTCAAATATAAAAGAATATTTAAAACGGATTAGAATTCGAAACATATTTTTTTTTGTTCTTGAATATTTGAATGAAAAACTTATCTTAGGCGCCGATCCCATAGAGAGAGTTCTAGAGTTCTGCGTTCAGAATTCTGCATTGCGTGTTGACTATTGTGCACACAGCAAGCAGTCTATAGTTCTGCAATATTCGCTACTGATCACAAATCATACACTTTTTTTACTTTCAAAGGCGCCACATAGCTTACCACAGTAGCTTACATTCAACGCGGAATGCAGAACTCGGAACTCTAGAACTTTTTCTGTGGGATCGGCGGCTGCCTTGATTTTCCTTTGAAAATTCCTTGGAGATCTCTTAGATTACCTACTTAGCAAATATTTTCGATTGCTGTATAGTTTGTTTTGAAGTTCATTTTCACTATTTCATTAGAATATTTTGAGTGTAGTTAATTTAATTTCTTTTTCATTTGTTGTAATAGCAATTAAATAAGTACGTAGTCTGTGCATTGCACCAAGCTTTTATGTGAGTTCAACTTTTTTTTTTTTATAAAATCGAATTGTTTTTAAACATTTTTGTCTGTCTGTTCAGGTTCATAGCTGATGTTAAATGGAGTAACTTAGCTACTTTTATATTTGAAAAATATTTAGTGTTCCGCGGAAAAAAAACAAACCGTCGCGGGTGAAACCGCGGGGGTCTGCTAGTTTAAAATACAATCGCTCATAGATAGATTACACTAAGGAGTATAATGAAGGGCCTTTTATACCGTGAAACTAGTAGTTATAATAATCGTTAATAGCTATTATTCTTGATGCCCAGCTTTCGATAGCCCATTTATACGCTATTATTTAATGATATATCTATTGATAATAAACTGACTGTCTCTTTGTAATAAAATTAACACAATGAATCGGCCTATGAAGATATGGCCATATAAGCTATCAGGAACAGAAAAAAGCCTGGAAAATAAAAATAATCTTCAATAAACCGGTAAAAAAGCGGTATTAAATTAACCCTTTTACCTACGTTCTGATAGCTACAGGGCTGGGTAGGAAATGGAACCATTTCAGACAGTAGGTACCTACCTATAATATTTCTATTCTTATTGCAATAAAGTTACAAAATCAACGTAGGTAGGTACTATACCTACGTCCTTCTAGGCTTTGTGATTGTGGTCAAACAGAGTAAAAAAAAAAACAAAATGGATAAGTTTCAAATATTGGTAACTAAACTACACTAAAAAGGTCAACTCAATTTGGTTGGGTTATTACAGGCTAACGTCATTTGCTCTATTTTCGGCGACCACGTATTGTTTTATTACTTTTCTTTTATAACTGTCCTTTCTATAGTTTATTCGGTCAAATATTATCTGTTTTATTCGTTACGTGATGTCCCTTACTGTCGGTTTTCTCAACAGCTTAGATGAAATATTTTAAAGTGACTATTGCGTGACTAACAAAAAATATGGATGGATCGTGTGAAGGATAGGTAGAAGGGAGAATACCCTAAATGATAGAAGAAATTGATAACGGGAAGAAACTTACAATGTGCGTACCTATCCCAAATGTTCACGAATGATTATTTTTAATTGCTAAAAAGTAAAGGTACACGTTCGTAGCCGACTGCATGCAGCAGCAGGCGACACGTGTCGCTACGAACTTGTACTTATTTCAAACTCGAACAAAATTGTTTAATGTGAAATAAAGGAAGCCACGTTTTATTTTAAAAAAATCGTGACAAGAAAGTATAGGGTAATTTTTCCAGTCGACAGAAATTTTATCTTGACATATCAGGAATTAAGGCACTCTGTCAGGCAAACAGGAAAAATCGGTATTTAACAGAATATTCGAAACATAAAGATAAATTATTTTAGCATTTATTGAGTTACATTATCCGTGCTCGAAAAGTTCGTCATCGCATCGATCGCACACGCCACGCGAATTGCGCGTGGAAAATATTGTCATAGTAAATGTCAGGAATTTTGCTTAATATTCCGGGATTTTGTCAGGCAATCATCGATTTTGATATAGTAACTCATGCAGCATTATATATATCTCATGCACTTTGAAGACACAACAGCTAGGTACACAAAAGATTTAATATCAATAAAGGTCTTTTTACCGTCTAGTGGTATTTCAAATTGAGCGTTTCCGTGCTTCGGAAGGCACGTAAAGCCATTGGTCCCGGTTATCACTCGTTAAGTTAGTTGGATGCCTCCTAGGCGGCTTGAAAAATTCCAACAGTAGGTTGACCACTAGCCTACCTCCACCGATCGGCAGTGGGCACGCGTGGTGAAGTATCTGCCCATTCCCTTTCATCCTCATTTGTGAAAGGAGGCCTGTGCTCAGCATTATAGGCTGATGATGATAATAGATACATTTTCGTACACCACCATGATACAGAAAAACGAAGTAGACATATAGAAAAACTAATAGTACCAAGGACTTAAACTAATAATAGATAGACTAAGTTTGTATCTTCTCAGTCGGGCACTCATGTCAGAGTGGTCGTGGTTGCAGAAGATGGTGTACATGGGTGGGTCTTCAACACCAATTTTTCACCTTGTCTAGGGTTACTTTTTGCAATGCTTCTCCATTTTGGCGGTTCGTAGCGCTGCGAGTACACTGTAGAATGGTAGATTGGGTTACCGTCTTGATAATATCAGTCCAAGTTTGTATCGCTAAGGCCCAATTTCACCAAAATCGAGACTATAAATTATGACAATTTGACAGATTCTCAATACAAATTATATCACACAAACACCGTGTATAAGTGCTACGCTACTGTCGTTCATAATATTGGGCGAAATTATAACAGACAGTTTTATCGCTAACGTGATCGTACAGACATATTTCGGGTAACAGGATACAAGACAGGTGTCTCTTATAAGAATACTCTTATAAGAATAAAATAAATACTATATCTTAATTTATAAATAAACATTAGTTTACGTGATATAAGTGAAATCGAGCTAATTGAAACGGTGAAAGCAGTCTAGTAATTTGTCTGTGTCTCGACCTGGGGGCTTCTCTACTGTCTGTAACACAGGTTGAATCCTAGCTCAAGAGTGCATGGCTACCTGTTCGCTAATACTGTAGGTACCTATCCTCATTCTAAATATATCTTCCATGTACCTACTTGAATAGTTGAAGGTACCTAGTTCCATTTTGTTAAATAAACGATTATTATAAACGATAGTCCAATGACTTATATTATGAAGGAAAACTTTAAAAATATTCAATCAAATACTTTTATCAACAAAATCTTATCTTCAAAAAAGAAAACCAAAGGTAGGGACCCCAATTCACGTGTAACCAAAGATCTTACACAGAAAGTAGATGCTGTTTACGACGTGCAATAAAAATGAGCCAAATAAAATATCGTAACGTCCTGTTTACCGGAAAGCCGAGTTTATTGCCGAGTTGGCGGGACTATACATTCCCTAGCTAATTTAGGTCTTCCTTAGTCCTTAGGATCACTATAGATGGGGTTTATATAGCCCAAGATTTATGAGTTATAAGCCCAGCAAAAAGGTTTATCCAAAGTTTTGGATAGAACGTACTGCGTACTCATCAATTTCAACAAAATTTTCTTTTGGGTTAAACTCCGTTTGATGTTTTCATTTATCATAAGGGTCATTTCACGCGAAGCGGACAGGGAAAAAAAGGTTGACGCTTCCGATTTTAGATATATTTAAGGTATATTATATCTGTACGTGTTCTCGACACGGACACAAAATATTTTTACAGTGGCACACCTGGTTCCCAAAATATCGGTCTTTGAAGATTTTAGTTACGGTGAGGTATGTACTAATTCAAATGCCATTATTCGGATAAAAAAGGAATGGTAAAATAAATTTACCACTGGATTTTATACATTATTAAATGACATTTTCAACCTTATAATTGGATTTCAAAAATAAAAATTAAAACATGAAAAAATATGCAAAAAAAAATTTTTTTTCGTTTTTTACAAAGTTCGCATTTTTTTATATTTTTTTAAGTGAACCCGAAAAAAAGCTTATATTGTGTTCATACTTCATGCCAAGTTTCATAATGGGCCGCGCAGTCGTTTAGGAGCTATATGTACTTAAATGCTGATACGCGGCGGTGGCCCCGTTCTTACGTTTAGTCAGTCAGCGCGATTTACATGAAAATTAATTCAAATAATAGGTACATAATATTGTATCTATTTATTTTTTGCTTTAATCGAGAATTTATGTTAATTATAAAACAAAAAAATTTAAGGCAACTTATCGATTTATTTAAAAATCTTTACAGTCTTTCGAGTAAACTACCACGTGGGCCTATTCAAATAACATTATTTTAAGATTTTATGAACATAACTAGTAGATGTTATACCTTTCTGAATAGCTAAAGAGACGTAGAAGTTTTTAAAATCATTTGCAGAATAAGTTCCATGCATTTTTTTTAAAGCGTTTCAAAGTTAAAAACACTTAGTATATTTTTTTTATTCTAACCATTCTGGAGCAGTATTTTTAAGACCGCCTTCACACTAGCGTTTGTCCAGCGTAGGCGTTCGATAAACTTATGCGCATAAAATGGATTCTGGCGAGGAAAATCTAGTGCTGGGTTTGCTTTTAAAAAGAAAATTATTGCGAAAACGTGAAAATAAAAATAAAAGGATATGGGAGAACCCATTAAGGAGTGTACGGTCAAGTGAAAGTAATTATTTTGTGCTTTATTGTAAACACATAAAAAATTATTCAAAATATTTTTACTCTTACTTTCAAATGGCGACGCCTATATTTGATGAACTGTTGCAGAAATACAAAGTGATATACAATATCAGGATACACATTTGAGGCTTTGCGTATTGCCTGAAGAGACTTGTTATTACTTTAAGGTAATGTATATTTAATAAAAAAAATACTAATTTAATATTAATATTTCTTATTAAAAATGAGATTGAATTGGAAAAACCTTATTATAGACCAGGGTAGATAATTTTTGAAACCAAAAAAAATTACAGTAGGATGAAACCCATTAGAAAAGGAGGGGAATATGATCAAAATGAAAGGAAAAATAAATTACGGTC